>OY744609.1:33668970-33843277 GCA_963556255.1 Allolobophora icterica | reverse complement strand
ACGAAAATACTCTAAATATAGATACACTGGAGATTAGTTGGTGTTAGTTGGTGTACTATGCATAACGACGTTGTGTTATGATTCATAGATAAGTAAGTAAGTAAGTATGGACTTTAATGCTCCGCCAGCAAACGCACTGTGGCTAGATGATTAACGCCATCCTCCTTCCGTCAGCATTCGGACTGGCACCACATGAAATCGACATTGATTAGTATTTATGTCTCAGCGACATCTTGTGGGTGTTAGTTCAGTTGACGTCGACTTTAATACTCGTACAGAACCGTGGTGCTTGAATAAATAATTAACGTTCACTGGTTTATATGTAGCTGAGTATAGCTACGTTTTCAAGGTGTCTAACTTCAGTCGTGGATTTAATCATGAACTTCTATATACATTATATAGGACTTCATGATTTAATGTAATATTATTTAGTGTTTAGGGACGTCTTGAGGATGTCAGTCCTGCTAGCGTCGATCTCACCCGACATGATATATTTTTCGTAATAAGTTAGCGATTAGTAATCCATTGTTTAACGACATCCTATAGCTACCAAGGCCGCCGACGTCTTTAAAGTTCATTGATATGATTCACTTCATTTTCACTTATCTTTCATCCATCAGTTTCGTTTGCTTTTCTCCTGGTTGTTTTCGTGTTTGACAGGTTGTTCATATGGCGATATTGGCCAGGTAATACGTGGTTGGTGTTGAGCTTTGATAATATAATTGTAAGAATAGATTTATATTCAACTTTGTATAAGCCATTCATTTATCCAGCGACTGTACGCGATTGGTGAATTATGTAGGGCAAAATTGAAACGTTTTAAAGGTGTTTTACTGCAATCGTGGATTAAATCAGAATCTTCTATATACAATACATTACACTACAATGCAATATAATACAATACAATACAACTGTAAATAGAAGTTCATGATTTAACGCAGCATCATTTAGTGTTTATCGACATCTTCTGGTTTCATTCCCGTTAACGTTGAACTTATACCCGACATAGTATAAGGTCGCTGATAAGCTAGCGATTTTTATTCCAAAGTTTAACGTCGTCATGTGACACCAAAGGCTGTTGGTTGCAATTCGAAATTATATACAATACAATGAAAACAAAGAATTTGTGGAGTCCAGAAGACACCGTTTAAGGGTGTCAGAACAGTACTTGACTAGGCCCTATGTCACTAATATTCATTGTTTAATGACATAAAAATACAGTTAATGATATCTATGATATTTTTATTGCGTTTAATGATCTTTGAGGCAAATAACAATGTTTTGGAGCAATTGTCATACATTAAAATTCTAAATGTAAAAAGATTCTTGATGAACATGTACATGATGAGCATGAATTTAGCTTTTCAAATTATACACTGTGTCCGGAAATAAAGGGAATCTTTTGTAAATAATGAAAATAATTAGTAAATGTGCTTCGATTTTCAAAATTCCGAAACTGTTTTAATTCTGACACAATTACCTAAAAATGGTGAAAATATAAAGTTTGGGTATCCATCAATGACGTCACAATGACGTCATTTGCATCAGAATTCAAAGCTAAGGAAGACGGCACATAACATTTTCCTTAAAAATGTCAATTATTTTGAAATGTTATTTATCAATAATACATTGTGGTTGAATTTTATTTTTATGCTTGAATGATATTATGCTACAAGGTTTGTTCAAAGTGTCCGAAATGTTTCTTTTCCGTAAAAATCTTATGGTAATTTTGTCTTCTTGGCTGAAAGTCATTTTCTAACAGTTTGTTTAAATTTCTAATTTAGCGACGTCACTATGACGTATTTTTTTAGCGGAGACCGTTCATAAATTACAAAATATTTTGATAATTATGTCAGGATTAAAACAGTTTTGAAATTTTGAAAATCGAAGCACATTTACTAATTATTTTCATTATTTACAAAAGGGTTCCCTTTATTTCCGGACACAGTGTACAATAACCTAGTGATTGAACGCTTTAGGTAACTGGGAATAGCTCCGTTTTGAAAACGTGTACCTCCAGTCGTGGATTTAATTAGCAATATTTGAATTTTGCGACATCTTGTGGATGTCAGTTAAGTTGAAGTCGACCTTAACCTACATAAAATGTTTGACAAAAAAATGTAGCGATTGAGCGCGTTTGGTATATATGTAGCCGAAACAAGCAGCGTTTTAAAGGTGTCTAATCTTGTCGTGAATTAAATGCAGCATTACAGAGCTTCCACTCTCCGTTTTCACAAATCCCAACTTCTTGCCACAAAGATCCCAACATGGTCTAGAAATCCCAAGTAACTGAAAACTCTAGCAACCATACAGCCATTCGTCGGTGAATGGTTGTCTGTACCAAACTTTTGCTATCTTACGCGGCTCGGCGCCAGTGTCGTCAGACTCACAGTCAGAATCAGACTATGCCACGACAAATCCTGGTTTAAAACTGTTTACTTTACGACGATTTGTGTAGACTATACTCCTCTAGTCGTTTTTCTTTAATAATTAAAAATCTGAACTTCGGAATCGAGGTTAAAGTGTATGGATTACGGAATTTGCGGGATCTGCGGATGAAGAATTGGCAACACATGGTTGTGAAAGCTGGACTATCAAGAAAAGAGACGAAGAAAGAATTGAGTCATTCGAAATTAAATGCCTAAGACAGATTCTCAGAGTATCATGGATGGAACAAAGAACAAATGAGTGGGTACTGGAGACGACAGAACAGAAAGAAGTTTGTTCAACTCGATCAAACGAACGAAACTTTCTTACTTTGGACACCTGACGAGGAAGAAGGGAGACTGCCCTGAAAAGGATATCGTGCAGGGTACAGTACCAGGAGCAAGAGCACAGGGGAGGCCGAAGATGGGATGGATCATCAACATCAGAACTTGGATGGAGCTGCCGTTCAATCAAGTGTTGTCGGAGACAGAGGACAGGAGGAGATGGAGGAAGCTTATCCATGAAGCGACCAACCCTCGGATCGAGGATGGTTGAAGACAAGACAAGACGGATGAAGAATGAAGTCATCTCATTCACAAGATAAGTGTAAGTAAGATAAATATGTAAACGACCAGTAGCCGTAGAAACATGGGAACAAGTCACTCAACGACAAGTCAACAAGTGATAATTGTTATCATTCCATATTAAATAGTATGACTTTGGACCTTAGTAAAAAAAATCCCTAAGATTGCTATGGAAAATCCCCAGATCCCAAGTTTCCGCCAAATCCCAAAGTCTTCGGAAAAATCCAGGGAATGGAGGCTCGGAGGCTCTGCTGCGTTTAACTTCTTAATTGTTTAGCGACATCTTAGTTAACGTCCACCTTACCCTACTATGTAAAGGAAATTAGCGACAATATAGAAGAGTGATCGAGAATAGAAATTGGTTTGTAACATTTATTTAACGAAGATGATTGACGTCAGACACAGTATATATATATTATATATACATATATATATATATAATATATATATACACACACACAGAGCTAGGCTACATAATTAATCACGTATGGGGTCCATGACAGGCAGTCTTGTTGTCAAGACCTTAAACCTCAAGACCAAGACCAAGACCAAGACCTTGAACCTCAAGACCAAGACCAAGACCAAGACCTTGTACCTCAAGACCAAGACCAAGACCAAGACCTTGAACCTCAAGACCAAGACCAAGACCAAGACCTTGAACCTCAAGACCAAGACCAAGACCTTGAACCTCAAGACCAAGACCGAGACCAAGACCCAAAAAAATCACAGTCGTATCCTTATTCCTTACTAAAAATTGTCCAGTCGGACTACTCGTTATTTTAATGAAAACATGAGTTTTTTCTTTTATTCAAGCAAAACAACTCTAAATGGAGACTGCAGAGAATTCCGAATTCGTATTTACAGAAGTCCTTCATGCGAAATGTTATTCCAAATGCCTGCTGAATTTTATAAAAACCAATTAGTTCAGAATTTTTTGACCAAGACGTGACCTGTGGGGTCTCATAAAAATTCAGCCATTTGAAAAAAAAACACGGTCTACAAGTGCTGAAATCGCTAGCACACAAAGCAGCTTTTCAAGAACCGCATGTAGGCCTAAATGTTCAAATTAATAATGAGTCTGTTTTGAAATCATTCCATGGTAAATAACCGGAAGTCAAAATAATTGTCCAAAACAACAGTGAAGCCTCATTCACACCGTGTAAATACTAAAGCAATAACTGTATGAGTAATTATTGGATAAATTTGTAAAATTCTTGCCGTTTGTTAAAATTAATGACTGTTCATATTGACAAAAGTCTTGGTCTTGGTCTTGGAAAACCAAGACCAAGACTTTGAACCTCAAGACCAAGACCAAGACCAAGACCAAGACCTTGAACCTCAAGACCAAGACCAAGACCAAGACCTTGAACCTCAAGACCAAGACCAAGACCAAGATTTTAAAAATGAACTCGAGTGCACTCGAGACCAAGACCTTGGTCTCGAGGACAACAAGACTGATGACAGGTTAAGCTGACCGGCTGCCAACAAGAAAACCCCCGTAGGGGAAAGTAGTGGTAGGATTGAATACAGATTTGAACGCCATTGGCAAATATGTAGCTGAGAATGGTAGCGTTTTAAAGGTGTCTAACTGCAATCGTCGTCGTAGTAGCAGTTTTCATTTTAACGACACTGTGTGATAACAAAGATCATTAGCGTCGTCTTCCTCCTTTTATCCAGGCTTGGGACTGGCACTTCCACAGTACGAGCAGTGGCGATCTTCAACAGTCGTATATTAAAAAGTCGAAATCGCCATGGTTACAACGAACAAATATCATTCTAGAGTCCGCAATAGAGTGCGCACTTGTCAGTATTTATTCTCTACGGACATCTATCGATTCGTTTCATATCACTTACGTTACAGTACGAAACAACGAGCAACTTTTTTTAGCGCAATCTACACAGATCGTCAGAAAAATATGTTATATATATGACTCTATGAGACTGTATGTCATGCTTTATGATAATAACTACGACGAAATTCATCTTGCGTGTTGTTGTAGCTTCTCGGCTGAACTCTTCAAGCTATCCTATCCTGATTCCATTCCTGCGCCACCACACAACCGCCATCATCACCGATTACCACCGTAGCACCCTGCTGTTTCCTCGGCTTGACCTCCCCGGACTCTGACCTGGCACCGGAACGGATAAGGCGGACATGGCTATTGCGAACTTGATATGATATAGCGCCGGTGAATAAGCTGGTCTCCCTGACGTGGTTTTGTGTGGCGCTGAGAAATTTCGGAGATTTACATTATATTACATTACATTCTCGGCAGTGGCGGCGCTACCGTGGGTCGCGGTAGGTCATTTGACCTGCCTATTTTACTCTTGACCTGTCTTATGTTCTGCCTACTACCTACTGCTGTGTAAAATTCTTTGGAATTTTTAAAATATTTGTTGGCATTTGAAACATCAGCATATGTCCCACAACACCAGGGCTGTAGTCGAGGGTATACGCGGTATACAGCGTATACTCACCTCTAGAGGCCGTATACTCACCTCACAAAATATTTATATTTATTTATATTTAACTACTGTAGCGCATACTCACAAAACACTGTAGCGTATACTCACCTCTAATTTGTTTCGGAAAACTAACCGGTAGCGTGTACTCACCTCTGATTTTACCACTACAGCCCTGCGCAACACCACTATAGTGCAATAATTAGATCTAAATGACTTCTGTATGTTTTCGTTTTATGTAACTAGTTTATGCTGCTTATGTTGAGGTTATCCTGCTTGGTGAGTCAAAATCAAACATTAATTTCTTCGACCTGCTGAAGAAAGTTTCTTGTGGCAATGTTTCTTTAATTTAGTATTGGAATAATTGCACACAATTATCTGATTAATTTGCTGATCAAAAATATTCGCTGAAATGGTACGAAACTGGAGTATGTTTATTCACATTTGTGTCCGCAGTTAGATAGCAAATAGCAAATGTTAAATAATAATACAGTTTGTGAAGAAGCTCTGTTGTGAAGTGATTCTGACTCTACGCTAGAGGAAAAAACGCTATTAATTCACACAACGCCATGTGCAATACGAAGTTCACATTAACTTGCGGAAGGATGATATTGCGCTACAAAACTTCCTACAATTCTTACGGTGTGAATCACGTGACACGAAAATATATGTAAACACGGCGATTTCGACCTTTTCCACGAAGTTTTTACAGAATTTAAAAGAAATTGATTGCAGAAAATGGTCGGAACGTGAGCCGGAGTTGGGAATATATATATATATATATATATATATATATATATATATATATATATATATATATATATATATATATATATATATATATATATAGGCGCGTTTCAATACTTATATACATGGTCTAAGGTAACATGATTGTGATGTTTCGTAGTCGTTACTGACCTAAACTACGCCTATACCAACATGTAGCTTGAGTGTTAAAGGTGTTTAACTGCAGTCGTGGATTTAATCATGAACTTCTATACACAATACAATACAACTGCATATAGAAGTTCATGATTTATTGCAGCACTATTTTGTGTTAGAGACATCTTGTGGGTGTCAGTCCCATTAAAGTAGACCTTACCCTACATAGGTGAAGCTTGCTGATAACGTAATGAATTTTTTTTCAAATTTTAACGTGGACGGCAATTTGAAAATATGTACAGTGCACTGAAAACAGAGAATTAATAGAATCCAACTGACACCTTTTACAGGTTGAAAAGCAGTACTTAACAATGTCACTGATATTAATGGTTTAACGGCATAAAATAATACAGTTAATAATGTCTATGATACTTGTATTGCGATAAGGTGGCCTTTGAGGCAAATAAAAAATTATTTTGCAGCAATTGTCATACACAAGAAATTTTTAAGTGTGAAAAAGTTTCTTGATCACCTTTCATGACGTACATGAGATTCTTAATCTAGTTTTTCAAATTAGAAAATAACCTAGCGATTGAACGCTGTTGATAAATTTGACGCTGAGAACAGCTGCGTTTAGAAGCGTCTAACTGCAGTTGTAGATCTAATGCATCAGTTTTCAGAGTTCAACGACATCTTGTTGGTTAACGTCGACCTTATCCTACATGAGAGAAGTCGCAAAAGGATTAGCGTTTGAACGCGAATGGTGATTATGTATCTGATAATGCATGCGTTTTAAAGGTGTCCAACTTCAGTCGCGAATTTAATCATGAACTTCTATATACAATTCAATACAGTATGATAAAACTGTGTATAGAAGATTTTAATGCAGCAGTTTTTATCGTTTAGCGACATCTTGTGGGATAAAGTCGACCTTACCCTTCACAGCCTATTATAATTGTTTGGTCCATGATCTAGTGATTGGATGGATCCTGAGTTTAACGACATCTTATAGCAACAACGTCGACATAAATTATTTTTTGGCATATTACCGCTTTACTCGGTATCTCGTGATTGGAACGACTAAGTACCAAGCGTTTTGCGCATAGCAATATTTTATGGGTGTCAGTCCAGTTAGTCTTTTATATAAACGTCGATGGTTTCAACCCAACTATTGATTGGTAAATAACTGTTTAATAACGCTGTGTTGTATCCATTATCATTACGCTTATGATATTGGATAATGCCCTCCTCCTTTATCTTTTCCAGGGACTGGCACTACCGGAGTACAGGCGGTGGCGGAGTTAACTGCCAACTAAACGCCAAAAAACGCTTTCAATGGTCTCACGTAGATAATTACCGTGAGGAGTAGGCCTAGTTTAACGACAGCGTATGACATCCAAGATCCTTGCCGTCTTTCAAGATTTTGTTGATTTGTCTGGATGTTCTTGTACTCGATGCTGTTTTCGTCGGTTGGTTTGGGATTTTACACTGTTTTCCAGTAAGAATGACCAGTTCTTCCTTCGCCAGAGACCTCTGCCCAGGGCAGCATTAAGTCTAGTGCGGGCCCGGGTGCCGTGATTACCTATAATATAGCCATCAGTGCGGGGCACAATTACAAGTACAATAGAAAATTTTAATGTACTTCAGAAATTGCGGGCCCCTCAAAACTGCGGGCCCGGGTGCTGCAGCACACTTAGCACCCCCCTTTTATGCGAGCCTACCTCTGCCAACCGCTTCCCTCCGGCGGTTGGGGGTCCTCAGACTTAGCCGCGTTTGTCTTCCTCTTCTGTCTTTTTCTCGTTTTCTTCGACTCTGTTGTTGTTTTCGGTTTTGTATGGACGTTGTTGATATTCTCAATGTTGTTTCGTGGCTTCGGTGTTGTTCCTTGTGCTTGTCTTCCTCACCAGCCAACCTCGACAGAGCGCGACCAATCGGCCGTCCGCCCAGACGACCACGACTCACCAACTGTATCTTGTTTACACGCGATGTTTACTCTAGTCGATTACCAAATACTGTTAACGAATATATAAGGTCGATTAGAACCGTTTAAAAGGTGTCTTAACGAGGCGTTGCACCATTCAGTATTTAACGACATCTTATGTCTGTCAGGGCCGTTAAGGTCGGCATAACTTAACCTTGACATTCACAAAGATGATCTAGAAATTCAAACCGATCAATTGTTGCATTAAAGAGCGAAAGAATCATAACAAAATGTTTCTAAATTAAACTCCACATTTCTAGAATTAATAGCCACTGTATAATGACATCTTGTGTGTATTAGGGCCGTTAACGTCGGCATAGCTTGAGTCTGCTTGACCTTGATATATTCACGAAGATAACTAGAAATTCAACCTGAGGAATCTTGTGGATGATCGGACAAATTAAGTAATTAAGTTCGAGTTCAAGTAATTCAGTAGAAATTAAAAGTTATTTTATTATAATAACCGTGGATTTGTAATATATTTGTGTTGGTTTATGTAGACATTTTTGACGGTCAGCTGCAGTCAATACTCATCCTCTTCTACACGTTGTCTCGCTTGAAGCAACATATGCGTTGTTCCTTGGACAACAAGCGTTGCTCGCCTTCCTCAATGCAACGCCGATCCTCCTCATCTTCCTCCTGCTCCTCTCACGGAGGACAGGAAGCCAGTGCAGCATCGTCAAAGACATCATCTCTCCGCGTCGCCAACCAGCTCTATCTGCAGAGCGCAGATCTCGCGAGACGAGGCACAGAACGAGATCTCGTCTCCAATAACAACGACGACGTCACAGGCAGCAGGTACTGTATGTGGTGAAAGTGTGGCGGTCAAAAGCTGTCTGTCTGTCTGCGTGGGTGGATGTCTGTGCCTGTGTGTCCGTGGCTGTCTGTTTCTCTCTCTGTATCTCTGTCTGTCTGTCCATCTATCTATCTATCTGTCTGTCTTCTTGTCTGTCTGTATCTCTGTCTCTATGTCTGTCTCTCTATCTGTCTCTGTCTATCTATCTCTGTCTGCCTCTGTCTATCTGTCTGTCTTTGACTGCCTGTCTCTCTCTGTCTGCCTGTCCGTCTCTGTCTGTCTGTCTGTCTCTGTCTGTCTGCCTGTCCTTCCGTCCTTCCGTCCTTCCGTCCATCCGTCCGTCCGTCCGTCCGTCCGTCCGTCCGTCCGTCTGTCTGTCTGTCTGTCTGTCTGTCTGTCTGTCACTCTCTCCCTCTGACCTCGACAGTGCAAGACGTGGTCGGCGAGCCCCACTGGGTTTGCCCCTCGACTTCAAATACTTGACAATACACAGAAAGGTGCTCTATTATCTCACAGGTAAGTTACTTTACTGGATTGGGCGGAGACCAGGTGTCCATAGTCAAGAACATTGACGCCTTTTGATGCGATGCGTACAAACGTCCGTGAGCCTTCTCCATTCATTGCGGTTTGCCGAGGTGCCATTTATTAGGAAAGACAATCGCATCCGGTGGGGTACGAACGGAGTAGCTACATGAGTGTGAAACCATCAGCCAGTTAAATCTCTTAGTCGTATTCGCAATCATTATAGTAAACGCCAAATTTCTAAGCGCTACTGTAAAGCTAAGCTCCAGAGCACCAGCTTATTTACGAATGCTGCGTCATATCAGAGGGGTTGTTCAGAGAAACCAAACTGCCAACTGGAGACTGTGTCGGATTAAGAAATCTTGTTACTAGGATGGATTAGTAAGAGGATTTTTTCTTCTCGTTTTCCGTATTTATGTGAGACAGTACATGGATTATGCCTCGGTCCGGCATCCTTTTTAACAAGCTTTTAAGCAGATAAATGCTTTCAGAATTTGTCATTGTTTAACGACAGTCCTATTGTTTCAAATTTATCGCAGAAGTCAGATAATGATTATTAATTTTTATTAAAACGAGCAAACTTGTGTGTGATTATATAACGTTATTCGGGTGTTTAACGGATGGCTGAAGAAATGTGCTATGTTCCAAAGTTTTGATGACATTTTAGGTCGTTGGTAGGCCTATATCTAGTGGCCTTTCCAGGAATTTTATAGCAGTTCCTCAATGTCTCCTGATTCCTTGGCGACCTATTCTTGTTTTATAAAACACTTTCTAAGTTCAAGTCGGTCAAAACAATTACACAGGATCTAAGATCGCAGATTCAAAACTGCAGTTCTATAGCTCAAAAAACAATCTTTTACCGTAATCCATCCAATCCGCCGCCTTAAAATATATAGTAATTCCGATGATTAACGACATCTTTGGCTACCAGAGTTGTTGACTTCGCCCTCCTCCTTTTTCCAGGCTTGGGACTGGTACTAGGGCCTACCTGGTATAATTCGCCGCGTTCCATTTTCTCTCATTTATAAACACCACCCACCTTTCTCTCCTTTATCTGTGGTTCCTAGTAGACAGATTGAGTCCTATCGTGGACACTCCCACAGACTTGACGCAGCGCACGCAAATAATCCGGTACACTGCGCATGTCTATAAAGCAATGCTCTGGTAATTGACGAATTAACGATCCTGGAGCTCCCTGTTCTTATTCCACTCGGTGCGATTTACTCGTCGGCGCCACCAACCGACTGAGAGGGGAACTATCTCGCTTCAGCCGAAAAAGTATCGATTAAACCATTGCATGGTCGACGGGGTGAGATGGGGGCTGGGGGAAAGGGGTGGAGGTTGGGTGGGAGGATGTATGAGTGAGTCGGTGGGGGATGTTCTACTAACCCTTCCTACCCCGAATGGATGGAATTCTTCTTCACAGTTCTTGGCTCGCCTTCAATGATCAATTTCCGCTTTGGACAAATAGGGATAACAGTATTTTCCGCAGCTTGAAATTGGTATCGATCCAATTGGGTCAAAGTTCAGATCGATCGATCGACTGATTAAAGACTGGTCTGTCCGTTTTTTCATACATCGATCTATCTATCTGTCTGTCTGTCTCTATCTATCTATCTATCTATCTATCTATCTATCTATCTATCTATCTATCTATCTATCTATCTATCTATCTATCTATCTATCTATCTATCTATCTATCTATCTATCTATCTATCTATCTATCTATCTATCTATCTATCTATCTATCTATCTATCTATCTATCTATCTATCTATCTATATATCTATCTATCTATCTATCTATCTATCTATCTATCTATCTATCTATCTATCTATCTATCTATCTATCTATCTATCTATCTATCTATCTATCTACCGATCCATTTATCTATCTAACCTTCCATTCAATCCATCCATCCATCAATCCATCCACCCACCCATCCATCCATCCATACATCCATCCATCCATCCATCAATCCATCCACCCACCCATCCATCCACCTATCCATCCATCCATCCATCCATCCATCCATCAATCCATCCACCCACCCATCCATCCACCTATCCATCCATCCATCCATCCATCCATCCATCCATCCATCCATCCATCCATCCATCCATCCATATCCACCCACCCATCCATCCATCCATCCATCCACCTATCCATCCATCCATCCACCCACCCATCCATCCATCCATCTATCCATCCATCCATTCATTCATCCTTCCTTCCACCCATCTATCTGACAATTTATATAACGCCTACACCCGTCAACCTAACTGATATCCTTCTTTCATCGTCATGTATCCAGGGCCGCATTAAAGCTAGTGCGGGCCCGGGTGCTGTGATTACCTGTATAGCCCTCAGCACGGGCCAAACTACAAGTACAATAGAAAAAATGTAATGTACTTCCGAAAATGCGGGCCCCTCAAACTGCGGGCCCGAGGTGCTGCAGCACCCTTAGCATCCCCCTTAATGCGGGCCTGCATTATCTCTATGGCTTCACCTGTCTGTCCATCTGTATGTGTTATTACGTTTGCTTATACCTCTGCGTTATCCTCTGTCGCATAATCATGCTTACTACACGACGTCTGGTTTTGCCCCGCCCAACATAGCGCATAATAAATCCGCTCATTATGGGGAAACACAAGGATGCGGAGGGGTGTGATGGAAGGCGGGAAGGTGGGTGTGGTTGAGTGGGGGTGGGTTGTCATTCTTAGGCCAAAATTCCGTCCTAATTTATTCAGTATTGATCGAGCCCTGCGTGGTAGACCCATGCCAAGGAGATGAGGCCAGTGCCAGCGTGCATCGACTAATGCTGCGTTCCGTTAGGCTTCTAATGCGGAGACACGTGTCGTTTAGATCGGAAACCACGGTTCATTCGATAATGTGACCTGTAACGATTTCAAATGAAAGAGACGAGATTCGAACTCGGGTGAGAGATGCTATAAGCCGACGCATTAACCGCTCGGCCACCATATCAACCCTTTAGATACGGGCGCCGATTGGTTGACCGCTCGCCTTGTAACTCGGAGAGTACGGGTTCGAGTCAGTGCATATTTTAAGGAATTAAGACTACTGGGACAAAATTTTTGAACTCGTCTCTGAAAAACTTTGATGACCTTTTTCTGGGGATTCATCTCCCAGAAAAGTTGATGACCTTTTTTAGGAAGTCGTCTCCTGAAAAAGTCATCTCCCGAAAACACTTCATGACTTTTCTTTAGGAATTCACCTCCAGAAAAAGTTGATGACCTTTTTTTAGGAAGTCCTCTCCCAAAAAAGTCACCTCCCGAAAACAGTTCATGACCTTTTTCTTAGGAATTCATCTCCCGAAAAAGTTCATGACCTCTTTTCGGAATTTACTACTGGGCCAAATCTTAAAACTTTTCCAACATTTTGTCCCACTACTTATACTTTAACCATACATTGCCTGGGACAAATCAGCCTAACTACTGGGACAAATCCTAACACTACTGGGACATTTTTCCCACTAGTTACACAGTTAAAATATGCCCTGGTTCGAGCCTCTTCTTCCGAGATGGTTGCTGTGTATGGACCTTGAGCAAGTCCTTCACTCACAGCTGCTCAGTGCCATCGATTGATGCTTGATCATTAGATAGTAGCGCTTAATAAATGCGCAATATACTTTATATATACTTTATTTTGCTGAAAGATGAAACACGAAGAGTGGAAAATGATGCCGAAGAAATACTATGTATACCGTTAGAGGAGGAGTCGATCAATGTTGATCAAGAGCTGATGATGATTATATAAGAACGCTGAAAACGACTTAAAGGTGTCTAAATATAGCATTACAGTATCTTGTGTTTAGCGACATCTTTTGGCCGCCAATGGCCGCTAACGTCGATTGCTTTATACCTCCCAATTTCTATCAAATTTCTAATATCTCTAAAACTATGAAAGATCGAAGGAACGAGGAATTTTGTGTATGAATGGCTGATTACAATGATATCTCTGGCAAATGCATTGGGTTCCTGTAACTCGCATTTTACTGGTATCAATAAGTCAAGCGTGCATAACTCTTTGACTAGAGCCACAATTGAGATTTATAGTTTATAAAACGTTGAACTCTGGCCAGCCACAATACTTAAAATCAGTTCTTATGCCCTAGACTTATCGTTATTCAACAAGGTCATCTGATTATCTTTGTCTGGTCATATCTAAATCAAGAACTGTTCTTGGTGAACGAGCTTTTTCGGTTGCTGGACCTACTTTTTGGAACTCACTTCCTGTGTCTGTGCGCTCTGCTCAGTCACTTGTTTGTGTCATTTCGTTCTCAACTTAAAACCTCTTTCAAATTTCTTATCCACCATAGGCTGCTCTCTGTCTTACGGACTCATCTTCTGGATATTGATCTGATTACGGCTTGGTTTTGGTGTGCCATCGGTTGATGCCTTGTGCATTAGAGACTGGCGCGATATAAGTTACAATTGCTATTAACCGTTCTTAGTGTTTTGCGACATCTTCTGGATGTCAGTTGCGTTGAAGTAGACCGTACACACCTCTTACAAGAGTTGGTCGCATCTAGCGATTGAATGCGACTGGTGAATATGTGTCTGACACTAGCTGTGTTTTAAAGGTGTCTAACTGCAATCGACAGATGCCTAATCCATAAGGAATTTAGAAGAAGAATAGAACTGGGTAAAGAGACATTCACAAAAAGGAAAGAGCTATTGAGAGGAAAAATGAACAGGACTCTGAAGAAAAGAATGGTTAAGACACTGGTGCGGATTGTGGTGTTGTACGGATCAGAGAGATGGACCATGAGGAAAGCGGACATCAAGAAACTGCAGGCGTTCGAGATGTGGATTTGGAGAAGAATGGAGAAGATCAGCTGGACAGAACATAAAACAAATGAAGAAGTGTTGGGAAGGATTGGAGAAGTATTATGATCCTTCATACACACATTAAGAAGGAGGCAGAGGAAATGGATCAGACACACGCTGAGAGGGTATACTCTCTCCTAAGAAATGTCATCGAGGGAAGAATGGAGCGGAGCAGGACAAGAGGAAGACCAAGAGAGATGATGCTGGATTGGATGATGAAGGAAGGATACAAAAGACTCAATCTAGTATCTAGTGTTTGAACGCGACTTGTGAATATGTAGCTGACACAAGCCTTTTTTAAAGGTGTCTAACTGAAATCGTGGATTCCACGCAATAGTTTTTATTGTTTAGCGACATCTTGTGGATGTCAGTTGCGTTGTAATCGATATTGCACTTCGTACAAGAAAAAGGTGATGAAGAATTTCACGATTGAAGGCAACTGGTGAATATATAGCTGAAAGTGAAGCGTTTCAAAGGTGTCTAACTGCATAACCGTGGGTTGTATGTCTGATTATTTTTGTCTGGTCAAACCTAAACCATGAACCGCGTGAATGCGCTTTATCGGTTAGTGGACCTACTTCTGGAACTTTCTCTCTGTGTCTCTTCGCTCTGCTCAGTCGCTTGTGTCATTTCGTTCTGAAATTAAAACTTACTTCTTTCAAATTGCTTATCCACAATAGGCTGCCCCTCTTTCTTACGGACTGATCTTCTGATTATGG
Source organism: Allolobophora icterica (assembly GCA_963556255.1). Classification (NCBI taxonomy): domain Eukaryota; kingdom Metazoa; phylum Annelida; class Clitellata; order Crassiclitellata; family Lumbricidae; genus Allolobophora; species Allolobophora icterica. The sequence goes on along the minus strand of OY744609.1, from coordinate 33,828,054 downwards.
ACCAGATTACGGATTTGTTTTATGCTGCACCATCGGTTGATGCCTTGTGCATTAGACACTGACGCGATGGAGTTACTATTTACAATTACAATTACATGAGAATAATGGCATCTTTGTGCTTAGTAGCTGTCGAAATGTCACGTCTCTGAACGCCACTGGAACGCAGCGTTAGTTCCATCGATCGCCGTCCATACGTTCGTCTCCCGCGCGGGCGGCCTGCCTTGGCTAGATGACGCCACGTTCCTTGTCGTCCATGTCGGCGTATACTACGGCGACCGGTAGGTGGCGTACGACGCGTGGTGTAGTGAACGAGACAAGAAGAACATCAAGCGAGTGAGACGCCATGCTGGGTCGAATCAGGGATTTCGGGGAAGCCCCGTTGTTTTGGACTACTCGGTGGGAGGAAGCGTAGGGGGTGAGGGTGACGGTGGCCTTAGAGGGCGCTACTGTTGCGTTCGGAGGGGTAGAGGATTAGCGGTAAATAGAGCGAGGCGCCTGGAGTTGGAAATAGACGCGGAAAAGGTGGAGAAGAAGGCACGTGAGTGATTCATGACTTACATTCATAGTCATCGCATATGGATGTAATGAGATTCAATACGAAACAGCATTAGACGTTGTTTACAGACTGTATGTCTGTATGTGTATGTATGTATGTGTGTATGCATGTGTGACAATGTGTGTATGTGTGTATGTATGTCTGTATGTCTGTATGCGTATGTATGTATGTATATATGTATGAGTGTATGTATGTGTGTATGTATGCGTATGTATGTGTGCATGACATTTTGTATGTGCATGTATTTTATGCATATATGTATGTATATATGTATGCATCTGTATGTATGTGTATGAATGTATGTACCAATGTATGTGTATGTTTACAGACTACTTGTATATATGTATGTATGCATGTATGTCTTTATGTATGTGTATGTATGTATGTATGTATGTATGTATGTATGTATGTATGTATGTATGTATGTATGTGTGTGTGTATGTTTGTGTAATACTGTGTATGTATGTATGTTTGTATGTATGTGGGTATGTGTATGCATATGTATGTATGTATGTATGTGTCTCTGTATGTATTTGTATGAGTGTCTGCATGTGTGTATATATGTATGTGTGTATGTATGTATTTGTGCGTGTATGTATGTATGTGTGTATGTATGTTTATGTGTGTATGTATAATCATATGTATGTGCATATGTATATTTATTGTATGTATGTATGTATGTATGTATGTATGTATGTATGTATGTATGTATGTATGTATGTATGTATGTATGTATGTATGTATGTATGTATGTACTATGTATGTATGGACGGACGGACGGACGGATGGATGGATGAAGAAATGGGTAACTGGATGGAGAAAGACAGACAGCCTGACAAACATGCGTACATACACACATGCATACATGCATATAAACCCCAAGCAAAGAAACAACGTTATTATTTTACCCCACAGTTTGCACCTGGCTTGACCCCTGCCATTGAATGAGATGCGGGGATGCTCAGCAGGTGGTCAGCAATCATCAATGAGAATTTCATGCAACGATTTCTTTCACAAGAGGCCTTCAGTGCATTTAAAGGATTTGTTGGAGACACGAAAAACTAGAATAGGATAAAGGACTACGAAAGAAATATACAATACAAGATAATATCTACAAAGTGTATAATACTTAATGTTATTTCACGTCTATCCGTATGTATGTTTGTCTGCATGTGTTTATATTTGTGGATGTCTGTGTATACATGGCTGTGTGTCTAACTCTTTATGTCTATCCATGGCATCCATTGATCTTAGTGCAATGATTATCATCTGGCTCAGTTCAGTTGCACATAAATATATAATATATTTTCATTACAGGAGGCATTTATATATATATATAATGTATATGCATATATATATTATATATATTATATATATATAAATGCCTCCATGTACATATATATGTGTATATACATATATACATAATGCCTCCAGTAATGAATTTGAATCTTTTGAATGATTTGGTTATTTGTTTTTATTAATTACTTGGTAGCATCTAGAGCTGGCAATTCAGGTGCTTGGCCTGAGGATCCTAATTTCACTTTACACCTTAGTCAGCCACCTGCTTCCGTAAAGCTTAAGGAGCTAAACATGTTTTCCAAACCCAACATCAGAGACATTAGCAGAGCCTGCATAAAATTATGTGTAATAAACTCATAATAACTAGTCTTTATCTCCAACAATAATTTTTTTAATATAAGTTTAATTATATATTCTCCAGTTGAACCCAAAGAAAAAATCAAACAACAGTAATGTTAGAGGTTATATTTATTTCTGTGTGTGTGTTAGTGCTAGTGTGTGTGAGTGTGTGGGTGTGTGTGCTAGTGTGTGTGCTAATGTGTGTGTGTGTGTGCTAGTGTGTGTGTGTGTGTGTGTGTGTGTGTGTGTGTGTGTGTGTGTGTGTGTGTGTGTGTGTGTGTGTGTGTGTGTGTGTGCTAGTGTGTGTGTGTGTGTGTGTGCTAGTGTGTGTGTGTGTGTGTGTGCTAGTGTGTGTGTGCTAGTGTGTATGCTAGTGTGTGGTAGTGTATGTGCTATAGTGTGTGTATGTATGTGATACTGTATGTGCTAGTGTGTGTGCTATAGTGTGCGCATGCTAGTGTGTGTGCGCTAGTGTGTGTGCTAGTGTGTGTATGTGTTAGTGTGTGTGTGTGTGTGTGTGTGTGTGTGTGTGTGTGTGTGTGTGTGTGTGTGTGTGTGTGTGTGTGTGTGTGTGTGTGTGTGTGTGTGTGTGTGTGTGTGTGTGTGTGTGTGTGTGTGTGTGTGTGTGTGTGTGTGTGTGTATGTGCTAGTTTGTGTGCTAGTGTGTATGTGTGTGTGCTTGTGCATGTGCTAGCATGCGTGTGTGCTAGTGTATGTGTTAGTGTGTGTGTGTGTGTGTGTGTGTGTTAGCAGTTTACTTCATACTTACTTACATGGCTACTTAGTCAGAAATGGTATGCAAATGAGGCTATTTTTGGGCGTGTACTCATCGTATGAATCATCAGACCTGCTTATCATGCATACACATATTTGAGTATATGTATATATATGTATGTATATATATATGTGTGTCCATACTGTATATATATATATATATATACATATGGGATGGTGGCCTATGGATAAATATGGGTTTGAGATGCATGAGCATGCTATGTAAAGAGTGATAAATGTTATGTATATATATACATGTCCATGTATATGTATTTATGTACATGTAATAAATGTATATATATATGTGTTTATGTATATATATGCACTTGCGGCTCGTCATGTGTAGGTTGAGTGAGGCTGGTGGTGCTGGGAAAGCTGTTGCCATGGTGATGTCGATGGTGATGATGTAGCCACGTGCTTCCTAAAAGTTCCAACCATGTCCAGCTTTCATCTTTATGCCCTGCATGATGTCTTTTCGTGTAGGTCTGCGAGTGCGTGTGGATGCACGTGTAAGTCTCTGCCGGAGTATGTGTATGTGACTGCTGTACGTGTATGTGTACGTGCATGTGCATGTGTGCTTTGTGTCGTTATATCTGTGTTTTTGCCTGTGTCATGTGTTCCTTCTATCTGTCTGTCTGTCTTTCTGTCGTCTGCCTGCCTGTCTCTTTGGCTGTCTTTCTGTTTGTCTGTCTGTCTGTCTGTTTGGCTGTCTTTCTGTTTGTCTGTCTGTCTCTTTGGCTGTCTTTCTGTTTGTCTGTCTGCCTGTCTCTTTGGCTGTCTTTCTGTCTGTCTGCCTGTCTCTTTGGCTGTCTTTCTGTTTGTCTGTCTGTCTCTTTGGCTGTCTTTCTGTCTGTCTATGTGAATACCTATCTGTCTTACTTTCTGTCTGTCTGTCGTCTGTCTGTTTGACTGTCTTTGAATCTGTCTGTGTGTCTGTTTGGTTCTCTGTCTGTCAAGGACAAGTTTCTTGATTGAGGCTGCACAACTCTAAATAAACCAAATTAGGAATCCAATATATTACATACATAAACATATATATATATATATATATATAAAGCTGATAATCTTTGCTAATATATATATATATACGTAAGATATACAGATGTTTCTAATTTAAATATCACAAGTGTTTGAAGACTAACGTTTATATTAGTGCAGCAATTTATGTGAGTGCAATAAAGCCACACCATCTAGACTATACATATTATATCTGTATAATATCTTCATATATCTATCTGTGTGTGTAGGTGTGAAATCATATATATATATATATATATATATATATATATATATATATATATATATATACATATATATATATACATATATATATATATATATATATATATATATATATATATAGTTTTATGTTTGCGGTTTATGGGGACTCGCGTCGGTATACAACCAACATTACGCGGGCCTAAAATTTTATGGGGACATGACCCGGGTCCCCATAAAACATGTGCCTTAGAATGTCTTAAAATGCCTTGATTCGTGCTCATTTAGTGTTTTTACAAAAATGTCCTGATAAACCACCTTATATTTTATATTGTGATTTTATGAGTCCAGTACGTGGCGCCACCTGTGCGCTGGCCAAGTACTAATCTGCAGCGAGACGGCGTTCACAGCGCCACCTGTCATCGCGGTCATACTGTATTGGGTTACCGTTATGTTCGAGGCACGGCTTGTGGCGTCCTCTACCGTCCACAAATATTTAAATGAGTTAGTAATATAAAGAGTGGACTAATATTTCGAGCGTTCTTGAGCGTAATAACCATGTTAGATTTTATTGTAAAGTTATTCTCAGTTGAATGTCTTAATTAATGACTAGAAATACATAACAAAGCCAAGAAGCAGCTAAAGCTCCGCGTGAGCCAATGGTTTCAATTTATTTATAAACAAACTTGCGCGTTTTTAATCAAAGTGACCTCTTATTTCGTCTGCAGATGATTTCTATAGCCGAACATGACTCTAAAATATTAGCAATTTTGAGGAAAATATAACTAATTCATTTATCTAATTTCACGCTCTATAAATAATTCGCCCAGTAGGCCTAATCGTACATAAGCCTACAGGTTGTATCACTTGTATGGAGGTCTACAATTATTCGACATCTTTTTGCTTGCTTTATTTATTATGAACATATAATTTTTTATTTCATTTCGTTTTGGGCAGATCTAGAGGTAGGACACATTAACCATGGTCCTCCCAATCTAATAAAGTATTACAGGCTACGGCCTGAACATAGTGGATTTTCTTTAGCAAGCTCAATTGGTTATTTTTGCACTGGCTTTTAAAATTCCAGGCGAACAGATTATGGTCAGCTTGACCATTTTAAATCCGTCTTTGAGTGTAGCAAAACGCAAAAAAATACAGCTACACATTTCTTCTGCAACTTTGAACTAGTGTCCGTAGCAAGTCAAGCACGAGCTTCGAGTTTGGGCGAATGCACTGACACAAAGCTGGCGATTTACTTTCAGGATCTAACGAGTTACACGCCTATATTTTGTAATATAGTTTTCGTTTCTAAAGTTTTAGATTAGACCCTAATTAGAGAAGCATACAGTATCATATTTAGGGAATACAGTATCACTTTGGAACCTATAAAGTGATGACTCGTACACAATTTCCGCGAGACATGTATATCGATCGGATTACAACTTACACTGTGGGGACATATATATATAAATTTAAGAATATAACCTACTTTATGGAGACATGTATATCGATCGGATAAGAACTTACACTGTGGGGTCAAAACTTAAGAATGGAACCTACTTTATAGAGACAAGTAGGCCCTAGGCCTATATATCGATCGGATTCCAACTCACAATGCGGAGTCCTGCGTATAGCTTATGAATAGAGCAATACTTAGAGGGGGTCTGTGTATATAAATTTGAATTTAACTCACCCTTTGGGGACATATAAGGGCTTATATAGTTCTACATCGTGTATATAGAACCGTATTTATGCGGACATGCCTATCAGTCTTGTTGTCAACTCCGCCACTGTTCGTACTCTGGCAGAGCCAGTCCTAAGCCTGAATAAAGGAGGGGGCGACGCTAATGGTCTTTGTTACCACACAGTGTCGTTAAACTGCAACTACTAGTCTTGTTGTCAAGACCTTGAACCTCAAGACCAAGACCTTGAACCTCAAGACCAGGACTTTTGGTCTTAAGACCAAGACCAAGACTTTGAACCTCAAGACCAAGACTTTGAACCTCAAGACCAAGACCAAGACCTTGAACCTCAAGACCAAGACCGAGACCAAGGTAAAAAATATTAACCGTTATAGGGTCACCGGGGGGTAAAAAAATACCCCCATCTCGGTTTTTCACGGAAATTTAAAAAAAATCCCTGAAAATAGTTGAAGAAATCGCTTCTATGACTTTTCCTAAACATGTTAAATCCACAGAATGCATCCAGTTTCATTAGTTTGTCATGCACCCAAATCAGCTATAAAGTACGAAAATGCACCACGTCGTAGCTATTTTACTCAGGAATTTATAAACATAACATTATACATGCTTTACATATGAGTGTCTTGCTGTTACAATGTCTCCTTATCAGTATCTGAACAGTATATATAGAAATCGTTTTGGTTTCATCAAATTAGGATGAATAAATGAAGTTCTGCTAAATTATGACATTATAAACTCAATATTACAATGTACACAAACGGTACCGTTCAGCATTTACTGAACAGACATTCTGCATCTGCAGAGAGGGAAAGTGGGCAGGATAAGCAGGAATATGCAAGTGTTTTGACTCCAAGCTTTCCGCACACGAAACTGTTGCACTTAGTGCATTTGTGTTCACATTTCTTGTCGTCTTTACGTGGACACGAGCGGCATCGACCACGTTTCTTCGACCGTGTGGCACGGTGGCCGACTAGATAGAGCGCTTGGCTTGAAGCGCCGAGGTTCCGGGTTCGCTCCCCGGTCCGGTCGGTTTTAACTGTGTAGGGACCTTGAGCAAGTCCTTCACTCTCAATTGCTTAGTAGGACGTGATGGGCGCCGCCTTGCATGGCAGCCTACAGTTAAATTCGACTCCTGTAATAACTTGTGATCATCCGTTCATACTATGACTTGTAATCATACTGCGTTGTGTCAGTTTGAAATATTTAACGAAAATTATTATCATTACCCCTCTCCCAAAAGATATCGTAAATACTATCCCTCTTCCCGCTCTCTCACTCACTCCACTCTCTCACTCACTCACTCACTAATTCTCTCTTCCTCCATTGAAACACTCACCAGCTCACTCATTCACTCTCTCTCTCCATCCAAAAAATGCCCTCTAACTTGTGACGTTCCTCAAGGCTCTGAACTTGGGACCATTTTGTTCATCATTTACGCTACTCCACCCAGCTTACTGACTGAAGCATGCTTATCACCAGTATCGTAATCGTTATCGTAATCTCAAGATCTACACAGTCTTGTTGTCAAGACCTTAAACCTCAAGACCAAGACGAAGACTTTGAATACCAAGACCAAGACCAAGACTTGAACCTCAAGACCAGGACCTTTGGTCTCGAGACCAAGACCAAGACTTTTGGTCTCAAGACCAAAACCAAGACTTTTAAATTGGTCTCGAGACCAAGACCGAGACCAAGACCAAAAGCCACAATCACTAAAAAATAGTCAAGTCCGACTACTCGCTATTTTTGACGAAGACATGAGTCCTTTATTTTATTCAAGCAAAACAACTCTAAACGAAGATTGCAGAGAATCCAGAATTCGTATTTACAAAAGTCCTACATGCGAAATCTTATTCCAATTGCCGTTGCGTTTTCTAAAAACAAATTCGCTTAGAATTTTCAGACCAAGACGTGACCTGCGGGCCTCATACAAATTCTGTCATGTGAAAAAATACGTTCTACAGGTGCTGAAATCGCTGGCACACACAATCAGCTTTTCAAGCAATGGAATCATGTAAATGTAGCCTACACATCGTGTGTCTGTTTTGAAATAATTCCATAGTAAATAGCCGCGAGTCAAAATAATTGTCCAAACAACACTAAAGTCTCATTCACACTGAGCAATTCTATTAGTAATATTGGATAAATGTTTGAAGTGTTTGCATTTTGTTAAATGTCTGCTCATATTGACGAAAGTTATAGCGCAGTTACCCCAAATGCCTGTCTTCTCATGTATTTTGCGAAGAATGTCATAGCCGATCTGTGTGTAATCTGTGAAAATACAAATCTTTAGCTTAAAATAAATTCAACCAGTTTTGGTGTTTAAGAAAATCACGTATACACATCGCAACCGAACTCTTCAATCTATCCTATCCTAATTATATTGCTGGATTTTTACATAGCGCTGGTGAAACTGGTGTCCCTGATCCGGCTTTTGTGTGGCGCTAATTGATGTAGCGTCAGTCAGATTAGTATTGGGCCTCATTCAAGTGACATTTCCTAAGCAATCATATTAGTGTTCTTCTGGTTAACCAACAGACTTCAGTATTATATAACACGCCGATTCACCACTGCTCTGAGAAATGTTGAGCATTTTAAATATTGTTGAACTCTATTAGTGTCCGTCTTATCCGTTCCGGTGCCAGGTCAGAGTCCGGGGAGGTCAAGCCGAGACAGCAGTGTGCTACGTGATGATGGTTGTGTGGTGGTGCATGCATAGAATCAAGATTATGTGGTGTAGTGCGATGTAATTTGATGTGATGTTATGTAATATATTGCGACATAAAGTGATGTTATGTAATAATGCGAAGTAATGTGATGTAATAAAATAGAAGGATTAAATGTGATGTCATTAAGTTTAATGTGATATGATGCTATATAATTCAATGCAATGTAATACTGCAAAGTAATGTGATGTAATGTAATAAAGGGATAGATGTTATGTCATGTGATGTAATGTAATATGATGTTATGTAATTTAATGCCATGTAATGTGATACAATGAAATACTGCGAAGTAATGCGATGTAATATAACAAAATTCTATGTAATACAGCAAAAGTATCAATGTGTTGTCATGCGATGTAATGTGATGTGATGTTATATGTAAGATAATGCGATATAAAGTGATGTAATAATGCGAAGTAATGTGATGTAATATAATGACGGGAATAATATGATCTCATGTGATGTAATGTGATATGATGTTACACATGTATAATGTAATGTAATGTGATGTAAAACTTGAAGTAATGTGATGCGATATAACAAAGGGATTAATGTGCTGTCATGCGATGTAACGTGATGTTAGGTAATGTAATGTGATGTGATGCAATGGAATGCGATATAAAATGATGTAACGTGATAAGGGCCGTCTTATCCAATAGGCACAGTAGGCCTACGAAACTTTCAGGGGCCTACGAAAGTCTTAAAATCTGAAAATTATATATCCTGAATGATTGACCGGGAAAATAGAAATGGGAAATTTGCTAATAACACCATATTCAAATTATTTTAATAACTTTTGTACTGAAACAGTTTAAGTTTAAAAGCTGTTCTAGCCTACATAATGTGAACTTTGCGGAGTTGGAGTCGAAACTTGAGTTAGGGTCTACGAATGCAAGAGTGCCTACGCCTACCTTAAAACGGCCCTGAATGTGATGTAATGTAATAATGTAATGTAATGCGATGTACTGTAATAATGTCATTTAATGTGATGTAATGCGACATAAAGTGATGTATTGATTTAATATGATGCACTGTGTGGCTCTGAGAGACTTCGCAGATTTATATTTACATGTAATGTATCTAAATCTCGGCGGCTCCACACAAAAGCCAAGTCACGGAGACCAACTTATTTACTGGCGTTTAATGTGATATAAAGTAATGCGATTTGATATGACTTTGTGATGTGCTTAGATGTGATGTAAAGCGATCTAATGTTATATGATGTAATAATGCGATGTGAAGTGTTGCAAATTCCGAAAGCGCCACACAAAAGCCACGCCAAGGAGACGAGCTGAAACGCCGGCGCTATATAAGCTCAAGTCCGCAATAGCCTTCGTATGAGACGTACGCTCAAAATAGCATTTGCATCAGACGTACGCTCAGTCAACACTCTTCCTCCTCCTCCTCCACTTGATTTGACAGTGGTGGTACACAGGCTTGGCTGTGTCTTGGCCCGCCTCCTCCTCCTCCATTTCTCCCATATCTCGCTTATTCGTGCACAGGTCGGACTTAGCCTCTTGCGTATGCTTCGGTCAGCGGTCATAAACCTTAGTCGAATGACCAAGTTAACAAAAGGTCATGAAACTAGATTATTTTAGATGATGTTTACCTACTGACTACGCACTCACATCCATCTACCTACTACCTACCTACATACCTGCCTAATACTAAAACTTCCTGAACACAAACTACGCGTTTCTTACAACCTAATATTTAGGTAGGCCTACTGCATATCTACCTACACACCTACTCACACGCAACCGGTTACTGCATTCTAAAACCTTACTTAGCCACCAAACCAATTAGAGCCTACCCACCTAATCAACTCATCCATCCATCCATCCACTCACTCACACACACACACACACACCTACAAACACACACACACACTTACACACACACACCTCCAATCATTCATTCATACGATGACAGCGTATATTTTACGTTTGTTATGTGTGTTTGAATATTCTCATCGTTTTCATAGTTATATGCTAATGTGACGGAGAATGCCGGAGAAAGTTTGCTGTCCAGTTTTTGTGTGCTTCTCTTTGTTTCATATATGCTAGCTGACTGGCAAGTGGAATGCCTCAAAGGACAGACGTCAAATTCAGCACAGTTTATTTTTAGACGCCGTATCTTTAGACAAGCAATGGGTTTCAGTGGCGCAGCCCAGAGAATCACATATATTATTAGTTTCATAAAACAGACACAGACACACACACACACACCTACACACACACACACACACACACACAGAGAGCTGTATTTCTTGACTTGACCAGCCTCCTCCTCCACCCGCCTGTCTATGTCACGCCTAAGGCGTATGCCGTTCGACTTTGGACGGAGGCAGATGCCCTGTGCCCGTTTGTCGGTCAGAGGTCAAAAACCTGAGCCGCCACGTACACACAAGCTCCAGGAAATAAGTCATTACTTCTAGATCAGTCTTAACCGGACGCTCATAAGTACATGTATGTATCGACTGAAACAGTATACAGGCAAACCTTGTCCATGTGTGCGGCTCTTATGTAGCCTATACAAGGTCGTCTATACACCTGTGTCCAGTGCCGGCGCTATGGTACTTGAGCCCCCCCCCAAAGCCTTACTTGAGGCCCCCAATAATAACTATGAAATATAAACTGCAAACGAGAACGACCGAACGTCAAGTCTCTTTATACTTTCAACTGAAATCATTGCTAGCCAGGGACGTGATCATTACCGCTTTTTTAAGGAGGAAAGAAAGAGGTCAAAAGAAATTTGCGCTCGCGCGGCAAAATTATATTTTTTAGTTGGTCTACATGTGCATAACAAAGGAAAAGCATGTTGCGTGTTGCAATGCTACCGCTTCAGTGTCTTCAACTGTCTTTAATATCCTCGGCAGTGTCGGCACAGAGCCAGGTTAACAAATGTGGTGGCCCCAGCCCACAGAATCACAACAAGAGGACACATAAAACGCGTTATAGGCCTATTCAACGAATCAACATTCGTCTAGCTATTATTAAGTCGTGCCTTCTTCTCTTTGTACAATATCACAAGGTCTTATAATTATCCAGTCTAGTGTTAAAAGTATACATCTTGTAGGGTTTAACAATATTAGAGTGACTTGTGGTACAATAATATTATAATTTCAGGTCTACCACAATAAAGAAAAAAATAGCCTAGGCCTATTAGGCTTAGGCTAACAATAATAGTCTTAACTGATTAGTATGTAACCTGCAAACATTGTTTGCAGTTTACTGTTTACATATTGTAACAAAACTAACAGACAGTTAAACGCAACAACAAATTGGCTTGCAAATTCATCAGTTATGTGTCGTCAAACTGTAGCACACGGAGTATATCACTTACGATGCTCAACAATGTCAAACTAGCAACAGGGGCCCACACATGTTCGAAATTTGTGAATATTGAAATGAGTAGCTTCGAATAATTTGTTCTGAGTTTTTTGCTCATTTTTACTAACAAATAACAATATCTATAAAATATTGAAAAAAATGTCTTTTGCATTTGTGAGGCCCTCAAGTGTGGGGGCCCCTGCGAGGCCGAACATGTTAAACATGTTTTAATACGCCTCTGCCTCAGCAACCAATTTGATTAACTAGTTTTGAGTATCTTTAGACAAGCAATGGGTTTCAGGAACAGTCACACAGGCATAATGGTCAGCTAAATTTGGAGGCCCCTCACAACCGTTAGGCCCCCAGACAGACAGAGAGACCTACATACATTGATAGAGTTAAATGAATACAGAGACATAGATGCAAAGGGACGTGTCTCCATTTGTCTGTTGGCTTGTCTGTCTGCCCGTGTCTGTATAATAGTCTAGGCTTGGAATCAAAAACAGGCTCTAGAAATGACTGTTAGAAGCAAATCATGTAACAATTTGCTAACAGGTGTTTCTAGAGTAATTTGACCCTGCTGAAAACGAAAATCGCTGTTTGCAAGCTGGATTTTTAGCGGATGCATGGGAAAACAAGATGGCGGCCAAAATGGCGGCCTGTATCTTCAATTGGCTATAAGTAAAGTCATGTATACGATGGAAACATGGTTTCACAGTCTAAATTAACATTTTCTGGGTCAAGGAATGCGATGGAACTAAAGAAAATTATGTAGCACTTTCAAAAAACCAAAGGGCGGCCAAAATGGCGGCCTGTATCTTCATATGGCTATAGGTAAAGTCATGTATACGATGGAAACATGGTTTCAGAGTCTAAATTAACGTTTTCTGGGTCAAGGAATGCGATGGAACTAAAGAAAATTATGTAGCACTGTCAAAAAAGAAAATGGCGACCAAAATTGCGACCAAAATGGCGCCCAAATGTCTTCAAATGCCTATAAGTAAAGTCATGTATTTGATAGAAACATGGTTCTATAGTCTAGATTAACATTTTCAGGGTCAAGGATTGCGATGGAACCAGAGACAAATATGTAGCACTGCCAATAAACAAAATGGTGGACAAAATGGTGGGAAAATATCTTCAAATGCCTATAAAACAAGATGGCAGACAAAATGGCGGCCAGTCTGGAGAAGTGTTTTCCTTGATAAAGAATACCAACGAAGTAAATTCTATGTGTAGTATTGACGTTACTGCAGTCTAACCGTCATTACTTACATGAAATTTTAATGGCTTGTGATTGCAGTTTAACCATGTTATACTCTGCGTATATGCAATTTCATTGCAAATTTGCAATATTCGTGTTTCGTGACATGACTGTTGTTTCAAGCATTGTTGCAGTGGATGCAATTGCACATAAGTGTACATGACAAGTTCGCACTTCGACAGCAGCAGCGCTTGGTGCTGCACTTTGCATGATTTACAGTAGACAAACTCTAGAAACGACTGTGGCACAGGACCAATTGTAGACCACACTAGTATGAGAACACCTTCTTCATCCACACTCCATCCTGATGAGGCTGGTGTCGGAGCATCGATGTGTGGCAGGTAGGCCTTTTCCCAAATGATAGTATGGTAATGAGCACGTCTAATATACTGCCTGATGGCGTCACTGCATAGTGGAAGAAAATCGATCTTTTTGGTTTTCTCGAACAAAACATATCGTGCTGCATCACATGTCTTGACGTTTTCTTTTGTTTTATACACTCTAACGACAAATTCCTCTGCATTTGCTATGGAATTTTCTGATAGGGGAATCACGTCGGCATCTGTTGCACAAACGACCATAGTCTTTAGGTTTTTCTTCGAAGCGTGCACAATTATTCTGGTATCAGCTTCTTCGTGTGCTGCTGCTAAGGTAGACACATCAGAACCCGCAGTAGACAATGCCTTATCTTCTTCCACGAAACAACCAGCAACAACTACATCTATAGATATCGCCATAATTATGTGGCTGCTGAGAGCTGAATGGATAGGAATGCAGCTAGATCAGCCTTGTTTTCAGGCATAGAAAGAAAATTCTGCCAATTTTCCGGCAATGGAACACTTCCGCACTCTATACTGCGACGGATTGGTCGTAATGTCTGACACCATTTCTGTCTGGTGGCACTTTTTACTGACAACGCCCAGTATCGATCGAAGATAATATCGACCCTCTTGTAGCCTATCGAAAGTTTCTTCACATATGTAACCACTATATCTGCCAGGTCACCAAATGTCTTTGCTCTCGGAGGTTTCCCTATTGCTTGTACCATTGCTTGACCATCAATAATAAAGTGTGATGCCTCTGTAATAGATATACTGACTAGACATGCTACTTTTTCAATGAGCGTCTGCAACAGTGAGGCCTTTTCACACGTTCTCATTGGTTTTGATAGAAGTTCATGGCACAGTATTGTTGCAAGATTAAACGAAACGATCGGCTTCATATGCTGTGATGAGACGTTGCATGATATCACGATCTTCCTTTATAATTTTATCGGTGTTCTTTTTCTGGGTTGAAGAACACTTTTTGTACAAGTCGTGAAATGCTCTTCTTTAAGGGATCATTGAATTTCACATGCAAAGTTCCAGTCTCACCGCCACGAAGTCTATCATAGACAAATTTTGTAATTTTGTCATGTCCGTGTTTCTTCTCATTAAGAAGTGAATCGAGTATTGCTGGTGTTGCAACGTCTTTTGTTACTGCATTCTGAAGTGGTGTTCCTCGATGCAATGTTATCGCTTTGTTGAACAGACAAAGCAGTGGCTCCTCATCATGTTTGTCTCTTTTCTGACGAGAGACAGTCATTTCTTTGCATGTTTCATCAAGAGGAGGCACGTCAAACGAGTTCTTTGAACGCCGACTGCTGAGTTATAGGCCTAATGCTCATTTCCAGATTCATGAGTTCAATGCAAACAGAGTAAACTAACACTTGATTTAATTATTATTATGGTTGAAATAAATTAGACCGATTAATAATTAGAAAAACCATTTGCTCTTTCTCCTCACTAATACAGAAAAATTTACAATTAAACCAAGCAGTGACTGCTAAACTCCAATAACGTCAGTGCTACATATTGAATGTTGCTTTCTTTGTATTGTTTGAAAAAGATAACACTACATCAGACTGGCCGCCATTTTGTCCGTCATTTTGTTTATTGGCAGTGCTACATATTTGTCTTTGGTTCCATCGCAATCCTTGACCCTGAAAATGTTAATCTAGACTCTATAACCATGTTTCTATCACATATATGACTTTACTTATAGGCATTTTAAGATATTTGTCCGCCATTTTGTCCGCCATTTTGTTTATTGACAGTGCTACATTATTGTCTCTGGTTGCATCGCATTCCTTGATCCGGAACATGTTAATTTAAACTCTAAAACCATGTTTCTATCAAATATATGACTTTACTTATAGGCATTTTAAGATATTTGGCCGCCATTTTGACCGCCATTTTGTTTTTTGACAGTGCTACATAATTTTCTTTAGTTCCATCGCATTCCTTGACCCAGAAGATGTTAATTTAGACTCTGAAACCATGTTTCCATCGTATACATGACTTTACTTATAGCCATATGAAGATACAGGCCGCCATTTTGGCCGCCATCTTGTTTTCCCATGCATCCGCTAAAAATTCAGCGTGCTAACAGCGATTTTCGTTTTCAGCAGGGTCAAATTAGTCTAGAAACACCTGTTAGCAAATTGTTACATGATTTGCTTCTAACAGGGTCATTTTGGGATTCCAAGCCTAGACTTTAATGAGTCTGACAGAGAAAGAAACATAATTGGCTTTTCACACTTACACTGCATAGAAAGAAAATGGAGCACAAAAAACATAGACAGACAGACATACATACAGACTGACATTCACACATACATAAAGGCAGATAGATCTGCACAGTGCACACACACCGCTAGAGTGAGATTAATACAGATACACATCCAAGGGGTGTCTGTCAGGTCGGGAGAATTTGTATGTCTGCCTGTCTGTCTGTTTATCTCTGTGTCTGTGTATCAGTTGGCATGTAAGACAAACATACGGACATACAAACAGACAGACAGATATACATACATACATACATACATACATACATACATACATACATACATACATACATACATACATACATACATACATACATACATACATACATACATACATACATACATACATACATACATACATACATACCTAACTATAGGTTTTTATGGAATCCGATAGCAACAGAAACATAACAACAAAAGCTAAGTAAAATTACAGACATAACACTGCGAATCAATGAGAAAAGAAAAACCCTAAAGGGAAAGGAGTCCCGACTTGCAGTGGCGGCTCTACCCTTTCATCAAAGAATTCAGTTAGGGTGGTGAGCCGAAGAACTGTAAATTAAAATATGGTTTATATTCTGAAATAAATTCTTAACTTAACTAGCACACGCGATGTTTATTAAGGTTTTAACCTTTTGCAGTCTTTAAAAAATAATTTTCTAGCCTATCAGGTCTGTAAAAAATTTTAATTCTTAATTATTTACACTAGTTATTTTTCATTACAAGTAGTCTATATTTACTTTAGGCAACCTATTGTGCATGCAAACACTTGACACTTTTTCTTGTCAGACACCAGCTGTAATGCACAAATAAGTTACATGCGAGACATCTACTGGTATTATTTGCAAGAGGTATACACATAAGTATGAACACAATTTACAACTTATTTTTAGAATTTCCAGCACAGTTACTTAGGCCTATTGTTTCTGCTTTACACTGTTTATTCTGTTGGGCGAAATTGTGCCTTTGTGTGGTACATGTAAATCTCAAAACAATCTGTGGGGTGTAGTCCTGGATGACTTGCACAGGTCTTACAATAATAGGCTGTCTTTCGTCGCTTTCCAATTGTCTGCTCCGCTGAAACGTTTCCTAGACATTTTTGCACTTCTTGTTTACTCGTCTTGCCTTCATGCAAATGAAGAGAAAAATACCGTGCACTCTCAAATTCACGACCTATATACATTTATAGATGCCGTATTCTCTATAAATATGCCATTTTTCCTACCAGCGCAGACACCAGACTTTATTGGCTAGTCCCAAGTGTATGTCCCGCCAGGCGGGACATAGGACCGAATCTGAATTGGACCGTAGTAGTTGTTGAACGATGAAGGCAATTGTTTATATGTGTATTTGTGCATGAATTCACTGGTTTGTAGAAAGGTTATCTGTTCAAGTTTAGGGATATGTGTTAGTTGGTGTGCCAGTTCTGGTGAAAATTTATTTGAGGAATGCTGTGGGTTCCTAGTAATGACGCGAAGGACTCTATTTTGAAGTATAGTTAGTCGTTTTAATCTTGATGTATAATTGGATGCCCACACCAGGTTGCAGTAGATGAGATATGACTATTGAGTAATGCAGGCTTATACGTATGTGGGTGGGTAGTAGGTAAGCAACTCTGGATAAAATCCCTATACTTTTAGCTATTTTAGATGAAATATATTATGGTCGTTCCATGTAAGAAATTGGTCTACATAGACTTCAAGAGGTCGTTAAGTGGGCCAGCTGCATGAGGTGGACTATGAACTATGAACTCGGAGAGGAGAGGCGATGTCGACGTTAAACCGATGATCTGTTTAATTGATGTTAAGCGTGCGTGCGAGGGCGCGAGGGAAGATAATGTTCCCGGAATCGAGTAAGTCTATACACAACTACAAGCACTAACTTAGACACACCGACACACACACTCGGACGGTGGAGTCACTCAACAACTTCAAGGTCAAGCTCGGGCAGATGGGATACTAAGACTTTGAAGTATAGTTATCTGGTGGTGCCTCGACGGTTGAATTTCTCGAGAGCATAGATCCTGCAATACACGGCGCTAATTGCTTCCTACAAAGCACGTCCGCCTACGGGGGGAAGTGTTTCCTTTCAGGTTTTGATCACACTCTATACAAGTTACAGAATCTTAGCTCACAGTTCTGTGAAAGACGGGGGAAGAATTGGCGGAGACTTGGTCCTGGGTTTGGGGGGACAGGCAGATGATGATGATGATGATGATGATGATGATGATGACGACGACGACGACGACGACGACGATGATGATGACGACGACGACGATGATGATGATGATGATGACAAAAGCTGATGACAACGACCACCCTGTTTACTCGTGCCCAGAAAGTTCTGCCTTGTCTGATATTCACACCGCTCTTGTGAAGATAGCCAGATGCCGAATCGGAGGTCGCTGGGGTCAGTGGCTGATATAATCTGTGGGCTTCAAAGGGGAACAAAGCCACTTCCTGACCTGAGTCTCTGTGCGTGTGTATGTTAGTGTGTGTATTTGTGTGTATTTGTATCTTTCTGCGATAAGTGTTTGTTAGTATGTTTGTTAGTGCTTGAGCTTGTCTTTGTGTGTGTATGTGTGTGTAGGTGTGTGTGTCTGTCTGTCCGTCAGCGTGTCTGCCTGTGTGCCCGTCATAGGAACATACACCGGAGAAAACCATACAATTGCATCGAATGACACAAAATATTTGCAATAATTTTTAATTTGGTACTTCTAAGTAGTCATGAGCTGGATTGGATGAGAATGAATTTGATCAGAAAGCCACAGATGTCCGTTTCTATCACTGTATTAGTGATTCGGACCTCGATCAGCGAGTCTGTGTACCATGGTATTCGTTCACTGGTCAGTTTCACGCTCAATTTGTTTATTAGTAAAATGAAGTGGCTTATCCTCGTAGGTGCAAAAGGTCGAAGAATAGACCCTTGGTCCCAAAGCGAAATCGGTTATACCGACGTTCCTCCTTATGTATCCTATAAGCTTACACATCAAACGAGGCATCTTCAGTGGTGTTCCAGGAACACGGCGGACTTTGACCTCCGTGCCCTATGGGCGCTTGGCCACGGTTAGATATGTTCGTTTGATGTTATGCGGTCTGCCCTAACACCAATGTATAAATAGCTCAGGAGAATGGTAATTCCGTCGTCTTTACCATTAGACAACTGCAGACGTTACAGGAGAAATTCAGACCAGATCGTCGACTTCCTAACGTAAGTCTTCTTCTTTGTTTTTGTCATACGTTGAGTGTTGTTCAGTGGTTGAAATACATGTAGGCCTAATTGAATTACGTTACTGCACTGACAATTTGGATGTTCCAGGAGAAATTCAGACCATGTAATTGAATTACGTTACTGCAATGACAATTTGGATGTTTTAGTTTGTTTTAGTATGAAAATAGTGTAAATTAACATTAACCAAATTTCAAAATCATTTGCCAACGTTTATGAAAAAATGTAATTCAAATACTTCCACAATCAAGTAATTCTAGTGCAGTTACATTTACAGTCATGTTATTGCAATTATAATTGAATTACTGGTGCAATGTAATGGATACAGCACTGCACAACTTTAGTGTTTGAAGCTCAATGATTGACAGGAACAGCTGTTGAACGATGACTGAGGAATATAACTCTTGCTAAATGAACATTTCAGATACGATGTACTCTCGAGGGCGTCTTATGGTCGACTTGGCGCTGCAGAAGTCAAGAAAGAACAAGAACCCTACTAAGAAGGCAGAGACGGAGATAACGTATGTCCTGAAGCATGGCGAGACACGGGCGTCAGTGGCCAATCAATGTAAGTGAACAATATGTCTGAATATTATTATCCAGCGTTCCTCCTCTTCTATGCCTTCTTATGTCTTTATCCGAATGCTACATCCGTGAAACACTGGCAATATATATTGCAATTGTATAATAGTGTGTGTGTGTCAGTCTGTGTATCTGCATGTCTGTCTCTCCGTCCGTGTAAAAGCCTTGACTTCTCTCTGTGTTTCTCTGCTCTCTTCTCTGTCTGTGTATGTGTGTCTATCCTAGTGCGTGTGTCAGTCTGTGTATTTGCATGTCTGTCTCTCCGTCCGTGTAAAAGCCTTGACTTCTCTCTGTGTTTCTCAGCTCTCTTCTCTGTCTGTGTATGTGTGTCTATCCTAGTGCGTGTGTCAGTCTGTGTATTTGCATGTCTGTCTCTCCGTCCGTGTAAAAGCCTTGACTTCTCTCTGTGTTTCTCAGCTCTCTTCTGTGTCTGTGTATGTGTGTTTATCTTAGTGCGTGTGTCAGTCTGTGTATTTGCATGTCTGTCTCTCCATCCGTGTAAAAGCCTTGACTTCTCTCTGTGTTTCTCTGCTCTCTTCTCTGTCTGTGTATGTGTGTCAGTACTTTTCCTTGTAAAAAAGTTTTACTTGTAAAGACATAATAACAAAACTAGTTAAACCGTTGTTTAGGTTGGTAAACTACCGCGTAGAAAAATTATTTCATGGTAGGCCTAAAACTCAGACTAGAAGTTGGATGGATGATTGATGTACATATTACTGAAACTCAAACTAAAGGTGGAATTGCGATGAAAATACATCGTTTTAGTGCCGAAATTATGAGCATTTAAAATATTTCATACTAAAACCGAAACTAGAAGTTGGATGGTCAATGAAAATATGGCTCACACTAGAAGCTCGATTATCGATGAACATATAACTTAGATTAGAAGTTGGATGAACAATGATTAGGCCTATTATGTTTCGGTAATCCTGACACTGGCGGTTCCAAATTATAAAATGCAAGAATTCGTTTCTTTCGCGGTCCCAAATTATAGAAACGGGAAAATTATAGAAGCTGGATTAAGGATTAAAATATAACTCAGACTATAGAAGCAGAATCCATGAATAAAGAAGCTGGATTAACGATGTAAATATAACAAAGAATAGAAGCGGGATCTATGATGACAATGTAACTATAAGGCTGGAAGCGGGATCTTTTAGCGATGAAAATGTAACTAAAGGTAGAAGCTGGAAAAGAAACGATTTCTTACATTTTATAATTTGGGACCGCCAGTGTCAGGATTACCATGTTTTGTGTTAGAAATAAAATGGAAGTGCGTAATTTACCAACCTAAACTACGGTTTAATCGTTTTACTTTTAGAGAAGTATTTAGAATTATACTAGATACTTTTTAAAACTATGTGTTAGTACTTTTCAAAAGTATTTTCAAAATACAAAAAAAAATATTTTCTATCTTGCAAATAGAAATCTATTTAAAATACTACTGTGCCCATCATTGTATTAATGTCATAAAGGATCTGTAATATTGCCAGGAAATCAGTGGTGTAGGCCTATACTAACATCTGTGGCCAGCAATTCTTAACGATTCTTGAGCGTATATGTGTAAGGAATGTGTTAGTTTAATTATCTCGGTATTAATTATACGTCTAAGATGAACATATTTATAATTGGGAGTCTACAAAAGAGAGCTAAGTCATTTGAAACAGAACATAACCAATCCTGATTGTAGTTGTAAATTTTTGGTAAAAAATATTAAAGATGAGAGATGAAACATAACAGAAATTCTTGTGTTTAAGGTAATCAAGAGCTTAATGACGATATCCCGGTGCACTGTCAGTCTGTTGATACGGAGACGGCAGAAACTTCTTCTGATTTAGGCCAACCTGCTGAACGCTTGAGCCAAGGTGAGCAAATACACATAGCATACACTTGCTGATAGATCTTGGTTTTGGCAATCATCATCATCAGTTTCTTACGCCAGTCATTTGACAGCGATGAGAATGAATAAATGACCCATATTGTCCTCGGTCCATTGCCACATGCAGTACGGTGTCACGATAAATGGTTCACGAATAAAATGGTTCACCGACCAATGCTTCATGGACAAATGGTTCACGATCTTCCAAAGCTATGTTTTCATCGATAATCCAGCTTCTAGTTTCAGTTACATATTCATCCGATAATCCAGCTTCTAACTTGAGCTCTTATCTCGGTATTAATTATAGCCTACGTCTAAGATGAACATATAATTTGGAGTCTACAAAAGAGAGCTAAGTCATTTGAAACAGAACATAACCAATCCTGATTGTAGTTGTAAATTTTTGGTAAAAAATATTAAAGATGAGAGATGAAACATAACAGAAATTCTTGTGTTTGTTAAGGTCATCAAGAGCTTAATGAAGATATATACCCGGTGCACTGTCAGTCTGTTGATATGGAGAAGGCAGAAAATTATTCTGATCTAGGCCAACCAGCTGAATGCTTGAGCCAAGGTGAGCAAATACACATACACTTGCTTATAGATCTTGGTTTTGGCAATCATCATCATCAGTTTCTTACGCCAGTCATTTGACAGCGATGAGAATGAATAAATGACCCATATTGTCCTCGGTCCATTGCCACATGCAGTACGGTGTCACGATAAATGGTTCACGAATAAAATGGTTCACCGACCAATGCTTCATGGACAAATGGTTCACGATCTTTCAAAGCTATGTTTTCATCGATAATCCAGCTTCTAGTTTCAGTTACATATTCATCCGATAATCTCCGATAATCCAGCTTCTAACTTGAGCTCTTTTTCATCGCTCCTCCAGCTACCAGTTTGAGCTCAATTTTCATTGTCCATCCAGCTTCTAGCTATGTTTGAATATTACAATCAACTGTTTTCATTCCTTATCCAGCTTCTAATTTGAGCTGAATTATCATTGAATATATAACTGAAACTAGAACCAGGATTCTCGATGAAAATATTACACAAACTACAAGATGGAAAGTCGTGAACCATTTGTAGTGGGACCATCGGAGTCTTTGTCTAGCAGAGCTGTTTGAACCTGAAAATTATTTGTCTTTTATACGTCATGAGTTCTAATTTTCTTCTTTTTCTCAAACTACCTGGAACCTTCCAGTCGACTCAAACCTGGTGTGAGAATTCTGGTCTCATCTTGTCTTCATATTGTCCAGCATTCTGCTCTGTTTAGAAAAATGGATTACATCATACTTTCACATCATTTGTCTTGGTTTTCTTCATCATTTCTCATTTTTCTGTAAATTATATTAATATTTCCAAATGTTTATGAGGTGCGTCCAATTCTGCTGTGTGCATCTTTTTCACTACTGCCATCTATCGTAATCAGTTAACTATCAGTTAACATTCCGAGTCAGACTGTCATTATCAAATCGATACTCCCGTAGAGCTCCAGCATACGATAAGCAGTTGAGACAGCTGAGGCTGCCGCCTGTCTGACTGTTTTTTTTCTATTAGAAGTGTTAACTGTGGCAAAAAGGTAGGTCTGTCTTGCTCAGTTTGCGATTCAGCGACGTCATGACATTATGATATAGGCCCTAACAAACGTAGGCTGTACCACGGTCTCTTAGCGGCGAGCTAATTGAAAATTATTATTCTTTTGGGGAAGTTTAAGGCAGCTATGTACAGAATTAAGTAATTTAGTCGAATAGGGAAATCTCTTAGTTGGTTAGTCGAAACGGTGACGCTCACCTATTTTGATATTCCGAGGCGTTTTGTCTGATATTACGAGATATTAAACATAGTCCGTACCACCGTCCATAGCAGCAAACTCGTTGTAGTTCGTTAATTTATTAGTGAAGTTTTTACCAGAATTGCGTAAATTTCACTCAGCTATGAGTACACTGACCGTACACTGTCGGTGGGAAGATGAGAGGGTGAGGGAGAGGACTGGCCACCCGCCCTCATATGCCGAGGCTAAGAAAATGAAGTCGCTAAGACTTCATACCCATGGCTGCCTTAGGTCTAGCTTAAGGGACTGCTCTTCTTCTTCTTCTACATTATCAAACCCGATGCTCCCGTGGAGCTTCCGCCTACGTTAAACAGCTGTCATCTCATTCGTAATATATTGTAATCTCCAAACTTCTAAAGCGCCTCTCGAGGGCCAAGCGCATGGCACCAACTTATTCACGAGCGCTGCGTCAAATCACAAAGGGTTTTCCATAGGCTAGAGTAGGCTATACTCCAAAAACAGGCCCGAGTCCCAGTAGTCTAAATCTCTTAAAATATGCACTGAGATGAGTCAGGGTAGGAGTATTTGAAAAGGTAAGACTTCAATGACCTTTTGACTCGCTTACATTTTGGAATGTTATTAACGCTGATTCATGAATTACGGAATTTTGTTATTTTTAAATCTGCTCTTAACTGATTGACCATTATTGCTAACTTATGAATGTTGAGACTGATCCTACCTATAGGCCCTATGTCCTAATGAACTCTTATGCTTACTGTTATAAATCTCTGTTATCATTAAGCTGGGATCAGTCGATACTAATAATCTTCTTTATTGATTCAAACTGACAGAATGCAGTAAGATTACACTGAAGCGTGACAGTAAAATCAAAGTCTTAAATAAACACACGTTTTGGCAGCCATGAAAGGCGCCGCTCTAGTGGCGGTTACGGGCATCGAATCGCGATCCGTTTGCTCTCCTGGCAATGAGTGTTACCATTACTCTTTCCCCCAGCTTCGCCTCATCGCTATTTCGAATAGGCATGACCTTATTTAGTCTCTGCTAGTAAAACAAACATAACTGAGAGTTGCACTTGGACACTGAATTTTTTTCCTCACTGTTCAGGCCTATATAATTACTGATTGTAGGCCCTACATTGAATTGTTAGCATGTATGTACTACTTCGAAAAAGATTGATTGACTGACTGATTGACTGACTGATTGACTGACTGACTGACTGACTGACGGACTGACTGACTGACTGACTGACTGATTGATCAGCCCTCCTCAGTGTTGTACAGCAACAAATTGCATTTAATGATTGATGAACATAGGCCTATTACTGAAACTAGGAGCTGGATGACTGCTGAACATGTTGCATAATAAAACTAAAAACAAACGCGTTACTGCACTAAAGTTGAAGTGTCAGTACTTTTCCTTGTAAAGTAGTTTTACTTGTAAAGACATATAACAAAACTATTTAAACCGTTGTTTAGGTTGGTAAATTACCGCGTAGAAAAATTATTTCACGGTAGGCCTAAAACTCAGACTAGAAGTTGGATGATTGATGAACATATTACTGAAACTCAAACTAAAGGTGGAATTGCGATTAAAATATATCGTTTTAGTCCGAAATTATGAGCATTTAAAACATTTCATACTAAAACCGAAACTAGAAGTTGGATGGTCAATGAAAATATGGCTCACACTAGAAGCTCGATTATCGATGAACATATAGGCCTAACTTAGATTAGAAGTTTAATGAACAATGATTATTATCTTTTGTGTTAGAAGATTAAATGGAAGTGCGTAATTTACCAACCTAAACTACGGTTTAATCCTTTTACTTTTAACGAAGTAACACCTAACCCTCTTTCAGTAGTCTACTTTACTTTATTACCATTTACGTAATATTCGTAACAATGATTGTTAGCCTACTAAAATGTTAGAAAATGTGTTGCTGAAGGAGATAGGCCTTAATATAAAAATGTTTACAGCACGCTGCTGGAAATTTATGCCGAGACTCTGGTAAATTCCAACTATGACCAATATTTAGAAAGAACTCACCTAAAATAGGCTACACGACTCGTCGCAGTAGTCTCCGCGTAGTTTTGAGAATAGGCCCTAGGCCTATGTGCAAAATTTTCTTCAATAAAAGTCGCACTTTTATTCATATTAAACCATAACTTTTTTTAAATCATAATAAGGGAATCCTTTGACAACTTGAAACACCCGGGACCCTGTTGCCAATGTTTACATTGAATTTCAATGACACACAGGAAAGGCTGTGAATTTTTAACAATGAACGAGAAAATGCATTTGATTGAATGACAAGAATTGTGTGAATTTATTCTTAAGTGGATCGAATTATAGAAACTAGACTCATTACGTTTACTTTATATTGTAACATTGTTATTTTTAAGAGTAGGCCCCCTACGTTTTTTACTTTGACAACAGTAGCATTTGTGAGAATTACTTTTACTTTCACTTAGGGCTTAGTAGGCTACGTACACTCTTATTTACTTTTACTTATGTAGGCTACGTTCGCACGATACTTTAACAACACTGGCCCTCGTAGAGATAGTTTACTTGTTCAATATAATTTCCTTCAATGTTGATGGTTATTGGTTTTGGTATTATTATAGGTATTGGCGTTGACGACTGCCAAGAACCTTTTCAAAACAATATGGAGGAGGAAGAAGGAATACAGTTCTGTGAAGATTTTCACTTGAATGTGAGATCGCCGGTGACGGATAACGAGGTAGATAATTTGTATACAGATGAGACGGAACACGATAATGCCGAGGAAGGTTCGCTTCGTTTTTCTAATGAACAAAAAATAAAGAGGTGGAGGACAATCGAATCAGAAGAAGATGACATTCAGGTGTCAGAGTCTAGTCTGGGTTCTCCGTCAGATAACGAACTTTCTGGTAAATCTTCAACCATATGTGTTGGTCAATTACAACATCAAGGCGACAATAACAGAAAATATGACAAGCAGGTGGCTTGCTTTTTCTGTGATAAACTTCTATACGGAAAAATGAAACGCCATCTAGAAAAAATGCACAGCAACGAACCTGAAGTTGCTAAGCTTATGGCGCTTTCTTCAAAAGAAAGTCGCAGGGGGTTTATACAACTTGCAAATCGGGGCAATTTCAAGCATAATGCGTCCGTTTTAAATGCTGGAGAAGGTTCATTGATAGTGCGACGTCGACCATCAAAACAAATGCATAACTCGGATGACTATCTGCCATGTGAACATTGCCTGGGGTTGTTCTTGAAACGGGACCTTTGGAGGCATGTTGCCAAATGCCCAGTGAAACCTTCAGCGATCAGCACTCTCAGTAAAAACACTAAGAGCAGGTCGTCAGTCATATCTGTATCGAGAATGGTACTCGAAGGTGCAACCCATTCTGATCAGGTTATAGTTTCAGAACAATTTCGAGAAGACATTCTTGATAGGATGCGTTTTGACACACTGACACGTCGTCCGAGAAACGACATTCTCATAATGAGGTACGGCAGTTCTTTACATCACAGACATGGTAGACAACGGGTTCATGACGTTTCGCAGCAAATGCGCCAGCTGGCCCGATTGCTGATTGAAGTCCGATTTGAAGGGGATGCGGCAGAGCAACATGTAACTTTGGACCGATGCCTTAATGGAAGTCATTTTGATAATGTGTTAGAGGCCACTGAAAGGCTTTGCAAGAGAGAAATTGACAGCGACTCTGGAAGACCGCTCTTCAAAAATCCAAGTCTTGGATTGAAAATTGGACACATACTAGTAAAATGCGCTGACATAAAAAAGGGTATGGCTATCCGTGTCGGGGACAAAGTAATGGAAGCTGAAGCTGATGCGTTTCTTACCCTTCATCGTTCAGAGTGGACAAACAAAATATCGTCTGCTTCCTTAGCATCACTCAAACAAAGAAGGTATAACAATCCTGATATTCTGCCACTAACGTCTGACCTGGTGAAGCTCAAAGAGTATCAAGAAACGTCATTGACAGCGTTCGCTGAGAAACTAAAGAAAGAACCAACTTACAGTGTTTGGCGACAATTGTCTGACGTGGTTTATTCACGAGTTGTAATTTTCAACAAACGTAGAGGAGGTGAAACCTCAAGGTTACATTTGAATGCCTTCCTCAAAAGACCAAACTGGCAAGAAGTGGCCAATGATGTTCTTGTCAAGTCGCTGAAGCCTCTGGAACAGAAGCTTCTTAAAAGGTAATGCTCTACAGCTGTTCATTAACTCTTTGATGACGTGTACAACGATCTTGCATGAGTCTTTCTTATGAATTCAATATATGCATATGACCGCGTAGTTGCAACTTTTTCATATCCCTAAAAGTCCACGTTTAAGTTATAACTAATCCTTTATTAAGTATAAACCTTACCTAGAACAAGAGTTAACAATGGCCTTGGATTACAACTGATAAATTTTGACAGGCAACTGTTTCATTTATCTGGTTGCATGCATGGTGCATTTTGGTACCGGTATTGATATAAGTTGCAGTTGGATAGCAAAGGTTTTCTAATATTGTGCTTTATTACAATTTCGAATTAGGTGGTTTAAATCTCAAGTTGGTGTGTCTGTATAATTAAATTACTTTTGGCTTAGGCCCTACAAATTTTTTTTATATTTCGCTCACACCAATCAAGACATTTGCGTATCTTTTTGCTCATACGAATGTATACCCAGTTATTCTCCGTACGATGCATTGGGCCTCACTATGGAAAAAATATGCCAGATTATGTTAACTGATTATAAGAATCATATGTTTGGTTTATCCTTGCAATGTTTGGTTACCGAAATAAAAATACGATCCTATACAAATAAGATAATACTGTAATTTGGTCACCATGATTCACTTGGATTTCATGTTGTGCTTACTTTATTTCTATCAGGATGGATATGGTGCATCTACCTGGAAAAGGCGCCGGTGGAAGAAGAGTACCGCTAATTCTTTCCCCAAACGTTGTGTCTGCGATGGAATTGCTGGCAGAGAAAAGAGAATGTTGCAGTATCCCAAAAACCAATGTTTATTTTTTTGCAACTCCATCGACCAATGGCTATATCAATGGTTGGCAAGTGATGCAAGATGTTGCTGTAGCCGCACAGCTTCAACATCCTCAACTAATACACAGTACCCGGCTAAGAAAATATGTTGCCACTGTTTCACAGGTAAACGTTTGATTTTTGAATATTTTTAAACTTTGTATAATTTTCTGTTGTTTTTAGACATTACAACTGTATAGGAGCCTACCTTGCAAAACTCAGTGTATGCCAGCCCTTAACGTACACTTTACATAACGAAACAGGTCACCAGGGCTGTAGTCGAGAGTATGCACGTGGGTATACAGCGTGTACTCACCTATATGCAAACCATAAGTAAACAGCACACAAAACCTATATCACACTGATATAGGTATAGGTGCCACCACGCCCCACGCGTGGGGCGTGGTGGCTCAGTGGTAAGTTCGGCGCCTTGTGACCGTAGGGTTGCAGGTTCCAATCCCACTCTAGTCGCTGCGTAGGGACCTTGGGCAAGTCCTTCACTCGCAATTGCTCGTGGCGCTTCGACGTGAAAACTCCGTCACAGTATCAATGCTGTAGTCGGGAGCGCCTCTGAGTAGTAGTAGGCTTGAAGAGGCGCTATAGAAATATCCGAAATGAATGAATGAATGAATATCTACTGCTGACAAGAATTTACTGAAAACTACAGTGGGACCAATACATACATACGTTTGTGCGTGTTTTAAGGGGAAGGATTGTACGATACATTTCAGCAAAGAATCGTTAATGTGCAGCCGGATTTTGTGTGTATGCATTTCAAGAAATAGGCTAATTTATGGCATGATATTGCAGTCGTACTCTTCATAGCTTGGAGCTCATGGTCTTCTTTTAATATAGGTTGTATCACTTACATCGGGAGAGATGAAGTGGTTGGCAAACCATCTTGGTCATGATGTCAGCATTTTTGAAAACGTGTACAGACTGCAAGACTCCACCATTGAACTGGCAAAAATCAGTAGACTCATGATGGCAGTAGACACAGGGGTGGTGTCACAATTTGCTGGAAAAGCACTCGACGATATCCAATTATCAGGTTATTCAAAATATTTCAGTTCTTTTTCTCTACATTTAAATGAAATAATAGTTATTGTGAATTTAACAGACAAAAGTTGACTGTTTGTATATTACACACCTTCATAAGTTCCACACAATGTCTTGTCTATCCCTAATAATGTTAAGATGAATTTCAATCTACAATAAAGTTTGCTTTCAAGAATCCAACAGCAACCGTTTTTAATGATTCCTGTTATTTGTCCCGAGTTCATTGTTGCTTTGAAAGATGACCTTCTACATAAATCATAATTACGGTAACCCCATAACGCACTGTTGCCTAATTCTTCATCAAAGAACTAAGTTTTCACTCAGGCCAGTCCTGTAATCAGTTGGACCTGTATAATAGTATCTTGTCCAGTATGTCTTGATTGTCATGTTGGTTACTTTGTTAATGAACTTACCATAATCTTTTATTGTAACTAATAGCCAAGTACCAACCTCTTACATTTTTCTTTTGTCATGACTTTTACTGTTAATGCAAAGAGTACGGGTTTGAGCCTCCACTTGGCGGTCACTGTGTAAGGACCTTAAGCAAATCCTTCACTCACATTTGCTGAGCACCATTGATGTTCTGCCATATGCTCGTATGTGTACTTCTTACCATGGCAGGAGGGACATCTCAAATAAAGTTGTAAATACAGTTACACGAGAGTCCAGTACAAAACAGGGTGGTATCACTACGTGTGCATAGCTACTATTAAAGAGTAAGAGTATACCACTCGAATAATAATAAGCTTAAAATTTGCACTAATATTCCCAACCAATGCGTAATTGTATATATGCACATGCTTTTTTGTACAGTTAACAACTATCGCATGCGTTTTTGTAGATATTTCGCCAAACGTTGATGACACGGATGATGATGATGATGATGCTAAAGAATTGGCTGATGAAAGTGGCACAGCAGCTGACATGATACACACGAAAGGTTAATACATAGCATCCTGTTTAGTGTAAAAATTAGTCTTTTTGGTTTATAATCGACATAAATGTACTTCAGAATTAGGGTAATATAAAATCTGGAATTGGTCTCCCTCTTCTAAGCAGTCATAGTTCACAGCATCGTTGGCTTCACTTGCATTCTATGCCAACAGACACAGGATGTGGACTAATGATTTTGCTTTTACTTTAAATAAGATTTCCAATTTTGTATAGGCTTTGTCCTATGTGTCTTAGAAGCAGTTAAGAATTTCACTGAAAAAGTAGTGTTCTTTACATTATCGTAATGCAAAGTTCAACCTCCGGTGTACATGTATCCTTATACTTGTCTATTTAAGCTTCCATACTTCTGCATCTATATTGTTAAGTGTTAGAAATGAAAGACATTAGCGATATTAAGAACGTCTTCGTATGAAGTACAAAGCAGCTGACCTGTCAATTTAAGCTGTGTAAATTTCCATTGCGTGCTTTAAATGCAATATATAACAAAACTCTGAGAGACATTTTCAATGGTCCATCTTTTCACTGGAGGGCCATTTTAGCGATATTAGTAAAGAGGCCGATATGCTGAAGTTTCGTTGCAACCGTTACTAAATGTGTCATTGATATGCTGGCAATCTTATGTTTTTGTCTAGGCGTGTCAACTAGTAGTACAAAGGTATCGGTTGTATTGCCACTTGGAAAGAATCAATCAAAGCCAAGTCTCCATGTACAGGACCAACCTAGCACATCAATTGAACAATCAGCAGGTATTTTAACTCTTTAAAATATATATTCTAGAGTTATTTTAATTTCATGGCATTAGGCCTAACCCGTTTTTTATGTGTAAACTATTCTAAGAAAATGAAGCAGCTTAGTATACTCACAGTTTTTAGATACCGGATTACTTTTAAAGGTTGTCATCTTATTGCCTTCATGAAAGTTCGTTTTTAATTCTGGCACTAGTAAATTCATTATCTTGGCATATTCAATTGCTTGTAACTTTTGGCTGTTTCTTGTAAGATAAATTTACATAAAAGATTGGTACTGAAGATTTTTTGACAGAATAATTCTGATTCTCCCACACTAGACAATATTCTGCAAATACGATAGCAATGCTACCGAGAAGTACTTACAGTTTTTAAACACATCCAGTAGCCCTACAAATAGGACCGAACATAAATACATCTATTATGCTACATGCTCAAACATACATGCCAAGCACGTAGCCTAATAATCGTGCTGCATGCGCTTTACCCTATTACAGAAAGTTTCCTCTGCCTGAGAGTCATTGTGGTGAGTCAGAACGCTCTCTGTCTCTCTACTTTGCCTCTTCTCTGTCTTTCTGCTTGCTTCACTCTCTTCTCTCTCTGTCTGTACTGTCTGTCTGTACTCTCTATGTATCTCTATGTCTCTCTCTATCTGTCTGTGTGTGTCTGTCTGTCTGTGTCTGTCTGTCTCTCTCTCATTATGACGTAGAAGTACTGCCATGCTCAGCTTATCATCATTTACGTAGCATTGTATCAACTATAATAATTATGTAAACTCTTATGCTCTAGTTCTCTTGGATGATGACAACACGTTGCCTTCTCTTCCTGGTGAAGCGGCGCTGCCACAGTTCAAACATAGGAAAGCAGGTATATGAAGTTCTTTTTTACTGTGTTTTTATTGAATATCTATGTCTGACAGTGCACCCAAAAGCCCATTAGTGATGTAAATGTGTTTTATTGTGGAAACTTTAAAAATAATGTGGAAATTACATAGTCACAAGTAAGTAAGTAAAGTAAGTATGTTCTTTATTCGACCATTAGCAAAAGCACAATGGGACAATAGAAGCATTGATTTTAAACACAGAAGTAATAAATGGTAGTAAAAATGATAAAATAAGTACATAAGTAAGCACGTGTTTTCCTATCATCTATGCAGTAACCTGGTAACTTAACCCTTCTCTGTAAGAGTGTAAGGAAAGTTTACTCGTGGATTATAAAGACAAGTGCTATCACATATGGTCAGCATTATTATAATTATGCTACTGTACTACTTCTGCCATCTCATACATTAGTTTTACAGCAGGCAAAGTATTGATACTAACATTTGCCAATAATATTTTATATTTATTGATGTGGTTAGCGTTGTGGTTATAATGTGTTTATAAATTTGTTGACTAATTACTTCGTCACTGAAGGTATAGTAAACAAAGCATTGTCAGGATGCTTATGTTAATGAGATGTAATATTTTCTTTCAGGAATGCGTGTGAAATGGACACCTACAGAAATTTCCATTATACGAAAAGAATTGGCTGACTTCTTCAAATCCGTCACAGTGCCTACCTCTGCTGAGATCATGAGAATCATTAAAAAATATCCAGATTTCAACAGGCGCACTGTTCCTCAAATTAAATCTAGGGCATGGGACCTGATA
The DNA here is from genome assembly GCA_963556255.1 of Allolobophora icterica. Classification (NCBI taxonomy): domain Eukaryota; kingdom Metazoa; phylum Annelida; class Clitellata; order Crassiclitellata; family Lumbricidae; genus Allolobophora; species Allolobophora icterica. Next base: position 33,795,296 of record OY744609.1, on the reverse strand, counting down.
AAGAATCGCAAATAGTATTGTTATAAGAGATTCCCTCGTGTATTATGTTCACATAAGCCCAATATGCATCTTAGTGTGTAGTATCTAATAAAATCAGTGATGGGCACTTTTAACTACTGTAGTTACTAACTAGTCGTTATAACTACTATAAAGGTAGTTGTCTAGTAGTTATAACTACTTTTAAAGAAGTAGTTTTAAAATAGTTATAACTCTTTTTATCAAGTAGTTTGTAATTAACTGCAATATTTCGTATTAACTACATTTTTTCCTATTTATTGTTTACTTTAGTTAGTTCTATCTTGCAAGAACTTCTGTAATTTGGACGTTGTCCATAAACTTTTAAGTGATACCACTATATAATTTTGCTTTTAGCAATTTGGGCTTCCTATCTTGAATTACATTTGTCTCAGCCTCTTAGGTCTGTGTGACAATGCGAGTAATAACAAGTTCTGACATTATGCCATCATAAAACGCACAATTTAGTAGAGGAAAATACACATTTATAAATACAAAATCTGCAAGCTTGATATCGATTTGCCTATCCAGTTTGACAAAATATTTAGAATGGGCATAAGTCTATTCTGAACAATAATAGCAACACCTTCTAAAGTCATGCCTTTTAAGATACCACGAGCAATAGTATCCCCCATCGCAGCACTGGATACACTAGTGAATCTACAGTCTACTGTAGCAAGACGTTCAAGGTCATTTGGCAAAAGCCTGTTACTGCACAAAAATTACGTTACAGAGCACCACAACTCTGTCAGCATGGACAGGCCTTAATTGAGTCCAAATAGCTTGTAGGTGCCAACTGTGAGATCCACTATGATGATTTATGCTACATGATAAAGACCTACATGGCTCCGCTCGAAAACATAGTTGATCATAAGAGATTCAGGGCATTTTGCGACAAACTTGCTCCAGAATATGTCCCATTTACAATGTTGTAAGTGTTTAACAGCTGGAGACTTTGTAAGTTAGACATTTTAGTAGTTATAACAATTTGGCATCTGTTACTGTAGTTAAGCAAGAGTAAGTCCTTCATTATAATATTGGGCCTGCTTATTGCCGATGAAAAATGTTGGCTACGTAATTAACTTTGCAAACCGTCATGGACAGAAGAAGTTATCTAAACTATGGAATTCCTAGTAGTCCCACATGTTAACACTGCCACCGTTCTGGGACACAAATGGTACTTGGTACTATCGTCTGTAAAATGCTTAAATTGTAAATTGTTTAAATATCACGATGACGAAGTATCACTAGGCTTGCGACAATTGTTTCATATGCGCACCAATGTTAGGCAACATGGTATTAGAATATACGGTCCGGTACTGCGGAATACTTTGCAGAGTGAACTGTGTAACTGTTTGGAAGTGTCTGCCAACACTGCAATCAGTTTAAAAACAAGTTAAAGGTGCAACTTATATCTGCAATGTAATTGAAATAATTTCAAGTCTTTACCATGTTAAATTATGTGTAACTGTTTGGAATTGTGTGCACAGTGTTAAACTAGAGTAACTTCTGGAATTATGTGCTCAATGTTAAACTAGATCTAGCTGCTTGGAACTGTATGCTCAATATTAACTATGTGTAAACTATGTGTAACTGTTTGGAATTGTGTGCACAGTGTTAAACTAGAGTAACTTCTGGAATTATGTGCTCAATGTTAAACTAGATCTAGCTGCTTGGAACTGTATGCTCAATATTAACTAGGTGTAAACTATGTGTAACTGTTTGGAATTGTGTACACAGTGTTAAACTAGAGTAACTTCTGGAATTATGTGCTCAATGTTAAACTAGATCTAGCTGCTTGGAACTGTATGCTCAATATTAACTAGGTGTAAACTATGTGTAACTGTTTGGAATTGTGTGCACAGTGTTAAACTAGAGTAACTTCTGGAATTATGTGCTCAATGTTAAACTAGATCTAGTTGCTTGGAACTGTATGCTCAATATTAACTAGGTGTAACTGCTTGAAATTGTGTGCCCATTGTTACGCACACTAGGTGTAATTTTTAGGAATTGTGTGCTCAATGCTAAACTAGGTGTGACTGTATGGAATTGTGTGCTAAATGTTAAACTAGATGTAATTGTTAAGAATTATATGCTCAGTGCTAGACTGGGTTTAGCTGTTTGGAATTAACAGTTTGGAATTGTGTGCTAAAGGTTAAACACGTATAACTGTTTGAATAGTTTGCTCAAGGTTTAATTAGGTGTAACTGTTTAGATTTTTTCAATGTGGTCCTAACAAACGAATTGGCTAAATGTCGTGTTTACTTTTTGTACAACTACGTTTACCATATTATAAAGACTTTAAGTAGTACTTAATTACTTAGTGATCTATTGTAATACTTAGTACGAGTAATGAAAAATTGTATTAGGGCTAAACTTGATGTTCCTTTGGGTTTGCCCATTGTTCTGGAATTTCATGCCTGTTATAACATTGTGTTTGATCTGTTATGGTGAACAATAAAGTTGATTGATTGATTTGTCAGAAGTAAGCAACTCATGTATTTAATAATGGAATTCTGCATATAATTATCTACTACCAAACCGACCAGTTTAAAATTTAAAAAATTCAAATGATGCAGGCTTGTTGTTTTTATAATTATTGTCCTATTGTGACAGGTTTGTCGGTGTGAGGCTGGCTCACGTTGTTCCACTGGTGGCGGGTGAAAATAGAACTTGACCTGTTACATTAGGCCTAACCGATTTTCACCCTTAGGGCGAAAATGAATCTTGAACAGCAATCGATTTTCACCTTACCCGCATAGTTTTCCTGGGTTCTAGTGCTTTTTGCCCCTGCACGATTCGCTCCCCACATTTCGCCTCCCGGAAGTCCCGCCTCCACAAGAAGATTGACCAACGTATATCGATTTTTAAGCATTAAATTTAATCGTTGATCCAGCTTTTAATATTAGTTATATTTGCATAATTGATCCAGCTTCTAGTCTGTTATTTTCATCGTTGATCCAGCTTCTAGTCTGTTATATTTTCATCGTTCATCCAGCTTCTAGTTTTTATCTTTTATTTTCATCGTTGCTCCACCTTCTAGTCGTAGGCCTAGTCTTATCCAGCTAAGTTATAGTGGTATGGAAAATTATACAGACCTATTTTTATTTTTTTCTGTTTTTTGCCCCGTGAATAAGCTTTGACTTTCCTCGGTTCGATTTCACACGTTCTGTAATATTTGGTGGGGCAGAACTGAAATAAATAAAATAGGTAGGCCTAATTTAAATTACCACTTTGATCATAACTAAGCAGAAAAAAATATAAGAATAAAATAAAAATAAAAATAAAATTAGAAGTTTGATCAACGATAAAACATAACTAAGCCTAGAAGCTGGGCCAATACAAAATTAAAAACTATAAAATATAACGCATGAAAATCGATATAGGTGGGGGCCAGTCTTCTGGGACGAAACTTCCGGAGGGCGAAAGGTGAGGAACGAATCTTCCCTGTGCGAAAATTTCCGTATTTGGTTTCTTTGTATGCGAAAGTGGATATTGATCAGGAAGTTTTTACCCAAGAACCCTGAATTTCACCCTAGCCGCCAATCAATTTTAGCGTCCTTGAATAAGCTGGTTCTCTGGTACCTAGACGTTCGATGAGCAACGAAAATATTTTATACTGAAACTCAAAATAGAAGTTTGATGAGCGATGCAAATAACAATACTTACGCGAACATGTATATACAGGACCCCAAGGCGACGTTAACATACCGAGAAATATTTCATACTTGATACTTAAGCTGAAACTAGAAAGTGAGCGATGAAAATATTTCATAGTAAAACTCAAAATAGAAGTTGGATGAACGATGAAAATAACAATACTTTCGCGGACTTGTATATACAGGACCCCACAGTGACGTTAACTTACGGAGACCGCATAAACCAGGCGTAGAAAGTATATATAATATATATAAGCTGGACCTCATAAGAACGTTAACAAACGGAGACCACTTAAAGCACCCGCTCACCGTATATATTATATATGTATATACGGGTCCCCATAAGTACGTTAAGATACCGGGACCGCATAAACCACCCGAGATCAGTATATATATATATATATATATATATATATACATATATATATATATACACACGTATATTTACACTATATACTAGAGGTGCAGCAATGGGTGCAGAGGGGACATGTGTCCCCGGATGCCAAAGGAAGGGGGCGCAAAAATGAGTGTGTAATTTTACTCTTAAATTTGATGCAATTGTAACTAATTTATCAAAAGTAAATGTATAAGATTTCTTTTTCTTTAGTTAAAATAGATCTTTAGTTTTGAGGTCTCCATTATTTGAGAATAGTTCTTTAGTTTATATGTGTTCTTGAGTTAAGATAGTTCTTTAGTTTAGAGGCGCTCTTTGGTTAAGATAGTTTTCACGTGTTCCATAGGCGTAATTTGTGGGGGATACGAGGGGTACCCGTACCCAACTTTTTGGATTGGGGGTACCGTACCCTCCACTTTTAAACAATGCCAATCAATATTTTATTATTGAGCCTTCCAGAGATCGCAGTCTCCGCCTTGCTTCATTATGTTAGAAATTGGTACCCACCACTTTTTAGACCAAAGTTACGACCCTGATGTGTTCTTTAGTTGAGATAGTTCGTTTTAGTTAAGATAGTTCTTAAGTTTAGATGTGTTTACTGTTGTGTTCTTTAGTTAAGGCAGTTCTTTAGTTTAGATCTGTTTTTTAGTTAAGGTAGTTATTTACTTCAGGTGTGTTCCTTATATAAGATATTTCTTTAGATGTGTTCTTTAGTTAAGATAGTTCTTTAGTTAAGGTAGTTCTTTTCTTTAGATGCGTTCTTTGGTTAAGATAGTTCTTTAGTTTTAATGTGTTTTTAGCTAAGGTAGTTCTCTAGTATAGATCTGTTCTTTAGTTAGGGTACCGTAGTTCCTGAGTTTAGATCGGTTAATTATTTTAGATAGTTATTCAGTTAGAGATGTGTTCTTTAGCTATGATAGTTCTTTAGTTTAGACGTTTTCTTTAGTTAAGATAGTCCTTTAGTTTAGATCTGTTCCTTAGCTAAGATGTGTTCTTTAGCTAAGATAACTTTTTAGTTTAGATGTTTAATTTAGTTAAGATAGTTCTTTAGTTTAGATGCGTCTTATAGTTAAGATAGTTCTTTAGCTAAGATAACTCTTTAGTTTAGATCTGTTCTTTAGTTAAGGTAGTTCCTTAGTTTAGATCTGTTAATTATCTAAGATAGTTATTTAGTTAGATATGTGTTCTTTAGCCAAGATAGTTCTTTAGTTTCGATGTTTTCTTTAGTTAAGATAGTTCTTTAGTTTAGATCTGTTCTTTAGTTAAGACGTCTTCTTTAGCTAAGACAACTCTTTAGTTTAGATGTTTAATTTAGTTAAGATTGTTCTTTAGTTTAGATGTGTCTCATAGTTTAGATAATTCTTTAGCTAAGATAACTCTTTAGTTTAGATGTTTTCTTTAGTTAAGATTGTTCTTTAGTTTAGATGTGTCTTATAGTTAAGATAGTTCTTTAGCCAAGATAATTCTTTAGTTTATATGTTTTCTTTAGTTAAGATTGTTCTTTAGTATAGATGTGTGACGTTCGTCGCTCGAGATCAACTAACCCTTCCTCAGACGTGGTACCAATTTGTGTCGGTCTTACCCGAGACGCTGCTTCGTCGTCGGGCTGGGTTCGGCTCCAGCCAACTGACCTTCTGGAGTCGCCCGGGTCACTATCCTGTCTACTTCTGCTGTAGACGAGCGGTTCCCTGTCTCCGCTCTCAGTGCCCATTTCTCCAAGAGGAGGTCCCGAGGGTATCGCTTGTTTGCGAACAGTGTCGCTGTCAAGCTCCATCTCACTTTCGGACTCTGCCACTGCCGCGGTCGCCGGGTGGGCAACGTCCTCGTCCTCAGGATGGCCGTCCTTTAGAACAGGGTTCGCTCTCTTGCCGGCAGGAGTCCTCAGCTTCCTGTGAGATCTCTTAGTCAAAGACTTCCTCTTTTTCTCCACCTTAACCGAACCCTCGCGTACCATTCTGCATCTCATGACTCTCGAGTTATCGTCAATAGGGGAAAACTCTGAACGTTCTCTTGTCCGAGAGGACAAGGTGTACATCTGACGAGTCGTCACGTCGTGCCGTCTCAAACACGCGAACATCTTGCGATAATATATGCACGTGTGATATTAACGCGGTATACTGGTCTCACGACACTCTCTTCTGATAGGACAGGTTCTAGGTCTAAAACCTCCCTAACCGCACGCAGAACTGAATTCCGACCGGCGCACGAGGTGGGCCCTACTTCGCACTTCGGTCAGTTCTCGGAACTACGTGTTTCGATCACCAAGTTATTTGCTCTGAATAACGATTGGTTTGAATACAAGATTTTCCTGACTCTATCGTTTTTCCTGGTCTTACCGCACTGTAATCAGTTGTCGGGCGGTCTTTTCCCGTACTGCGGTCTCTCGGTAACAGTGGTCTTTCCCAGTAACTATTTTTAGTTACCGGGCGATGGAGCCCCTCCAACGCTCCACCGGCGTGTCAGCCATCCAAGTGTCACAATCCAAATGTAACGCCGACCCCGTAAGGTTACCAGAATGTCCTGAATTTCGTTCCCAAGAATTTCCGAATTTTGGTTCCCTAACGAGGGTCACGCTTACTCCCACAGGTAACCGGACAAGCTCCGATCCTGCCTGTCGCCAAATTTACCCTTATTATCGTTTTTGTACTAAATGGGTTTTTTCAGGTATCCCGACGGTCACTTCACCGAGTGCCGAAGTCGCGTAAAACTCTCCCAGCCGAAGGCGCCGAAGCCGCGTAAAATCCTCCCGGCCGAGTACGCCGAAAGTGCGTAGAACTTCCCTTGTGTCGAGTACGCCGAATTCGCGTAAAACTCGTCTCAGTGGATAAAACCAAACACTGTCGGATCTTGGAGTTCTTCGAACTCCAAGAGGGATTTCCTTGCCCGACGCCAAATTTACTCTTGGTTTCAAGGATTTCAGAATTCCAGAAAATGGCTACCTTAAGAAGGTCACCTTACTCTCATGGGTTACCGGACAAGCTCCGATCGCGGAGTTCTTCAAAACCCAAGAGGGACTTTCCTGCCCGTCGCCAAATTCACCCTGGTTTTCGATCTCACACTGAATTAGTTTTCCTGTGTATCAACGGTATCCTTCCCCGAGTATTACTCAGCCGTAGATTTCTCACGATCGCGATCTAGACCGCTTCGCGATCAACGGAGGGATCCAACCCGCCGGATCGGCGCTGTCGGCCCGTCTCCCAACAGTGAACTTCTTTAGCTGTACTCGGGATCGCCTGATTATATTATTCGGACGCCCCTTTCGTCCGTAAATATATTTGTACTAACCGGAAACTCGAACTCTGACTCGGTCGTAACCAAAATCACTCGCCTACCACACTGAGTGCAGTATATTTGAATCGGTAACTGAATCGCTAACCAACAACGCTGTTTAACAGTATTGCTATGTATGAAGAGTCGAACCAACTCTTCACGTATAAAGCAGCGCACCGTGAGGCAGGCTCTATGCATCCCGAATTAACGCGTCTGCTCGCTATGCGCTGGCTTTACACCGTCGATCGGGCTTCCCTGCCACGGTCGTTGCCGGCCAGTTGCCTATTGAAATTAAATAAAAATTAAATGATCGATGCTGGGTCTTCGCATGTAAAATTAAGAGAAACGATGCTGTTCCCTTCGCATGTAAACTTAAAGAAAACGATGCTATTCGCATAAAATAAATCCTCCCACTTACGCACTGTGGCCTTGACCTGTATGTGGCCTTGACCGCCACACTCTCCCCACCTTACTTAGATGCGGAGCATCTCTGCCAAAATCGGGGACCTTAATCAAACGTGACAGGAACATCCCCAACCCAGATCCACTTAGAGAGCAAGGAACCAAATGCACTATCAACAATCTCGGCACCCTGCACGTACGCCAAACAACGATGAGAACCGTGATAGCGACAGCCTTTTTAATGATGCTTTCGATCGGAACCTTTGGTTATAGGGCGGTATATCAACAATCTCGGCACCCTGCACGTACGCCAAACAACGATGAGAACCGTGATAGCGACAGCCTATTTAATGATGCTTTCGATCGGAACCACCACCCTACTGGCAACCTGTCGTACCTGACAAATCGCCAACCTTAACAGGCCCTCTATCATGAACCTGGGCTCTACCGGACCCCAAGGGCCAGGAGAACTAAAGGAGAGAAAAGTCGCCCACTGTCTCCCGATCTGGTAACCATTGTCGATCAGTCACACCCGGTACCACTTCCAAATCGTGAAAGCAAAATAAAAGTACAAGTTATCATATTGTAGAACCAACGCAATGAAGCGTTCTAGTACTGGAATCTTTACTCGTTTCAGTACTAACCACTAAGCCAATGTTTAACCGAAACATATCATCAAAAGGAAACTTAAACAGTCATTCACTGACAATCTGTCAAACCAACGCAATTAAGCGTTGGTGGTAGCACAGGTACTGTATGCTCCCAGATACCGCTCAAAAGAAATACTCTCATCAAAAGGGCAACTGAAACCTGGGTCTCGAATAGACAATGAAACCAACGCAATTAAGCGTTCATCTAGTTGGTCCTAGATACACGTCTGCTTCAGAAGGTCACTAACAAGGACTTCTACAGTCGTAGTCATCCATCCAAGCGAGGTCTTCGTCTCGACCGTCGTACAGGTGGCAATTCTGGATCAGCGGTCTCTTCTGGATTCTCTGAAGGTTCCTCTGGTTCATGTTCTGCATTAGGATCTTGAGCCAGGACTGACCAGTCTACTGTAGGTAACTCAAGATTTCTGTCCCTCTCCGGTAACCAGGTACTCGGAGGTTTACCGTAAAACGGCTTCAATTTATCCACGTGCACAACCATTAGCGTGGATTTCGGACTCTTCTGAATCCGGTACAGACACGGACTGAGCACTTGAATAACCAAGAATGGGCCGGTGTAATAGCGAGCCCATTTTGTCTTCCTTCCACTTCTTAGCCGAGGGTAGTAATAGTAAACCCAATCTCCTTGAGCGAACTTGCTAGGTCTCACTCTCAAATCGTAGGCTTTTTTCCTTCTTTCTGCTACTCTCTTTAACTGTTCTCGTACAAGCCGATACGATCGTTCCATTTTCTCTTTCTGTTTCTCCACGTACTCTTCCATGTCACTGTAAGACGGTCTCTCGAACTGACTCGCGTAACAAATCACTGTCTCTTCTCCCTCTTGTACTTGCGATAACACCGCTCCAATGGCGTATGCCGAGGCATCCGTATCTAGGATGTACTGGCCCTCGTCGTTCGGTAACCCAAGTATAGGTGCGGAAACCAACTTTCGTTTAAGTTCTTCGAAAGCTCCCTGACATTCGTCAGTCCAATGGAACGGTACATTTTTCCTGGTCAGAAAATGAAGTGGTTGAGCTACCACCGCGAAATCATGTATGAAACGTCGGTAATAGGAGCAAAGACCAACGAAGGATCTGACTTGCCTCAAGTTCCGAGGAGCAGACCATTCTTCTACGGCCTTGATCTTGCTCGGATCCGTCGCGACCCCTTCTTCACTCAAAACGTGACCAAGAAACAATACTCTCTGTTGTAACAGGTAACATTTGGATGGTTTCAGCTTGAGATTATACTCTTGTAATCTCCTGAAAATCATCTCTAGACGTTGCATGTGCGTCTCTACGTCCCTCGAGAACACAATTATGTCATCCAAGTAAACCAGACAGATGTCATAGTTTAGCCCTGTCAAGACTAAGTTCATTAGTCGACAAAACGAGGCCGGACTATTGCACAATCCGAAAGGTAACACTTTGAATTGGAAGCTGCCCCTTCTCGTAACGAACCCGGTCTTGTGTTTGTCTCTTGGGTGCAAGGCCATCTGGTGATAACCTGCTCTCAAATCGAACGTACTGTACCATCTGGCGCCACCCAGGGTATCTAAACTCTCGCGGATAAGGGGTAACGGATGAGCATCTTTCCGTGTCTTCAGGTTCAGTTGCCTGTAATCGATACAGAAACGCATACTGCCATCCTTTTTCTTAACCATTACGACATTGGATGCCCATTCCGATATCGAAGGTTCAATGATTCCTTGTCTCAACATGTCTTCTACCTGACGATCAACTTCCGGTAACATGGAAAGCGGTTGACGTCTCAAAGGTTGCCGAACTGGTTTCTCCTGTCCCGTATCGATCTCGTGTTGGATCACCGAAGTGAATCCGTTATCACTTTCGTTAAGGGAAAACGTTGCTGTGTACGTTAGCACAAGTTTTCGTAACCTGATTCGCTCTTCTTCCGAAATGTCTGCTGGCACTTCTTCCCATAGTCGTTTTAGGGTCTGTTCGGCAAGTGGGTTGAGCGTCTGCTCCGCTACTCTGGCCGTTGTACTAATCTTCGATCCAAACCGGTCAATCGTACTTTGCTGCTTTCCTCGGCGTTCCTCCGGATAACCTGGGCCCATAGGCTTCTCCGGGTTTTCGCTTCGGTAAGGCTCATCATACGATTCCGTTCTGGCTCGATTAACTGTCACATCGACTACGTTCACTCGCTCCAGCGGACATTCAGTCCGTTTCTTGACTAGTGAATCTCTGTCTCCAACATTCAACATCCTGATCCACACTTCCGTGTCTCTTCCTGTCACCAACGTACGTCCGATTATCAAATCTTTTGATAATTCCATTGGAATGGTCGTCCAATCTTCGTTATCTTTTTGGAAATGCGGGTATACGACCCAAGCTGGAACGTCAACTTCGCTCCTTGGAGGAACTATTATGTCCTCTTGCACAATAACCCTCCGGCACATGGACTCGGTAACGACCTCTTTCAGAGGGATCTTCTCGCTCCCAAGGAAAACGCATCGACTTGCGAAGTCCCATCTTGCCTGATTGGCTTCCAGCCAAGATAACCCCAAGATCACTTCTGTCACTTGGTCTGTAACTAGACAGGGTACAGGGTACACCTGCTTTCCGATCCGAATCTTAAGGTTAGTTTCACCATCCACCTTAATCTGACTTCCATTAGCGGCTAGGAGTCGCTGTTCTGACGGTACTAGCACAGCGTCTAGCACGAAACGTCGTGGCACAAGTGACATTTCACTTCCAGAATCAAGTAGACAGTGTATACGTTTTCCTGCCAGTCTCGCAACCACGTAGGCCACCCTGCTGCCTTTGACCAGTCGGTTTTGGGTTTCCTCTTGTATCGGTTCAGCCTTTGTAGGTTCACTGGTACCGGTTGCACCATTCGTCTCAGCGTTTCTCTGAGGACAAAATCGCTTCATGTGTCCTTTTCGTTTGCACAAGTAGCATTCGATATCCGGGTTACGCAACCGTGTGGGCGGATAAATCCGTCGCCACCCCACATTCGGTTCGGTTGTCCTCTGATCTCCCACAGCTAGATCAGAACTGTTCTCCCTTTCATGAGGTTTTCTCGGAACGATGCCCAAATTCTGATTTATTGTCACTCGATCAAGTTCTCTTGAAAGATTTTTAATCTTTCGCTCGAGATCTTCTAGACGACGAGACTGTTGCCCCTCAGTGCTCGAGTCTTTTCGGTCTTCCATGGTAACTTTAACTCTCGCGTGTCTCCGGTCTAAATCACCACCTTGTGTCGAAGATCGACCATAGGCATCCAACCTCACCGCATGTTTATACGCCGCTTCGAGGTTAACTGGTTCTCGCTCGCGCACCTTCTGCCCCAAATCTTGGTTTGCCAGTGCATCAATGAAAGCGTCACAAGCGACCGTCTCGACGATCTCACTTGTTGGTCCTGGGTATGCCAAAGCCATTAGCCTTCGTACTTCCTGCACTACACTACTCAGCGTTTCTCCGTGAGCCTGCCGGTAAGTGCGAAGTTTCATCCGATATAGGCTAGTTTGGTCATCAGACCCGTACCGGGCCTTAAGCCGCTCAACAAGTTCTCGCCAAGACACGTCCCTCTGTGCACCCATGTCCCACAACAGCTGCGAAGCGGGACCCGTAACAATCTCGGCACCCTGCACGTACGCCAAAACGATGAGAACCGTGATAGCGACAGCCTATTTAATGATGCTTTCGATCCGAAAGGGCACACATTAACTGGTCTGCTTTTTCCTGATCACTCCACCGGTTGCACCGTGCACAAACTTCGAACTTTGCTAGAAAGGCTGCGATCGCTGACTTGCCTCGTACTTCTCTAGCTTGATTCGTATACCGCGATCCGATCGGTCGTCGCCTCTTGTCCGCGTAACAAGTGATCTTCCGACACTCTTTTTGGGATTTCCTCTCCGGTTGTCCTCATCGTTACTCCTGGAACCGTTTTCCTCGTCTGTCCTCACCACTGACCGGTGCCGACTCTGTCCCCTCAGAGTACCCAACGTCTTCCCTGTACGCCGCTTAGAATACATCGTAGTCATCTCTCGGTCGCCTGACGTTGCACTGTCTTCATCAGAGATGTACTCAGCCTGTCTCTGACCTTTTCTACGAGGCTCACCACCTGCGTAGTCTTTGGACTCCGATCGTTTATATTTATTGCGAGAGCTCTGAGAGTTTCCGTTGACGAACGTAACTCTTCTGCCTTCTTCGCGAATATCTCTTCTTCCTGACTCTGGCGGTCTGTCAGATTCGTCGTACCTAAGACAATTACGACTTCTCGAATCTGGTTTGTGCCCTTTAGAGTACCGCTCGTGGGTCTCATCCCAGGCCAAATGATCTCTGTCTCTTCCCATGTTCGATTCTCTCTCGGTTTCTCTATCAAGTGCCTGTTTTAAACCGCGTCTCTCGTACTCTGGTAGACGTTCCTTACCATACGTCTCCCTTTCAGTTTTCTCATAACTCTCGTGTCTTCCTCGTTGACGGAGGTTTTTCCTGTCAAAGACTCCGGTTCTCATGGCCTCTTCTGGACCAACACTATCGGTGTCTGAATCCGAAGAACTCACTGACGAACGTAATTTCGCCTCAACTCTTCCTCTTGTCAACAGACGTTGTCGACTCGATTGCCTTGCCGTTTTTCCGTGTGACTCTCTCCCGCTGTCCTCGGGAAGATAGCGGCTACGTAACTTTTCCGAAGTTCCCGAAAGCGAAACTTCCTCACGTGTCTCTGTGTTACCTCGGCTCCGTGCCGGCTCTTCGATCTGCAGCTTCCCTCGGCGATCCATCTGGTAACCTGGGCCCGTAGGTTTCCCCGATGTCTCGCGTCGGTAAGACTTCGCATGCTGAGCAGCAGGAACAGACAGTTGTTCAAGTTTCGAACTCATCATTGCCACACTCTGTCGCAGGTAAGACACCTCCGCTTGCCAATCTACCTCATCTGTCACAGGTCTTGGGCGACCTTCTTCCATGTTGGTAAACGGTACTCGATTGCCTTCGTTTCGCTGATGCGCCACGATGTCACCACTCGTTTTCTGCACTACGGCGTCACCCCGCGGTTTCAGGCCTGTCTCAATGTCTCTTGGCCTATCAGAAGCCTGTCTCAACTGTACAGGTTGCCTGCCCCGTACAATACTAGGTACTTGAACCTGCACAAGGTTCCCCGATCTATTGTCGACGAGTGGTTTGGACCTGTCAAACCTACTCTCACCAACGGTCTCTCGCCAGTGTGTGAATGTCTCGTTATTCACATCGTTCTGTACTACCTCAGTAGTCTTTGGAACGGTTATCAACCATCCGTTATCCTCATGGAAACCTCTTTCACGCCCACTGCGGGTTCCAGCTTCCGTTTCAAATGCACTGGTTTCGTCAGGTGCACCCGTTTCATCAAGCAACCTTCGCTTGCTTTTCCGTTTACGTAACTTTGGACGCGCGCCTCCGTGCTCACTATGGGGCACTTCATCCGACTCGTCCTCGGTATCTTCCTGACCTTGCCTGGTTCTGTGACAAGAAAACGCTAGTACCCCACTTCTGGTACCAGTTTGTGACGTTCGTCGCTCGAGATCAACTAACCCTTCCTCAGACGTGGTACCAATTTGTGTCGGTCTTACCCGAGACGCTGCTTCGTCGTCGGGCTGGGTTCGGCTCCAGCCAACTGACCTTCTGGAGTCGCCCGGGTCACTATCCTGTCTACTTCTGCTGTAGACGAGCGGTTCCCTGTCTCCGCTCTCAGTGCCCATTTCTCCAAGAGGAGGTCCCGAGGGTATCGCTTGTTTGCGAACAGTGTCGCTGTCAAGCTCCATCTCACTTTCGGACTCTGCCACTGCCGCGGTCGCCGGGTGGGCAACGTCCTCGTCCTCAGGATGGCCGTCCTTTAGAACAGGGTTCGCTCTCTTGCCGGCAGGAGTCCTCAGCTTCCTGTGAGATCTCTTAGTCAAAGACTTCCTCTTTTTCTCCACCTTAACCGAACCCTCGCGTACCATTCTGCATCTCATGACTCTCGAGTTATCGTCAATAGGGGAAAACTCTGAACGTTCTCTTGTCCGAGAGGACAAGGTGTACATCTGACGAGTCGTCACGTCGTGCCGTCTCAAACACGCGAACATCTTGCGATAATATATGCACGTGTGATATTAACGCGGTATACTGGTCTCACGACACTCTCTTCTGATAGGACAGGTTCTAGGTCTAAAACCTCCCTAACCGCACGCAGAACTGAATTCCGACCGGCGCACGAGGTGGGCCCTACTTCGCACTTCGGTCAGTTCTCGGAACTACGTGTTTCGATCACCAAGTTATTTGCTCTGAATAACGATTGGTTTGAATACAAGATTTTCCTGACTCTATCGTTTTTCCTGGTCTTACCGCACTGTAATCAGTTGTCGGGCGGTCTTTTCCCGTACTGCGGTCTCTCGGTAACAGTGGTCTTTCCCAGTAACTATTTTTAGTTACCGGGCGATGGAGCCCCTCCAACGCTCCACCGGCGTGTCAGCCATCCAAGTGTCACAATCCAAATGTAACGCCGACCCCGTAAGGTTACCAGAATGTCCTGAATTTCGTTCCCAAGAATTTCCGAATTTTGGTTCCCTAACGAGGGTCACGCTTACTCCCACAGGTAACCGGACAAGCTCCGATCCTGCCTGTCGCCAAATTTACCCTTATTATCGTTTTTGTACTAAATGGGTTTTTTCAGGTATCCCGACGGTCACTTCACCGAGTGCCGAAGTCGCGTAAAACTCTCCCAGCCGAAGGCGCCGAAGCCGCGTAAAATCCTCCCGGCCGAGTACGCCGAAAGTGCGTAGAACTTCCCTTGTGTCGAGTACGCCGAATTCGCGTAAAACTCGTCTCAGTGGATAAAACCAAACACTGTCGGATCTTGGAGTTCTTCGAACTCCAAGAGGGATTTCCTTGCCCGACGCCAAATTTACTCTTGGTTTCAAGGATTTCAGAATTCCAGAAAATGGCTACCTTAAGAAGGTCACCTTACTCTCATGGGTTACCGGACAAGCTCCGATCGCGGAGTTCTTCAAAACCCAAGAGGGACTTTCCTGCCCGTCGCCAAATTCACCCTGGTTTTCGATCTCACACTGAATTAGTTTTCCTGTGTATCAACGGTATCCTTCCCCGAGTATTACTCAGCCGTAGATTTCTCACGATCGCGATCTAGACCGCTTCGCGATCAACGGAGGGATCCAACCCGCCGGATCGGCGCTGTCGGCCCGTCTCCCAACAGTGAACTTCTTTAGCTGTACTCGGGATCGCCTGATTATATTATTCGGACGCCCCTTTCGTCCGTAAATATATTTGTACTAACCGGAAACTCGAACTCTGACTCGGTCGTAACCAAAATCACTCGCCTACCACACTGAGTGCAGTATATTTGAATCGGTAACTGAATCGCTAACCAACAACGCTGTTTAACAGTATTGCTATGTATGAAGAGTCGAACCAACTCTTCACGTATAAAGCAGCGCACCGTGAGGCAGGCTCTATGCATCCCGAATTAACGCGTCTGCTCGCTATGCGCTGGCTTTACACCGTCGATCGGGCTTCCCTGCCACGGTCGTTGCCGGCCAGTTGCCTATTGAAATTAAATAAAAATTAAATGATCGATGCTGGGTCTTCGCATGTAAAATTAAGAGAAACGATGCTGTTCCCTTCGCATGTAAACTTAAAGAAAACGATGCTATTCGCATAAAATAAATCCTCCCACTTACGCACTGTGGCCTTGACCTGTATGTGGCCTTGACCGCCACAGATGTGCCTTATGGTAAAGATAGTTCTTTAGTTTAGATGTGCTCTTTGGTTAAGATTGTTCTTTAGTTTTGATGTGTTCTTAAGTTAAGATAGGGTAGTTCCTTAGTTCTTTAGTTTAGATATGTTCTTTAGTTAAGGTGGTTCCTTCGCTAAGATCTGTTCTTTAGTTAAGATAGTCATTTTGTTAAAATATGTTCTTTAGCTAAGATAATTCTTTAGTTTACATGTTTCTTTAGTTAAGAGAGCTCTTTAGTTTAGATGTGGCCTTTGGTTAAGATAGTTATTTATTTTAGATGTATTATCTAGTTAAGATAGCTCTTTAGTTTAGATCTGTTCTTTAGCTAAGATAGTTCTTTGCTTAAGATGTGTTGTTTAGTTAAGATAGTTCTTCAGTTAAGATAGTTCTTTTGTTTTGATGGTTTCTTTGCATAAGATAATTCTTTAGTTTTGACGTGTTCTTTAGTTGAGATAGTTCTTTAGTTTAGATCTGTTCTTTAGTTAAAGCAGTACCTTAGTTTGGATCTTTTCTTTAGTTAAGGTAGTTATTTAGTTAAGATGTTCCTTACCTAAGATAGTTCTTTAGTTTAGATGTTTTCTTTAGCTTAGATGTGTCCTTTAGTTAAGATAGTTCCCTAGATTAGATATGTTGTTTACTTAAGATATTTCTTTAGTTAAGATGTGTTGTTTAGTTAAGAAAGTTCTTTAAATAACATAGTTCTTTTGTTTAAGTACGTTCTTTGGTTAAGATACTTCTTTAGTTTTGATCTGTTCTTTAGTTAAAATAGTTCTTTAGCTTAGATCTCTTCTTTAGTTAAGACATTTCTTTGGTTAAGATGGGTTCCTTACTTAAGATAGTTTTTTTTAGTTTAGATCTGTTCTTTAGTTAAAATAGTTCTTTAGCTTAGATCTCTTCTTTAGTTAAGACATTTCTTTAGTCAAGATGTGTTCCTTACTTAAGATGGTATTTTAGTTTAGATGTTTTATTTAGTTAAGATAGTTCTTTAGTTAAGATGTGTTGTTAATTTAAGAAAGTTCTTTAATCTTTATTTAAGATAGTTCTTTTGTTTAGATGCGTTCTTTGGTTAAGATAATTCTTTAGTTTTGATGTTTTCTTTAGTTAGATAGTGTTTAGTTAAGATGTGTTGTTTAGTTAAGAAAGTTCTTTAGTTCAGATAGTCCTTTTGTTTAATTGCGTTCTTTGGTTTAGACAGTTGTTTAGTTTTGATGTGTTCCTTATTTAAGATAGTTTCTAGTTCTGATCAGTTCTTTAGTTAAGATAATTCTTTAGCTTGGATCTGTTCTTTAGTAAAATGGTTATTGAGTTAAGATGTGTTCTTTGGCTAGTTTTTTGGTTTAGATGTGTTCTCTAGCTAAGATTGTTCTTAGTTATGATGTGTTCTTTAGTTCAGAAAGTTCTTTAGTTTAGATATGTACTTTAGTTAAAATAAGTCTTTCGATGTGTTCTTTAGGTAAGATAGCTTTTTAGTTAAAATATTGTTTTAGTTAAGATAGTTCTATAGTTAAGATATGTTCTTTGGCTAAGATAGTTCTGTAGTTTAGATGTGTCCTTTAGTTAAGATAGTTCTTTAGTTTAGAAGTGTTCTTTAGCTTAGATCGGTCTTTAGTTAAGATGCATCGTTTAGTTAAGATAGTTCTTTAGTAAAGATAGTTCTTTAGTTAAGATATGTTCTTTAGTTAAGATATGTACTTTAGTTAAGATAGTTCTTTAGTCTAGAAGTGTTCTTTACTTAAGATAGTTCTTTATATTAGGTGTGTCCTTTAGCTAAGGTGGTTCTTTAGTTGTGGTCCTTAGTCAAGGTAGTTCTTTGGTATAGATGTGTTCTTAAGATAAGATTGTTTTTTGGTTAAGATGGTTTTTGTTAGTGTGTTCTTTATTCAAGATAGTTCTTTAGTTTAGATTGTTATATAGTTCAGATGTGTTCTTTAGTTAAAAAAGGTTTTTTGGTTAAAATGTGTTCTTTAGTTAAGATACTCCATTAGTTAAGATGTGTTCTTTAGTTCTTTAGTTAAGATATGTTCTTTTAGTTCAGATATATTAAACATATCCTGAAGTTCTTCATCTAAGAATATGTTGATCTTGCATTGCAATCTGTTAGGATTCCTAAATGAAGATGAATGAAAAAAATGAATAATGATCTGGTTAAAATATGGGTTTTGTTGCTGGGGTGGTGCTGGTGCTGCTGATAATGATGATGACAATTTTTCTGACAATATTATAGTGCGTACAATTTGAATCAAGAGTGGAGTGGATGTTGATGCCAGTGATATTTCAGTTAATTGAAATGGAAACTGAAACGAAAATTATGAATTTCCGTTTAACGGAAACTGAGACTGAAACGAAAATCATTTGCAAAACGGAAATGAAATAGAAACAAAAATTTAAATGTGAAAACGAAATAAAAGTAGAAACGATAATTAATATCCGAACTGAAATTGTTGAAAGTACGTTCCGTAAAACTTATCTGCGTTTCCATTTGGTTTTAGGTGGGCTAAATCGCTAGAACCATCATCTCTTATACAAACACTCAAATGCGTCACAAATTAACGTTAACATTAATTTTGACAGTCATCGGACCCATATAGGCCTAGAGTCCATGGGTATCACACAGGGGCGCCAGCAGCGTGACGCACTGGACGCACGCGCGTCCACCCACCAAATCAAATCCACACAAGGATTAGGCATCACGTCGATATTTTTTACAATTTCACTGTGTAATTTTGGTTTACCATAAAGTATGTTTAAATAATATCATATGATATCATATGCATGTGCTATAATACTGCACTTTTATGAGTCACTTTGAATCATTTTCAGTGTAGGACTACGTGTGGCAGACAGAGGACGGGTGTGGATGGAGGAGACGGGAGGGGTGTGCGTCCTATTTTTTAAGCCTGGCGGCGCCTCTGATATCATATAATGCCCACGGACAGTGTCAATCATATTTATTCATATGCTTAAGGCGCTTGTATGTAACTGCAAGACAACAACATGTATCACACCTCATTTGGCAATGCTGATTATTACACATAAGGCCAAAATATCCTCCATGAAGGGATCACTGTCATTGTTTCATGGAAATTATACCACTGTGATTCCCAGACAATCAGATAGGGCTTAAGGTCAACAGTTTATGTTTCATGGGGTTACTCTTGCGTGATGCTTTTCTGACCATCGGCTTATCTTGTGTTTCAAGGTCATTTGAACTGCTAAGACCAACTGGCCTGTTACTTGATATTATATACACCAGGGAGTGTAATTACCGCACAGTGTCAAGCATGGAATTTCGAATTCCGTGCAGCCAAAGAATAGGAACCTAGATCACCTTTCGAAAACTTATGGTTGTAGAGATGTTAATGGTCACTTCAAACATCGCGATGAGTGACGTTACATCACACGTGTTCCGCAAGAAGTAATTACCGGAGGATGTAAAAAATATGTTGTGCGAATTTCTTCCATTCAAAGACCATAACTTTACATCAGCATCATCCTTCTAAGACCTATACTTAAAGCGAAACAACTGATCCAATACAATGACAACTGTGACGTCACTGACGTCAAAGTTTGACGTCATATCACATGGCATCACGTGACGTCAGAGTAACCTCATGAAACAGAGGCAAAACGTATCCAGAAAGTCGCCAAAGGAATTTTTAATCTTTTCCCGTTTAATAGTTATGAGTGAAAACTCTCTGAAGGGTAAAATTTTCCCATCGATGCGGCATGAAGGTTAATAAAATTAATCAATAAGGACGTATACGTATAGACTTAACTTTTGTATACATATCGTTTATGTGGTTCATCTAATATATCGTTGGCTATTGTAAAGGACAGCTATGGTTATGGGTAGGCCTATGTCATCAGCGTCTGGCCAGCACTGCATTGAATGCTAGTTTGTCTTTGAAAAACACAGAACCTTTCGCGGATGTTCATTGGCTGACACGCAGTTCGAATTTCGACCAAATGCTTTCATCAAGCGCTCTCGCCGAAGCCACGTTTTACCTGCATGGCGAGCACGGTTTGTCCTTTTTGGACGCGCCTACCATGGCCGCATCCTTCGATCTAAATGCGTCATCATCATCAGCAGTCACACCTTCCTCCCTCCATAACAATGAGAATTGAATCTTCACCCAATCCAGAACAGCGCGTCCGCAATTGAGGGAACGGCGGAATTGCACGGGATGGCTCGCATTCAAGACGGAACGCTGAATCCGTCGTCTGCAACTCCTATCATTATATTCCGTTTGCATAATAGTACGTTAACTCTACTCCGTACTCCACCATGTGCAGAAGTGTATTTCTCTTATCATTGTCTTGCGGAGGATGTGCGGCTCTCTCATACTGCCTAGCAACGGCTCTAGCCGCAACTGGCTAAACTACAGCTGAGTGACGTTTTTCCCAGCCGGCAGCCCAGCTGCACCCGGTGCGCCGGAGAAGCTGTAGCAGCTGCCAGGCTTTGCGCTACCCGGCCAGCAGCAGCTGCTGTCGAGCCCGCCGCGCCAAAGAAAGGCACAGCTGCACTAGGTTAGACGAGGGTTAAGGTTAGTAGAGGTTAGTGCTATGATTAGGTTCCGGGCTGACTTTGGGGTTTAAGTTCATTGTAAGCATATCCATTATGGCTGGTAAAACGCAGTAATCGCTTACTTATGCGATTTAATTCCTACGGCACCCAATGCAGTTTGGATGACCCTGCAGCGCGATATTGATGCCTGGGAATTCTCGGTACAGTTCACAGGATTTTCCTCGGCCAATGACGTCACATCTGACGTAAACATTGACCTAGTTTTGTGACCCAGTTAGCCTTGACCTATACTCGCGTATCAACAGCAGTATAATATAAAAAAGCGTTTCGTATCGCTTCTTCGTAGGTTCAAAAGTTTCGGTGGGCGTACGGCGTCAAACCCTAGGCCGTTAAAATTGCCCGTCGAAAAGTCTTTTTCCGCTTCGTTGGAGTGCTTTCAAACTTATCGACGCAACTCGCCACAGGACACTGACGAAGCGTGGACGAGGAAGCTACGATGTAAATAAAGTGGGTGGCATAGCTTGTCAGCCTTCGAAAATATATAGGCCGTAATTATATATACATACACGCTGTATATATGTATGTGTGTATGTATGTATAATGTTAGAGTTCAATACAATGCAGTATGAGTAATAATATGCATAAGTGGATACGCTGATACTTGTGCTTGCTGGTGAAGTGTTAGGCATAATATATCTGGGCGTTGCGTAGCCTTGCCCAGGCCTTAAGTCTAGATAGCGAAATTGCACCACTTGTGCCAGGGACTTCAGATACATACCAGCCGGCCAATGATTTGCAGGCGTTAAGGTGAGTAAGCCACCACGTTTCGGAGTTATTCATGTTTAAAGCCAAGTGGTTTTGTGTATTGCAATTAACATCATAAGAATAAGAATATCAGCAAGAATAAATGAACCTGTAAACTGATGATGATGATGATGATGATGATGATGATGATGATGATGATGATGATTTTAAAAATTTATTACGAACATTTTTAACTTGCGCAAAGTTACACAGAAATACAAATCTTAGTGAGTCGCCAGAGGAGGAGCAATTAGATATCCATATGTTTGAAGGCCAGGGAGAAGTAGTGAGTTTTGAGGCATTTCTTGAAAGAAGAAGAGGTCAAGCAGATAAACATTGGTAGTTAATTCCATTACTTGGAGGCTGCAACACGAAATGCACAAGATGATGAAGAAGAAGAGGAAGAAGTAGAAGATACTAATAATAAATATAATGATAATAATATTAGTAACACAGTTACTTAATACACTGCTTACAGATTTTATTATATTACGGTATACAATTTCAGGTGCTTCCAAGAATGAGTCATGAATTTATATCATGAGTCATTGACTATTTATAGTTCTGTGCCAAGAAGTACCTGGAAGATGTGTATTCAGTTACAGTTGTACTCGTGTATTTGAGTGAAGACCTCACATTGTTGACGCTGTGCTTTCCCAAATGTCATTGCTAAGTTGGGCAGTGATGCAAATTTATGAGGGTATAAATGACATTACATCACCATACTTGGCTGACCGACATGTTACCTAATTGTAGGCCTAGTGTTGTACAGTAACGAAGTAAAAGTAGTGCATTGTTGTACTTAAGTAAAAGTTTCAGTACTTTTACTTGTAAAGAAGTATCTCAAAATGGATATACTTTTACTTTTAATTAAGTAAAATTTAACTCTTTTTTCAGTACTTTTACTTAGTTACAATTTACGTAATATTCGTTACAACGTTCATTGCTTAAAATTGCACTATAACATTTTGTTAGTAAGGGTAGCACTGAAGGAGCTAATGTAAATTTGTATACAGCTTGGGTTTGGAAATCTATTTATAGACTCTGGCGATTTCCAACTGTGATCAATATAACGGCTTCACAAAAAACATGTGACTCATGGTGGTAATTCCTGCATAGTTTGGAAAATAAGTGTGAAGTTTTCTTAAATATAAGTTGATAAAGTGGACACAGTTTGTACTTTTATTCATTTTATCCCTAAACTCTTTCCAATTCATAATGAGTGAATCCATTGGCAGTTTGGATCATCCATGGCCATATTTGTGGCCAATGTTTAAATTAAAAAGTGTAGTCTAAGGAGATGCTGTGATCTTAGCAATGCACTCGATTGAATGACATTTTGAGAATTTAGTCTTCTGAAAAGTAACTAAGCAGATCAAATTATAGAACAAGATTCAGTACTTTTACTTTAAAAGTAATATTTGGAAGAATACTTTTTTACTTTTACAAAAGTAAAATTTGTGATGAGTACTTTTACTTAAGTACATAAAGTTCAGTTTATTTTGCTTTTGCTTAAGTACATTGGCCCGATACTTTTAACAACACTGCCTAATTGTTTTAAGCTTTAGGTCCCAATATCCCTTTGCCTTCTCCGTAAAGTTCAATTCTTGATGTGCCTCTAACCGTGTCTTATTGATAGGATTCGTTACTTATTTATTGCTACATTCAACGTGTGTGACACAATGCTTGGTCTGTTCACTGGTTGACATAGACTGTCATCTACTGATTGATAAATCGTGGACGAGTTGTTCATGCGTCTTTGTCTCTATCACCCACCAGTATAATTTGGCACAGGCACAAGTTGGAATGTTAGCAGCAAGTCCTTTGAATCACTGACCCTGTGTCCAGAGCGTTAGGATTCATCGACTGCTGGGTCAAGGGTCAAAGAGAAGGAAAAGAGCAACATCCTATGCTTCACTTTGACACATTGCAGTTTTATTTTATATTCTCTGGTGATCATGTGCACTGATTGAGTGTTAAATTTAAACTATTGTTTCTGTTACGTACCTGCTTGCTTATTACTTGGTGCTGGTCCACAGTGTGGAACTTAATGACTTTGGGTCTTTTGTAAGGTACTGCTGTGTCAAGCCATGCTCCCCATTAGAAAAGTTTGCTGTTGCAGGTTGTAGGTTGGATAGCTGTTGTCATATTTGCTGTTGTTGGATTTACTGTTGTTGTAGTTGTTATGTTTGCACTTCCTGCCGAAAGATCCGTCAAGCTTGGAACATCTCCCTGAAGAGTAATGTTCATATAGGGGCATATAATAAAAATAAGGGTGATTACCGTAGCCAACCTTGCATGTAACGATTCAGTATTGTGTTCCCACCTAGTTAGTCTCAAATTGTTGTATGCAAAAGCATCTGGCTTCTGTGTTGTTACTGTGTCTGGACTTTAAGTGGGGCTGTGGGAGGTGCTTGATAGTGTAGTGGTTAGTATGCAGGACTGTCAGTTGAGGGGTTGTGGGTTCAGGGCAGAAATTTGGTTCTAGATTTCTGCTCCATCTGCATCCCATAGCCAACTCAGCTATAATGAATACACTGACCGTACACTGTTGGTGGGAAGATGAGATGGCAAGGGAGAGGACTGGCCACCTGCCCTCGTATAACAAGGCTTAGAAATGAAGTTGCTAACACTTCATACCCATGGCTGCCTAAGGACTAGATTAAGGTATGGCTCTTCTTCTGCTATAGAAGTTCTTCTCCTGTCCATCAGCGCCTATATTGTCATATTTTGGCAGCTTTTCAATTACTTGGAGTCCAGGAACTTAGGCATAAAACGAGCACAGTGCTTTAACAAGCGACCTTGCACTGTTGGTGGGAAGATCAGAGGATGAGGGGAGGACTGACCCTCTGCCTTCATTATTCATATGCTGGGGCTAAGAAGAATGAAGTCAGTAACACTTATACCCTTGGCTGCCTCACAGGGTTTTTCATCTTCTTTCTGTCACTGATTATACATAATAGCAACACACAGTCTAGTCCACTGCCTACAAGGGATTTAAGTAGTCTGCCAGAGGTACTTTTGGGTGACCAAGTGGCAGAGTGCTCGCTGTGTCCAGGATTCAGATCTCGGTGCATTATGTGAAACTGAAACTCCATTGTCATGTTCTGATAATTATTAAGAAAAGGATGTCCGGTTGCTGTTATTATGTTTGAATTTCTCTTGAATAACCTTTCAGTCTCAGGACTGTGTCTGTTTCTGACATACATGTAATAAGTCTGCAGTTACTTTCTCTTGCATTATCATACCTAACCTGACTATACCTTACTTTACCTCACCATACCATACCCTACCTTATCTCATTTATCTTACCTTATCTCGTGCAGTGATGTGCAGTATTTTAAATACTTTTGAAGTATTTTGTACTTGCGTTCAAAATATGATGAAGTAAAAGTATTTATACTTATTAAAATACCATATTTAGAGTTTTTATTATGTTAAACTGTAATTTTAATATTTAATTTTCTTAGTTAAAAATACATAAAGCCTTCTTTAATGACTGTTGGACAGGAATTATTTGGCTTGTCCATTCAAGTGTTCATCTGTGAGAAAGTAATGCTGAGGTAACTAAAAGAGTCATGATTAATGAGCTCTTACACACACATCACACACTTAAGGATGTTCAAACATTTGGGTCCAGATCAGAGTTTGATCAGCATTCCGTGTTCAGAGTTCCTGTTCTATGACAACTTCTGAATGCTCACCAACTGACTCTCCTCAGGTAGTATAAAATGCAGCTTCTGGGGTATGGTAGCCAGTTGGTCATAATGCTCACTTTATAATGTCAATGTCTAGTATGGGTTTGAGCATCGTCTTAGACTCTTGTTGTGTAGGGATCTTGAGCAAGTGCTTCACTCAGGATTGCTCACTGCCATCATTAGATAATGGTGCTGGATAAATGCAGAAATAATAATAATATTCCTGAAGCCATCAGATAGGCATTCATTCATTAATAGCTATTCGATTGGCTGTAGAACATCCCAGCAACTGGCATCCAAGATTTCCCAGATGGAGATACATGTAGCATAATTCTTGGACTCAACACAGTCTAACCAGGAACCAGTCTTCTTGTCAAAGGTTGACCAATTCAAAATGGTGGTTGGGCTGCATTGATATGGGAACAAATACCGTGTTATATTTGATCATGTCAGTCGTATCTCTTGTATATTCTTTAATCACCGAAGTCAGTTCCTCACCATCTGTCACTCTCTCTTCCCTTATGTGGTCACCACTCTCGACCATGCACTGATCTGTACTAGGGTCAGCTACATGTGGCAACACCATCAGCATAGATGGTGTTGCACATGGACACAGGGAGATAGTTTTAAAAAGTAGGTCTCTACTCACTAAACCTTCCAGCAACCAAAAAAGCTCGTTCGCCAAGAACTGTTCGTGATTTAGGTATGACCAGACAATGATAATCAGATGACCTCATTGAATAATAATAAGTCTGGGCAATAAGAACTGATTTATTATGGCTGGCAACAGTTCAAAGTTTTATAAACTATGAGCCCCAGTTTGAAACTAATTCTTTGCTGAACAGGAAGCCAATGCAAAGATTTAAGCACATAAGTTATATGTTCATATTTGGATGTCTTAGTTATGACTCTAGCCAGGGTATTTATACTCGTATTCTAACTACTTCTCAGATCAAGTATTTGTATGTGTACTCTAATTACTCTTGAAAGTATTTTACCCATCACTGTCCTTCTGTTACCTTACTTTACCATAACATACCTTACCACACCTTTCTCTACCTTACTTTACCTTAATTTACCTTACATTACTTGACTGCACCTTTGGCTCATGACAGTAGCTTACTGTACAATATCTTAATCGATTGTATGAGACTGAATAGGTGTGTTAACATAGGTAATATGAGTGGCAGTAAAGATGGTGGAAAAGTTATTAAAATAAGTTAGTATATTAATTTGGAGGTTGTTTGATGAGCTGTTTTGTTTAATCATATTGGTTTGACCCTTAATTAAAGACCAATAAAGTGGAGGGATTCTGATTGTGATTACTTCTTCCATGTGATATCAGTTGGAGCAAATGGAGCAAGGCGTGAATGTTTCTTCTTGTGTTTGATGTGTTATTGTGTGCTAACATACTTTTGGTGAATAAAAGTTGATGTAAGATCTGTTCTGGCCAGTCCTGGTTACCTCTCACTCTACTCCTTTGGCCTTTGAAAATGATTATTGCCCTGCAGTTATAAGGCATGGTGGCCAATTGGCTAACGTGTTTCTACTTGTAGCATTTGCAACATTGGTTTGAATCCTGGGCGATAAGTGTGAACTGTGCATAACCTCGTCTTTGAAGACTGCTTCCTTAAAACCTCCTCATTGTGCTGTGGTAATTGTACCTTACGTGGGGGCATCTTTTTGGCTTTGATGCACCAGTGAGATGTCTGACTGTGACATACATTGTATTACATAAGCCATAAGCCATTCCTCTGATTAAATCATCACAACTTTTTCTTGTGTTACGTCATATTACAGGAAGTTGAGCCATGGGTGAAAGCACTAAGTACAATGTTGGCTCTGTTTGGGCTTCTCTATAGAAGGTCAAACCCCCTACACTCTGCAGGGATGTGGTGAAAATCTGTGTTGGTCTGCCTGCCCTGCCGTCTAGCTGTCTGTGTGGATCGTATCTCTTCCTGTTTCATTGTATTACAATTGCTGTTGTATATAGCGACACTTCTATCTGTCATTTCAATTCTCTGTCTGCTTTTCTATCTTGTCTTTTCTGTCTATGTCTTTCTGTCACTGACTTTGTCTCCTTCTTTGCATGTCTGTTAGTCTGTCTGTCTGTCTCTCTATTATTCTTTTGATCTCTTAATTCTGTTCATTTTGTGACTGCTTAGTTTTGCTATGTCTTTATCTGTATATATTTTAAATAAGCAAAGTCTTGCGCTTATCAAAACATTATGCAAACACAGATAAAGCTTCAACTGACCTTGAAAATATTGCTTACAGCTAGACCTATGTACGAGTTGCTGTACATCCACAAAGGTACACAGTGTATTATATAGATGGTGACAAGTTTGCTTCATGAATAGCAAGTCAGCTCCAGGTGGCATGAAATTGGCCTTGTACTTCCTCTCATGAGCAGACTTCCGGAGAGGAGGAAGACGAGGAGAAGGAAGAAGAAGAAGAGGAGGAGAAGATAGGTAAGAGGACATGTAAACCCTGTGAGGCTTGCACTGATACGCTTTTTGGTATCACTCTTACATCTTTATGTGTACGTATTCATGTGCGCGATTGTTCTTCTTATGTGATGTGTTGTTCATTACTGATCATGTAATGCACAGGGTAAACGTTTAATGATTTCATGAGACAGTTGTGGTCATTGATTGATACTTATTGTAGAATGGTGCTACATAAATTGAAAAATGGGTGGTAGTTGCGATGCTTAATGGTACATCCTCTGCTTCGGTTTGTGGGTCGTGTTTACTGTTTGTGGCCTTATGCTTTGTGATGTTGAGATTTCTATGGAGGCTTCTTTTAGGTGAACTGTATGAACCAACGTCTCCTGCAAGTCATTCAACTGTCAAACTTCGAAATGTTCAGTTCAAAAAGTAACCTAAGCTAATTTTGTGCGTTGCCTCTGATCACTCACTGGCAGATGTTTTATTCAGGATCGAAATTGGTGTAATATCTATAGTCTTTGCTCTGCTTCGATCCATCATTGATCAAGAGTGCCCAAGTCTTGCATTTGTTTTTGCACTGGCATATTTAGGAGGCATTGGAGAAGTTTTATTGGAAGGTGTCCACACTCTGTGCATTTTTTACTCATCAAGGACACAAGTTTACTCTTCCCTCAGAGGATGCAGATGTATGTACACATTAGGTGTGTTTTGTTTAGGATGTGTGCATACAATGAATGCATATGTTTCGGTATATTTAAGTATGTATGTACAATTGTATATGTATATACATTTATATATGTATGCATTATAATATGTATATATATATATTTCTATTATGTGAATGTACACCAGAATCACCTTTTAAGGAGTATTATAAAACCCAGCAGTTATAAGTTATAACTGCTGGGTTTTATAATACTTTTTATTGCATTTAAGTGTATGTATGTGAGTGTGTTTGTGTGTATGTGAGTGTGTTTGTTTTTTGTGTCTGCGTGGGTGTGTGCATGGACATGTAAATTGTCTGTTCATTTACAAAGTGTGTTTTGGCATTTGATTGTCCTGTGTGGCTTTGGTGGATTTGTGTAATCGTGTATGTTTCACGAATTTCTAATGGTTGTAATGATGATGATTACGATGCTTCTGATGGTTTAGAGAAGAGGGCGTCTGCGCGTCCTGTTGCACGTGTTTGTTTCGGTCAATGCCTTTAGCTGTCATGCTGTGAATGTTTACATGTTCGTATCTCTAGACATGACTAAGCGTGGCCTGTGCTGGCCAGCAGCACTGTCCTGGGCGTTTCGTGGAATTAAGTCTGTAGGAACGAATGAACGAATGCCGTTGAAGAAGAAGAAGAAGAAGACTTCAATGGAACGATCAATGATCGCAGCCGAATACGCAGGGCATGTAAACAAGTCTTCCTCACCGGTTCTTCTCGTTGTCCGTCTGCCGATTAATGTGTCGCTTTCGTCGACCGTTTCTGTGTCTGTCTGTTGCTCTTTATCTGTTGTTGCCTTCGTGTTGTATGTCTGGCAATTCATGCACGGTGATTGGAGACAACCCAATGAGACAAGGATTTTCAGAACCGTCTGTGGCGTGGTGGGGGCTGGGTTGGAGATTTAGTGTGTGGACACTCAGGATTTCTCCAGCCAGAAGGCAGGAAAACAGCAACAAGCAACGGAAAAAACAGGACTCTTTCTGGACTTAACAGTTGAACAAGAAATCAGAAGCCGAGATATTTTTGACATGGGGTTGTTAATTGGCATTCACCTGATGACTCTCTGAGATGATTGTTGCAGTGAAAAATTCTTTAATGAAGAGAAAAATTTTTACGTTTTTTATACATATAGTCACTCAGGAATAAGAAACTAATGCAGTAGGAAGAAGTTATGTGGAACTTGCTGTCTTTGTCCCTACGTGCCTCAGTTACGTAGTTTTTATTTAACGTATGCTAGGAGTTGCTGAATGGCTTCCCTCAAAGAAAGGTTTTTCCAATGAATGTTTCTCAGTCATTCCTTATCCTCAACTTACTGCACGAATAAGTAATTCTGAAGTTATTGTTAATCAGCTATGAATAATAAGAATCTGCTGGTTTTGTTACATGTGTGCAAGGGCTTACAGGTGGAGAGTTTTCCTGCTATTCATCACTGTTCACGTGCAGAATGAAATTTTAGTTCTTATTGAATGATAACATGAAGTAGCCTGGCTATGAGTGCCTTCCAAAGCTTCTTAGAAGGCTGTGTGTACTTCTGTAATTACGAGAGTGTTTCCTACTCTTTACGTGATTCAAAGATTTAATTAGAAATATATTTTTAAAACTTCCAGCTTTAGAAAGCTAGGAAGCATTTATTGACTGCTACGGTGCTTAGTATACATCCGTGCTTGTTGTTGGCTGAAAAGGTTGCCTTGGCAATACGATATTAAAGTGCTATTTCTATGCATTTATACATCGGGTCTATAAATCTATATTTTAGAAGACATTTTTTGTGGGGTTAGTCATTGCCATTCAGAATTTCCAAGGGTCGGGCCATGTGGCTGCTTAAGGAGGCTTTGGTGCAGGCAACACCCCATCAATAAATCCTCTTGAAGTGAGTCACTCGTGTATTGTGCAAGCGTTCAGAGCGGCAACTGCTATTTAATGGTTTGGCACATACATTTTTTGTTTGCTAAACTTGACAGGTTTAGGGGTACATGGAGGAGGACATGCAAAGAAACATGAAGGATACTTAAAGACA
Source organism: Allolobophora icterica (assembly GCA_963556255.1). NCBI lineage: Eukaryota > Metazoa > Annelida > Clitellata > Crassiclitellata > Lumbricidae > Allolobophora > Allolobophora icterica. The sequence continues at coordinate 33,764,972 of OY744609.1, read as the reverse complement.
CAAGAGATCAAATGTAAGAAAACAAAGACTTGTCATGTGCCAGCATATTTTGCCACATGTAGCTCTAATGCAAAAGGGCATTGAACTATTTCTTGAATAAATCTTACTCAAATATTGGTTCAGAATATTTTAATAACTTTGTGAATTTTTTAAACGAACCTACCTTATATGTATATATGTATGTATGTATGTATGTATGTATGTATGTATGTATGTATGTATATATATGTATGTATAAATTGTATATGTAAAAAGCCATAATGTTTAAGACAACATCATAATTAACTATCTAAATTTAAATTATACTACATGATGCTGTCAATATTAATAATTATGATTAATATTTTATTTATGGCAGTGTTTTTGTTTTTTTTATAATATTGTTGGCCATATTGCTGCAAGACCTGCTCCCTCCCCTCTGCTGCAGTGGACACAATCTTCGAGCAAGACCGCATGAATTTACCCTACCCGAAAAAGATGATAATAATTTTATACCCTGTATTCTCTACAAGAATGCCTACTGATGCTAATTAGCTGCTCGTGAGTCTATGACCCCTGTAGATTGTTCCAGTTGCATTATGTCAGCTTTGATGTGCAATAAACGAGTATTCATTCATATAATCTACATAGCAGCTAATGTGCTGGACTATCAACCAAGAGGCCGGGTGTTCAAATCTCTGCCTGAGCAGAAATTTATTGCAAGATTTCTGTTCCACCTGCCATTCCCTAGCCAACTGACCAACATTGACCATACATGGTCCTCTTCCTCAGATGGTGAGGTAGAGGACCAGCCATTTGCCCTCATGTACTGAGGCTAAGAAAATGAAGATGCTAACACTTCATGCCAATGGTTGCCTCAGGGATGGCTTAAGGGATGGTTCTTCTTCTGTTTCTTTTCCACTGATTTGTATGCATAGTCTTGTAAAGTGTGGGCACTTATCTTGCACTAAGAGAGGTTAATTACTTACTTACTTACTTAATTATTTACTTGCTTGTTGCTTATTTGCCTCTGGGCAGAAATTTGTCTGTATCTGTGTGTCCTAATCTGCTGTTGTTCTTATGGCTCTGCTTGTATGCCTCTGTTTGTGTCCTGCTTTATGTATGTTTCGCTGTGTCCATCTGTGGGTGCTTGGCTGTGTGTCTGGCTGTATTTATATGTTTGGGTGTTAGTGTATGTGGCTGCATGTATCTGGTGACTTGTGGATATGTGTGTGTGTGTGTGTGTGTGTGTGTGTGTGTGTGTGTGTGTGTGTGTGTGTGTGTGTGTGTGTGTGTGTGTGTGTGTGTGTGTGTGTGTGTGTGTGTGTGTGTGTGTGTGTGTGTGTGTGTGTGTGTGTGTGTGTGTGTGTGTGTGTGTGTGTGTGTGTGTGTGTGTGTGTGTGTGTGTGTGTGTGTGTGTGTGTGTGTGTGTGTGTGTGTGTGTGTGTGTGTGTGTGTGTGTGTGTGTGTGTGTGTGTGTGTGTGTGTGTGTGTGTGTGTGTGTGTGTGTGTGTGTGTGTGTGTGTGTGTGTGTGTGTGTGTGTGTGTGTGGGTCAAGTATGAATGATAATTTTATGGCTGACCCAGTCACTGCATAATCTGATGAGATGTTCTGTTGTGTATATGGCAACCAACGGACTCTGCCATTGGCTGTGGTTGGACCCTGCTGTGGTCTCTCTCTCTCTCTCTCTCTCTCTCTCTCTCTCTCTCTCTCTCTCTCTCTCTCTCTCTCTCTCGCTCTCTCTCTCTCCCACTGTCCGTAATTAGTTACAAGGCCACTGACGGCCTGTATAGGGTATGGCTGTGCCAAGGCTCTCAGTTTCTCATGTTAGGCCTAGGACAACTCTTGTTAGACCAGTTTCATGTTATTATCACTGTGATGCTTATTATGATTGTCATTATTCATTACTATCATTATTGTTATCATTACAATTATTATGCTTGGTAATATCTTTAAGTTATTGTCCATAATAACGATATTAATATTAATTATAGGAGTATTATTTTTAACATGCTTATTTCTACAAAATATTATTTTAAATTATTAGTATTATCCTTATTAAATGAGATAATTAAGACTACTTAGTAGTTGCTATTATTATTATTATTATTATTATTATTATTATTATTATTATTATTATTATTATTATTATTATTATTATTATTATTATTATTATTATTATTATTATTATTAATGTTAAATAGTATTAGTAGTATTAGTATTAGTATTTTTAAACTGATGCATTAGTGGATGTAATAAAAGGCTTGTGATGTGGAACATAGAGGGACTTTTAATTGTTTAGTATCATTTATGTCCCACAAACCCTGCTATGAACAGGAAGAGAGAACCATTAATGTCAGCAGACGACAGATGTGGTAAATCATCAAAAACTGAACGAAATGAATGGCAACTGCCACTGTTTTTTATTACTCCCACAATTCCCTTGGGTTACAAAATATCACACGTCAGACTTTGCACAACAAAGTGCTGATCACAGAACAGACGGCTACGGAAGCCCATGGGTGACATGGGAATTTTTTAATTTATCTAGTGCGCACTAGATAGTATCTAGTGCGCACTAGATACTATCTAGTGCGCACTAGATAAGATCTAGTGCGCACTAGATAAGATCTAGTGCGCACTAGATATTATCTAGTGCGCACTAGATGTTATCTAGTGCGCACTAGATAATTATCTAGTGCGCACTAGATAATTATCTAGTGCGCACTAGATAGTATCTAGTGCGCACTAGATAACTATCTAGTGCGCACTAGATAAAATCTATGCAATATGGCCGACGGGTAATCGCGAGGACTAACTAAGTAATGAACACGAACTTTTATTACAGATATCAATATATGGTTGTAACCTAAATGCCTATAAATAAGTAGACTGACTGAAGAGAATTATGTGGACTGACTTAAGACGCAGAGTCATAGCTGGTACATGAATCACCAGCATAGCTGCTCCCTGCAGCTACAGCTGGGCGGAGTCCACCAGTAAGGCGACAGCAGCTGCGTAGGTCCGAAACGTGAAATTTCAGGTGAGTACAAACATTAATTTTGCAGTAATACATGTTGCAGTTCGCAACTTCATTTTTTATTACAGTAATGTAATGTTATATAGCACCTTGCATTTTCTGTGTTGGAATTAGCCATTGCATGCTGATCGATTATTTTAAGACCTCTGACTGCATGTAACTTTACGCCATGCAACTGCTAATGCTTCTTTTAATAGCACATTCATGCTAAATTGAGGGGGTGCTCGATAGTGTAGTGATTAGCGCTGACTGCCAATCAAGAGGTCGGGGGTTCAAACCCCTGCCAGGGCAGAAATTTGGTTCTAGATTTCTGTTCCATCTGCACCCCCTAGCCAGCTAAGCTATGATGAGTACCGTACACTGGCTGTACGTACACTGTCGGTGGGAAGATGAGACGGCGATGGAGAGGACTGGCCACTCGCCCTCATATACCGAGGCCAAGAAAATTAAGTTGCGGACACTTCATACCCATGTTAACTTAAGGGACTGATCTTCTTAATGTTAATTTCTCAGCATGCATTCTATGACACGAGAAACTTGATTCCTATCATCGAAATTTTTCTGGCACTAATACTCGGTTAGTCTCTATTAAATCCGCTGGTACCTTAATATGGAATAATATCCCCAAGCCATTCGACACTCCCCAGTCTATCCATCTTTAAAAAACGGTTGCGCTCCATACTAATACATGAAAAAACTTGGCTTAATTTGGTGTTCATTGTCTCGTTGTTATTATGATTGTGATTGTATATTTAATTTCTGTTGTTGTTTGATGATCCATTTTTCCTCATTACATCGTTTCCTCTTTTATTTTCAATTTTTTTTCTTTAAGCCAGGTGCTTTGGAGTTACTTCTGATTTAGAATCAGTTGGCTGCCTTCTTCACATCATGCTGAATTTACTTAGGTGTCCCTGTTTAGTGGGATCTTTGTGAAAGAAAAGCATATATTGTAGATGGACAAGTACAAAGACTAGTAAAGGACTATGGTAGATTGTGTTTGGGAAATTGGAAATAAATAATCTGGCTAGAACTTTTCGATTTGAATGTATACGAATGTCTTTCACAAGAGCCAACTGTCATCTACATTGTTACTAATCTGATAATAGTCTGTATAATAGGCAAATGCAACAATATACAAATAGACAAGTAATGAGTAATTGATAACAGACAAAATAATAGTTGTCTTGTTTCAGTTGTTCCCATAATTTCACCCTGCACTTAATTTTGACAGGCATCCTTGGAACAATGATTTACATCTGAATCACTGCAGTTTTAGATCTTTAGATCATAGATTTTTATATGCTTTAGATCATATGATCATGCAGTTTAAACACAATCAACCATGCATGAAGATTGGAGCTAACAGTTTTGGAAATTTTATTATGTATAAACTTTTGCCCATTGAATGAGGTGCATGTGGCAGACGCCCAATGCACATGCGTTTAACCTATGCATTTGGTACTGAAATCAATGTATAATGAGGCAAGAACTGTTGCTGTACTGTGGTCCTAAACCTGTTTCCGCTGTGGCTGATTAAAGCAAATTCTAAACCACAAGTTTCACAGTAATCTTGGCTGCATCACACCCAAAATTTACCTACTTCTCAATCAAATTCACTTGTGTTAAGTAAACTGTCAATTGCTTTACTTTTGCCAGGATGATCTAGATCAAGTGAAGGCGGTTTGGAATTCACATCATATTCGAACCTTGACAAATGTAAATGTGCCTTTCCGCCACCAGACATCTTCTTCATGCCAGAGTTGGGAAATTTGCAGAACTACTTGTATCACGTCACTGGAGGCGACATAGAAGTCAGCTTTGAAGCAGCTAAAGTGTGTCTTCTTGTACCATGTGACAAAGATGTTTGAGCTGTGCTGCTGCATTATGCATAACAGTCAATGGATTTTCCCAAATGAAATTTCCCAAATGCTTAGACTGCTGTATATTAAAAGGACTGAAGTTCACAATTTATTGCAACCGTAACTGTCTATGTTAACAGAATGTCATAACAATGAACTCGTATTCAGCTTAATTCATGTTTTTAACACACACGCACACACACACAGAGTAATATATCAATCTTTAATTCACCAAAACATTGGTAGCACAAAACAAGAATATGAAAGAACAAAACAAAGACTCAATCACTTATGGTGTTTGAGAGATAAGACAGAAATCTCACATCATCATTGTCATTTGAAAGGCAATTCTGAGTAAATCGCAGTCTTCTAGATAACCAACAGTCTTTTGTATTACTTTCATGCATGAACTGTAGAACCGATAAAACACTACTATGACAAATTTTGAAAATTTTACGTATTGCAGAGCTGTAAGTATATTCTAAGGAGTTTAGCTCACTGTTGGTAGGGTTGACAGCTTCCATTCCATAGAGGAGAAACGGTTTACAGTGGGCACTAACCAAATGTAATAAAACAGGTTCACTAAATTTGTGACACTTGATATACAAAGAATTAAATGACCTGTAATCAGAAGTGTAAAATAGCTGCCATAATGATAATGCTCAAGTATATACATTTCAAAAAGTTTAGATAAATTTGAAATTAATGCGATGCCACGATAGTTATCACTATTGCCATTATCTACGGTAGGCCCTTTTCCCAAGGGTATGATTATGCCCAGACCAAAACTGGTGGGAACTCTGCCATGCACAAGCATTTGGTTGAATAACAGTGAGAGTAAAACAACCAGTCTAGGATGAGCATAAACTAGATGTTCCGTCTCAATGCGATCCAGCCAAGGAGCTTTACCTCGTTTCATTTTACGAATACATTGGTCAACTAGTTCTACTGATATCACTTTATATTGAGAAGCTGTATTATATTGACTAAACCTATTGTGAAATCGCTTACTAAGTTTCTCACTGGTTTTTGCATTATTAGGAGAGCATGCAGCTCTAAAATTTGTAGCAAAGGCCATAGCAATGTCTCTTGGTTCACTACGACCATCTACAGATAAGGGAGGTTTATGCTTAGATTTAAATTTACTAATTTAGTTTGCCAAGTTTTCCAGAAAGAATTTGTGTCCTTTGCCAGAAGATATTCATTTAAGTCATTAGAAACACAAGTAGCATCCATGGATTTCTTGTTTCTAATGGCATGCTTATATTCTACATTTATAAACACACAGTTCTTAATTTTTACTGCAATAAGCCTATCTAATTTCATGAGGACCTTCAAATTGCACACAAGCTTGTTGTCCACAAGATTAGCAACTCCTCCAAATGGCCTACCCCTTAAAACACCTCGACCAAGAACATTATCCATTGCTGAGCTAGCACCAGCAGTGAACTTGTCGTCTACACGTGACAGACAGTCAAGATTATTGGGGAATAACCAGTGCTCTTGCACAAAAATTATACAGCAAGTTTGACACAGTTCATACAACATTGACCAGCCTTGGTTTAGACCATGCAGATTGAAAGAGGTAACTGTAATACAACTGGCGTCTTTAACACCATAAACAGATGTCTCTTAAATCTCATCATGTTAGTTACAACATTAGCACTTCCAGTAATACAGCAGCCACCAGTCTATTGTAAGGAACTTTAACTAGTGGTGAATCCTGAAGAAGTTTGTAATGTTTCGCTCTGTATGGTGACGTATAATAAGCTACTGATATGGGAAGCTTAAAATAGTGTGATGAAATTTAAAACAGCCTTCACACCTTTCCAAAGCCAACACATTCTGTTAGAGAGAGCAAGAGTAGAGCCTGGAAATCAACTTCAGTTACATTAACTGGCAACCACAGACACAAAGAACAAGTGCTTGCATAAGGAAGACGACGAACATCGTCGTAAAAGTCCACCAACAGTGGCTTATTTAATGACGACTGACAATCATTCATCATCAGGGCAGCAGTTCCAAAGCCGATTAGGGGTTCAGCTTCAGAACCGGTCCAGAATGCCAAGACTTGACTTAACGCGATGCAGTTAGTGCCACCTGAAATAGAAAATAAGTCACATGAAGATTTTTACGGAATGTGACACACACACACACACATGCACACACACACATGCACACACACACATGCACACACACACACACACACACACACACACACACACACACACACACACACACACACACACACACACAAATAAACATGTCATGCTGTCTTTGATGAGGTTCAGTCTAATACACCAACTATGCTTAAATCTTTTGTATTGGCTTTCTCTTCAGGAAAAAATTAGTTTAAAATTGGGGCTCTGAGTTTATAAAACTTTTAATTCTGGCCAGCCACGATACTTGAAATCAGTTCTTATTCCCCAGACTTATCACTAATCAACGAGGTCATCTGATTATCTTTGTCTGGTTGTACCTAAATCAAGAACTGTTCTTGGTGAACGAGTTTTTTCAGTTGCTGGATCTACTTTTTGGAACTTTCTCCCTGTGTCTGTGCACTCTGTTCAGTCGCTTGTTTCATTCGTTCACAACTTACAACTTACCACTTTCAAACTGCTTATCCACCATAGACTGCCTATCTTTCTTACGAACTGATCTTCTGAAGATAATAATAATAATAATAATAATAATAATAATAACAATAATAATAATAATAATAATAATAATAATAATAATCTTTTCTTTATTCAAGCGCCTGCTAACCACACTGCGCTGTAGAGTGAACACATATAGCAGAAACGGCAGCCACACAGGGCGCCTTACATACATGTATACAGTAGAAGCACATGATAACAGTTTACAGGTCCTGGAGTCGAATATATCTGTTTATACAGCAGCCAACAAGGAGCCAATCACGGCCTACTATTCATTTAACCACCGACGCCGCCTAGCGAGTGGAAGGCTGAATACACCTTACGGGGTCTATGGGATTCGATCTTGGTACCTACTGCTCTTCACGCCAGTGTGTTATCCATTACTCTACGGGCCTCCTGATTACGGCTTGGTTTTGGTGTGCCTTTTGCATTAGAAACCGGCACAGTAGAAGTTGCTAATTACAGTTACCTCATTTTCAACCATAATTACTGCCAAATTAAATTGACCCAATTTTACCCACTCTTACAGTTCTACAGGAATGTCTCAAATTTATAAATAGCATCTTCTTGCTGTCTTCGTCTGTGACTATCTTGTTCAGCCCAATTGATGGAGTGCGACTGCATGAGCCTTTGAAAGGACATCAAGACGTCATTGACCAGGAAGATGTGTTTTAGGATACCACGGTAAGCCATGAACAAGGTCCACAACTCTCCAAAATCCAGTAGTGAACTGTGACAGTTCACCTGATATCCTAAGGTAAACGAAGAAAGTAAAATTACTGTCAACATTCCAAAATTGTAGTATTGTGCTAAGGTAACAAGAACATAGCAGATCTTACATTTGAAGTACAATTTAAAGCATTTTACATTCATTTCTTATTTATGTAGATGCTACTGATCTTTCATTCACAAACTTATGTGCTAGCCTATCTGCAAAGGAAAGCATTGTCTATCAGCCGTTTCAGTTAATTTGCTTAGCGATCAGTCTTGTTCAATTACAACATGACTGTTACAAAAAATCCGCATTTCATCATCATTGAAATCATTGACAACATTTCAGTACCTATCTCTGAAAATGACAACAACATTGAAACAAAACAAGTATACTGTGTCATTTCAATGTGTCTATGCAGAGCCATCACTGGTATAAAGTTGTCCAAAATATTGGTGGGGGATTTGGTTATTCATTCTACACTTGTGGCATTGGGTGTACAGTCCATCTCAATTTTTGGGAGGGGGGCACGTGCCCCGGCTGCTCCCCAGAGTCTACGCCTACGCATAACACTGTCATTAACTAATAACTTCTATTGCTTGTATTGGGCAGTACCTGCCTGACTCTTGGATGATGACTTGGAACCAAACCATTCCTTCCTACAGAACTAGAAGGAGGAGGAGGAGGAGGAGAGGAGGAGGAGGAGGATGAGAGGAGGAGGAGGAGGAAGAAGATCAGTCTCTTAAGCTAGTCCTAAAGCAGCCATAGGGATGAAGTGTTAGCGACTTCATTTTCTTAGCCTTCGCATATGAGGGCGGCTGGCCAGTCCTCTCCCTCCCCGTCTCATCTTCCCACAGACAGTGTAGGTCAGTGTATTTATAGCTAGGGAGCGCAGATGGAGCAGAAATCTAGAACCAAATTTCTGCTATGGCTGGGATTTGAACCCCGGGCTCTCAATTCACAGTCCAGAACACTAACCATTGCACTATCGACCACCCTCCCTATAGACTTTAATTTAACCGAGCGCATGTATTGCAAGGAAAGCCAAATCGCGGAAAGCAGATCATGTACAGCCGTAGAAATCGCGAGTTTACGGTTTCGATACCAGCATTTACAAACAAACTAACGCAATAGCATGATGCAGAATAAATCACTTAACTTTCGTGTTATTTCTAGCGATATGCCTCTCAATGACAAAACTGCCCCACTATTTCAAACTCGTCCACGATTTTTACGTAAGGCTCTTATTCTCGGCTTTTATTTACATAGATATAATAAACCTGTCTTTATTTACGTCGGCCATATTGCAAAGATTTTATCTAGTGCGCACTAGATAACTATCTAGTGCGCACTAGATAACTTTCTAGTGCGCACTAGATCTTATCTAGTGCGCACTAGATACTATCTAGTGCGCACTAGATATTATCTAGTGCGCACTAGATATTATCTAGTGCGCACTAGATAAATAAAAAAATCGCATGTCACCCATGGGCTTCCGTAGACGGCAGTCAGTTGATCCTGTTTTCTTCCTCTATATTTTATAATTCAAGATCAGTGTCAACAAAAGTATGGCTGACTGCACAGTTGACCTTTGCCAAGTGTTTTATAACGATTGTTGAATTTGGAGGCCTTCGTTTATGTGTCTATAAACTGGGATTAAAGAGAGAGAGAAGCTTCAGAGTAAACGCTGACTGAATCAGTTTGTTTGCATTGGCTTATGAGGGTCAGTCCTCTCTCGTTCATCGACTTCGTCTGACCTTTTTTACGGTCAGTGTACTACTTTTTTTAGACTATGTTCATGAGTTGTAGAACAAAATTCTGAATATGTTATATCCGTACAACAACACCACTATTAACTTGGATCCAAATTTGATTAAGCTTTGGAATGTGATCTTGTTTTAAAGCAGCTTTGTTACCAGTACAGCAAAGTACTTGCTGTGATGCCAAATTGATCATTACATAGAGTTCAACAGCATTGAGTGGAGTTTGCTTCCACTGTTGATGACGTTCAAATGTCAAATTTTAATTTAAATATGTCAAATTTCTGAGCCCCACATAAAAGATGAATCAGAATTGCAGCTTAGTCACCATAACAGATGAAGCCCACAAGATCCAGGTAGTTTGGTTGTTTTATTGTCAGATCAGGATCAAGAGGAGTCCAGCAGAAGAAACAATGTACGTGATGGTAGGTGGAGAGCAATTTGGATGGCAACGGTGGTCGTAGGATGGTGGTAGAGCAGAAGTAGAATAGAATAGTTTGAGATTTGATACTATTACATTACACTACAGAGGCATATGGACGTCTGCAGTTTGTCTTAGTTTGTAAATATATATCTATACATGAACACATGGTATCTGCAGACAAACCCCAAAGTATAAATAGTGACATAATGTCTTTGTTATGACTCATGTGTGATTGTGCGTACCTTTGGTGTGGGTGTATGTATGGCTTTGTGTGTGGGTGTATGTATGGCTTTGTGTGTGGGTGTATGTATGGCTTTGTGTGTGGGTGTATGTATGACTTTGTGTGTGGGTGTATGTATGGCTTTGTGTGTGGGTGTATGTATGGCTTTGTGTGTGGGTGTATGTATGGCTTTGTGTGTGGGTGTATGTATGGCTTTGTGTGTGGGTGTATGTGGTATGGGTGTTTGTATGGATTCGTTTGTGGGGAGTGGATATTAAGTTGATGCATGTATTCAGGTCACAGCTAACTAGCGTTCAGTGGAGAATAAGTTATTGCAAGATGAAGCCAAGTCTGTGAGGAGCAACTCTGTTTATATTGTTCTATCATTTGATGACATAAATTATCATGTTTGGGCGGAGAGCTATAGGCTGTGGAGTTAGACTGCCCTTGATGCCCTCCGTCTAGAATAGGTTCTTTTTATTGCTTCTTTATTGAGGTTCCACAGAGAATCCACCCACAGGGTGGTGTGCTGAATTAGAACACTTTTTTTAACATCTTGCATTTCAGTGGTATGATGTTTGATGTGCTGCAGTTCAAGTTTCTTATTACTCTTCCTTTTCACATTCCTGTTGTTGTAGCTAATGTTGCTCTTTGAGTTGTTGATCTTGCTGAACTTTTGTTGTTGCTATTGTTGTTGTTTCTAATGTTGTTATTGTTTTGGGTGCTTCTGTTATTCTTGCTCTTGTTGTTCTTGCTCTTGTTCTTTCTTTGTTGTTCTTGCTGTAGCTATTGTTACTCTAGCTATTGCAAGAAAATAGATGCCACACAGTTAAGCTCTGCTAAGCTGATGTAGAATCATAATTGTAAACTCCAAATTTCTAAAGCACCACTAAAAAGTTAAGCGCTGGGCACCAGCTTATTCATGAGCGCTGTGTCAAGTCAGATGGATTGTCAAAAGGAGGTCCGAGTCCGGTTGCCATGAGCTCAGACCGTCAGGAGGTAGAGTAGGTGGAATTGTTTAATCACTATATTAAATATCAGTAATCATGCTCTCACAATCACAGTAGAACACTGTGTGAAAAATGCAACATATACAGACTAAGTTTTAGGGTTAACTGGTAGTCTTGTCTAGAATCATCTCTATGTATGTATTTGTATGTAAATTGTATGTACTGTGGTATGCTTGGATGTGTGTGTGTATATGTATGTATGTATGTACTGGTATGTTATGTAATGTAATATAACCAAACATTTATATAGCACCATTCAAGCACCTGCACCCATGACTGTCTAACTGATCTAAACAATTGTGATGTAATGTAAACAAAAAGTGTCAGTTCAGCTGAATCAGTCAAAAGCGTAGACATAGTTGTACGAAGATTCTTCCAATATAATGTAATGTAACATAGGCTCTTGTAACTGAACATTTTACATTGTAGTGGTATGTATGGATGTATGTTTGCATGTATGGATGTATGTTTGTATATATGGATGTATGTTCGTATGTATGTTTGTATGTAAGGATATATGTTTGTATGTATGGATGTATGTTTGTATGTATGGATGTATGTTTGTATATATGGATGTATGTTCGTATGTATGTTTGTATGTAAGGATATATGTTTGTATGTATGGATGTATGTTTGTGTGTATGGATGTATGTTTGTATGTATGGATGTATGTTTGTATGTACAGGTGTAGCTGTGTTTGCTTCTGAGTAGATAACCTTGAAGGTTATATAGAAATTCTCTGTATGAATGTATGTACAGAGATGAATTGGGTATATAAACCAGTCTGCTGCTGAAAGAAATCGGAGCACAGATGTCCTACCGGGGTTAGCCATTTTGGTTTGTTAAGTAAAGTGTTTGAAAACAAGGCCAACACCTGTTCAATTGGCATCTATCCAATTTATGTCCCAACTGATAGACAGGTCATTCAAGATAAGGTGGGATAAGGTAAGGCAATGTAATGTAAGTTCTTACATAATACAAGCCCTAACACTAAGGTATAAAGTAAGCTAAGGCATGTTCATAAATATTGAGCTTCGAGAAACAGCAATTGTGTTCATATAATTTATTACATGCTGCTAACACCAACCTATAAGGGTAAGGTATACTCGTATGTTATGAGCATCCATACTCAGTACTCAACTGTCTGCAGAAGACTTTAACCAGCCCACCCCAAGTTTCAAGGGGAGCATTCAACCAATCTGCTACCGTGTTACACACACAATAGGACACTAAGTCACGAAGACTTGGCACCAGAAAGTGAAAGGCATAATTTTTCTAATATTTGTTGATTGTCGGTTTAACCAGGTCTGTACCATGATGCAAAATTATCGGTAACATGCCATACCTGGTGACCTGTTTTTCTGATGATGTGCCTGTTTTTTTTGCGTATTTTTATATTTTTAACTGTGGAACAGAGGTGGGTGTTCCGAAGTGGGTGTATGGTGACTCACGTTGCAGCCTGATGAATTGCTGCGTGGGCTGACGATGAGCAATGTGGGTTTTAAATTATAGGCTCACTGAACCAGAAGTTATGACCCAATACCTGCCATCACCTGTAGCCAATCAGCAGTCTACTTGGTGCAGAGGGCCTGCGGTTGTCATATGGGCTCAGGGATGTTTAACCAGCGTGATCGGTCATACATTGCTCGGTTTAACATGTCGCTTGCTCTGCAATATAAACTTGCAAAGTTTTTGTAAAGTTTGCAAGGAGAATAACTGCTGTTCAAGTTGGTAAGTTATCGATGCTGGGCATTTATTAAATATTACCCAGAATACATTGTGAGTACGATTAATAACAGTTATTACTAATTCAAGCATAGATAGCATTATTATTTCTGTTTTGTATTTTCACTAATGTTTATAAACTTGTCAAGCAATATTTTACTATAAACAATTATGATCATGAGGTGGGTTTATATTGAGTACCTGATTAGACAATAAAAACATTATCTGGAATGCCATCTTATGAGAGCTTGGGGCTTTCTGTCATTCATACCAAACATCTATTCTGTTGCTCACTTTTACGTATCGGCTATATTACGTGGAGACAATGAAGCAGATAATGTTATACTTTCTGTGTCTATTGTGAGAATTAGTATTGATATTTATTATTTGTAAAAATTAGTATACATGTGAAAGTGTATTCCAGCATTATTATTTAATATAAATTTTTGTATCGTAATCGTAATCTCCGGATTTCTACAGCGCCCAAAAAAGCGAAGTCTCAGGAACCAGCATATTCACAGGCGCTTAGACAAATCGAAATCGTTAGGCGGGGGGGGGGGTCAAATCGGTTCCAGGTCAAGATCCAAAGTATATAATTGCTACTGTTAAATACAATTGTTGTTATTATTATCATTTTACCTAAGTTCATCCCTTAGGATTTTGACAAATTAGACAAGCAGCATAACGGAAATGATTACTATTATTATTATTTTCTGTTGCCCCGAGGTATACAGGATCCCTCAGGGACTTCAATTATTATAAATTTTGTAGTATATAAAATGCTGCTGTTATTATTATTATTATTATTATTATTATTATTATTATTATTATTATTATTATTATTATTATTATTATTATTATTATTATTATTATTATTATTATTATTATTATTATTACTATTACTATTACTATTATTATATTTATGTCAATCCAGTGAACAATTTAACATGGAAAATAGATGGTGTTCCCATGTTGGACAGCTACCAAGAGTCTTTGGAATCTTGGGTTGCATTTGTCAACCTTTAACCCAGATCGAACACAAAATCCAATCCTTATGTACTTCACATGCTGCTGGTCTGCTGTGCGACTGCCACAAAAGCACTAGCGGGTAATTGTGGTTTATTCTGATATTTTTGATGTAGGTTTGAGGCGTCACCTGCTCCGATTAATATTAGTATTGATATTGATGTGAAGTTGTGAATGTGTCTGAAACCGTCACTTCCCATGTGAGGCACCTTCTGCATGACTACTGGATAGACCAGGCAAGACCAGGCAGTCCTCTGGCATTGACTCTTTTGCCACAATGACACAACCATGGCTCACATGGTGTGATTTGGAGTCGCATTCCAACCGCGTTGTTATTATTATTATCATTATTCCAACTATTATTATTATTATTATTATTATAGGTATAATGAACTTTGTTGAAAATGGGTCTAGGGCAGGTAAGAGTGTAATTGGTATTGATTTACCAGCCACATCTATTCCTCCTCCACTTCCCCTGCCAACTTGTCCTCATGGAGCCCATATTGGGACCCGTTTATAACCTGCATGGGTCCCATCTGATGCCCATGGAAATGGTGGCAAGGTCTTGTCATCGAGCCACTGCACACAGTTCATCAGCTTTAGGGACCGTGGCTGCAATGAAGATTCCATGAAAGCAGACCAAGTATTCCGATTTGATTATGGAAGGGATTGTGTTTGGAGCTGGAGCTGGTATCGATCAGAGACCAAAGCGTGGCAGAGATCATAGCCAGTCCATCCGATCGGTCGGTCGGTTGGTAGGTTGGCCGTCGCTTCTAATTCAGTTCTATAAATAATGCAGTCGTTGGGCACACGTACACTGACAGGCAAAGCAGGTCGAACATTGGCAGGGTTTGGCTGCCGTGTCAAGGCCAGTTGAGGGAGTGCGTCAGCCTTGGTCGTCGATCGGTTGGCCTCGCTGAGCAGACTCAACCTCGATCGGTCGGTCGGTCGATGGGAGACGGTGGGCGGATGACGACGAACGTTCACCTCTCTGACCCAGAAATCGGCCTTTGATGTTAGACAGTTCGCCCAGCAACCAGTGCATCTGACGACCTATTGAAACAATGGCGGCAAAGGAGGCAGATGCACCTCTGTCCCGGTCTCTGCCTTTGTGTGTGTGTGTGTGTGTGTGTGTGTTGTGTGTGTGTGTGTGTGTGTGTGTGTGTGTGTGTGTGTGTGTGTGTGTGTGTGTGTGTGTGTGTGTGTGTGTGTGTGTGTGTGTGTGTGTGTGTGTGTGTGTGTGTGTGTGTGTGTGTGTGTGTGTGTGTGTGTGTGTGTGTGTGTGTGTGTGTGTGTGTGTGTGTGTGTGTGTGTGTGTGTGTGTGTGTGTGTGTGTGTGTGTGTGTGTGTGTGTGTGTGTGTGTGTGTGTGTGTGTGTGTGTGTGTGTGTGTGTGTGTGTGTAGGAGTGTGTCTCTGGTTCTGTCTGTCTCTGGCTCTTCTGTGTTGCTGTCGTCTGTTACTGGATTTGTATATTATTATTATTATTATTATTTTATTATTCCAGATATTTCTATAGCGCCTCTCGAAGTCTACTACTACTCAGAGGCGCTCCCGACTACAGCATTTGATAGTGTGCCGGAATTTTCACGCCGAAGCGCCACGAGCAATTGCGAGTGAAGGACTTGCCCAAGGTCCGTACGCAGCGGCTAGAGTGGGATTCGAACCTGCAACCCTCCGGTCACAAGGCGCCGAACTTACCACTGAGCCACCACGCCCCACAAAACATATTGTATATGTCACTGTTTCTGTTGCTGTCTGTATGTCTGTCTGTTTCTGGCTTTGTCTCTGTTTCTCTCCCTGTCTCTTTCTCTGCCCCTTTCTCTGCCTCTTTCTTTTTCTGTCTCTTTATGTCTCTATGTCTCTGGCGCTGTCTCTATCTGTTTCTGTTGCTGTCTTTCCCTAGCTTTGTCTCCGTTTCTTTCCTGTTTCTCTGTCTCTGAATCTGTCCCTGTGTCTATCTGGCTGTGTCTTTGTCTCTGGCTCTGTGTCTTTCTTAGACTGTGTCTCTGTCTATGGTTCTGTCTTTGTCTCTGGTTCTGTCTCTGTCTCTGGTCCTGTATCTGTCTTTGTCTTTGGTTCTGGATCTGTCTGTCAGTGGCTCTGTCTCTGTATCTTTTTCTGCCTGTCTTTCTATCTCTGGGTCTCTTTCCATCTCTTGGTGGCTGCTGTATGTGTGGTCATAGCATCACCATCACTTCCTTCATCAGACAATACTGACAATAACAATGTCATAGCTACCATCATTATCACTGTTATCATCCTTATTACTGAGATAACTGTAATGTATACAGTTAACATCTGTGCTGATTGGTTTAAGGTTTCAACTGTCAAAGTTTTCCCACTTCCTGGACTTTCTTGTGCATTTGCAGGTCAACAATTTAACGACAAGCTCTATTGTTTTCCCAGGAGGTGTTAGTACCTCCTCATTGTTGAAGGATTAAACATTTTCCATATACACAATAATAATGATTATTGTTCTAATAATGTTTTTATATTTTGGATGATATATTCCTGATTGTTTCATTGTCATATTATAACTAATTTCATATTAGCAAGCTTCCCAGTTATTGATATAATTTCCTTCTTATGCTTAGATGAGGTAAACAGTATACCAATAATAATAACAACAACAAGAGTTATTATAGTGCTATATTAAAATTTTTGTCTCTACATTATATTATATTACTTTTAAAAAAGCCAGAGTCCTGATAATTTTTGCCAGTGCCTGGTGGTTGTCAGTATATGTGCACATGTACTGGACTGTGAATGGATGTGCATGTGTGCACGCATGTGTGTGTGCTTGTGTGTGTGTATGTTTGCATGTGTGTGTCAGTGAACGTCTGCTTGTGGCTGATGTGAATGCAACACCTTGAAAGTCTTATCAACCAGAGAATCTAGATTAGCCTCGTGAGCCGGACCAGCAGAAGCGGACCTAGAACAAGTTAAAAAGCAGAAGGAAAAGTCATGAATGAGACTGAAGAAGAGGATGAGAACAAATAGGAGGAGGAGGAGGAATTGAAGTGCAAGAAGGTTATGCACAGATGTTATATTTTGGCCTCTTCAGTGTTATGACCTGTAACCTTGGTTTTCTTCTTAGAACACAGCCACTTGGTCTTCCTCAGAAAATTCTCAAGCACCCATTTGTGTCCAACAAACATGCTGACTTGGCCTTAATTAATACAACCTGAACTAAGAAGTAAATAAGTCCATGGAGTAGAGTGAGTAGTCATTTAATATAGACAGTGTAACATTTATTTTTGATGCACCACATACACCTGTGTGTGACACAGTAGCACTATATATAAATTCTTGGACTGTGATATGGACATTAGTTGGAAGACGTTTGCCCATTGGTTAGAGAGCTTAGTATAACGAATGTCTAGTTTGAGGCAGTGCACTGGGATTTGAACTCCAGTGGATGCAGTTAAAGGTTTGCACAGAATCTGTAGAAGTTGTTGACTTTGATGATTATAAAGAGATTTACGGTAATGATGGATTGTTTGAGTTAATCTGATGAGTTGAGTCCACTGGGGAGAAAAAATGATTACCAAGAACTGTCCCGAGTAGGTCAGTCATTATCCTGTCACTGGTCATCATCAACATAATTGTCATCATAATCATCATCATTATCATCATAATCATAATCATCGTCGTCATCATAGTTGTGATTATCATCATCATATTGTTATAATCATAAACACCATCATCATTACAGACATCATCGTTATCATCACCATAATAATAATAATAATAATTTAATAATCTGTTCTTTAATTAAGCACCTGCAAACACAGGCTGTACAGTGAACATACATAAAGTAGAAACGGCAGCCACGCAGGGCGCCTTACATACATGTATACAGTAGAACAGGGGTGGGCAAACTACGGCCCGCGGGCCGGATCCGGCCCGCCAACACATTTTATCCGGCCCCCACAATTCTCTAGAAGTTTTTTAAAATTCAGACTGCGAGAAGTTTTCTTCGTTTTACTCACGTGGCGCTCCTCTCTTACGTACTATTCCGGTATCGTCTTTATAATAACTCTATGTATTAACTCTGCCGATCTGCCCCACTTCCCCGCGTAGGTTTATGCACATGATCTGTACGCAGAAGTGAAATCCTTTCAAGTAAAGCTAATGTTGCTTTCAAAGCAGATGAAATAACAAAGCTGCTGACAATTTCCTACCCTCCAGTTGCAAACTGTCACAGCATAGTCTGCAGAAAAATTTAGCCTTCAGTTGTCAATTTGAAAGAAGAGTACTCCAGACGATTTGCGGATTTTAATTCAAGATTTAATTTACTCTGCTTGGCTCACATCTGACATTGACAATTAGGCCTAGCTCCTACGAAACTTCAGCTGGAGTTAACCGATCCACAAACTGACATTGTTCACAAAGAGCAGCTCAAAGGATCAGACGACATTATTTTATTCACTCAGAAAGGAACAATTCTCAAATATGCAAACTTTTGCTTTAGAAATGTTTGTGTTAATCGCATCTAGTAACATTTGTCAACTAAGATTTTCAACTCTAGAGATAGACAAATCCTAGTAAAGGCCTCAGTTAACTGATCTAAACTTGAACTAAAACTGCGAATTGCAGCCAGTGCAATCAGTCCAGATTATGGAAAACTTGTTAATTCATGCTCACAGTTGCATACATCTCACTAGTAACAGTGAAAGTATATTTAATATGTTATAAATAAGTAAACTTCTTTTCATGTTGTTCCTCATTAAAAGTTACAAATTTGTTACCCGGCCCTCCGAATTTTTTTGGCGATCAATGTGGCTCGCTGTGCAAAAAGTTTGCCCACCCCTGCAGTAGAAGCACACGATAACAGTTTTACAGGAGTCGAATATAACTGTTTAAGCGGCAGCCACACGGCGCTAATCATGGCCTACATTCATTTAACCACTGCCAGCTAGTGAGTGGAAGGCTGAATAAACCTTACTGGTCCTTATGGGTTCGATCTTGGTACCTTCAGCTCTTCACGCCAGTGTGTTATCCATTACTCTACGGGCCCCCATAAGCATCATCAATGGCAATATGGACCTCATATTTTACTTTATAGTAGCTACAAGTCCTTTGCTGAATATGAAGCAAATGCAAAGATTTAAGTGCAGGGGATATTTGCTCCTATTTGAAGTCTCCTAGCAGTTTCTACATATTTGACTTTGGATACCATGAAGAAGTGAGTTACAGTAATCAAGGCCTATTGGAGATGACAGCATTTGCCAGAGATATCCTGAGGACATAGCACCTAATCCTGCATGTGATAAAATACATGTATCACAATTTATAAATGCCATTAACACAGTCGTTTTCTCCTCCTCATTCTTCTTCTTCTTCTGCTTCTTCTCCTCCTCCTCCTCCTTTTCCTCCTTTGCATTCTCTTTCTTCATCACATTCTTCTTCACCATTGTATAGTTCTTCTTTGCATTCTTGTGTGCACACTTCTTTGCATTCTTCTTGTTTTGCACTCTGCATTCTTCTTTGCTCTCTTCTTCTTATTCTTCTTCGTTGCAATACGGATCTTTGAGCATATTGGGGAAGTCCTGAGTGACAGTCTTCTTGTTTGCCTTTGTCACAATGTTCTTTATATTCTTTACATTCTCTTCTTCACATTCTTCTTTGCATTCTTCCTCTTTGCATTCTTCCTCTTTGCATTCTTTGCAATCTCCTTTGCATACTTCTTTGCATTCTTGTTCACGTTTTTTTGCAACAAATTATTGTGGATAGGTTGTAATGGTTGAATTGTTATATTTTTCAGAACCAAGTGCTGAGAATGCATGTGTAGCAACACATTTTACAGAGAAACCAGCTTCACTGAGAAGGTGACATTTAGCCGACTGGAACCAACAGCATTATGTTTCTTTTGAACTCTGATGCGTGAATTATGTTTTAGCCAGTAATGGGAAGAAATTCTCAGCTTATGGAGGCATGTCTACTTTATTCTAGGACTGTTAAACCAGTGACTGACATGCAGGACTTTTCTCAGAAGAATTCTCACATAGCAATGGTTTACCTACAAAATGCTTTGCCAATGGAAGGTATTCAACAGGAGAACACAGACATGCCACGCAAAACTTCAGTAGACCACGCCTGTCCTAGGCATGAAACAGTAAGTGTTGACGGTGTGGCAAGATTTAAATCTGAAGTTGTAGACGTTGCTTTTGAGGACTCAGTTTCACATTCTCAGAACTGTTCTCAGTACGAGAGCCATCTGCCCGGTGAGTTTTTGAGGTCGCAGATCCTCTCAGCCAAAGATGTGCAACGTAGTCGGTGTGTAAAACCGTGTAGACAGAATTCCACAACCAGCATTCCTTTAGTCCCCGATATCGTCATCGAACATGTGCCATCCAGCGCTGCTCTTGGTTATTGTCAGACATCAATATTTTCCAATGCACTCCATAGCAGTCTTGCAGTTGGTCCATCTCTCGGCCAGAAAAAAGGTCGCACGCATTCAGACAGCTCGATATATGAAGCAGACAAAAGGAAATCATGCTTAAGAAGTTCACTGAGTAGCTTGCAGAGTTTAGTTGTTGAACCTTCAGATGTCTTGGTGCACAGGACCATAGCAAACACAGATTCAAGCAACTGTGGAGCAAACCCAGGTACCCGTGATGAAGTTTCACGCAGTACACGTAAGGATGACAGCGATACTTTCATCGAACCAGAGTCGCCAAACTGTAGCAATCGGTGCCGAAAACCAACGCTGCCCCTGGTGTTGAACTTCAGTGGACTAGACCATTTCACAGCCGCTCAGGAAAAGTCACCTAAGACATATTGGCTGAGAAGACATTCAGACTCAAATGTTGCAGGTGGACATGAGACGGGGTTGCACGCAGAGCCTTACACGCTGAGGTCACACAGTGCAAGTGATACGATTCCCGAGATACAACGTGACGAAGGAATGGATGCTGAGCACACTGGGGAAGAAGTGACAGCAGAAAAGTGCTTCTTGTTGGAAAGCAGTCCAATGCAGAGTGGCTCGTCAGATAGAAAGAAGTGCCAGAAGGTTAAAAAGTATCTGCAGACAAGATATCAGAACCAGTCACTTGACATGGATGATGTTTTCATGGATTGTTCTACAGAAACTGACATCTCAAGGCGTGAGCAGTCATTGGCAGAGGATGCCCCAGCTGCATTGCTCAAATCAGAAAATGTTGATCATGGAGTTATTGTAAGTGACAAAGAAATTCAAAAACTGGAAAGGTCTGCTCTTCTGTATTTGCCAAAGCATCTGTCATTGAATAGTGGGGACACAGTATCTTGTAGAGCTAACGAAATTATGACGACCACAGAATCTGAAAAGGTCCGACCGAAAAAGCTTCTGCGCGCAAATAATGACAGTGCCAACGTCTTTGAAAATAGTTCTCCGAGTTTTTCTCTGTCAAATTCTAGACAATCAGTCTTTGAATTCCCTTTTCCCAGCCCATATTCTGTCCTTGGTGACCTTCCTGTCGGTTCAGGCAATATTTTCTTCGGTCTCTTTCCACAAGGATGTCTGCCAAGTCCATTTCTGCCCAGCCCACTAACTCTTGAAAGCTTCACTATTGAAAGCCCCTCGTCCAATGGAGTTCTTGCAACACCTCTGATAGTGTCACAAGACTGTGCTGCATCCAATCCAAGTGAGTCCAAGTGTTGGCAGTCGACCGTCTGGGGTGCGGCATCCTCTCCAAAGAAAATTTCGAAGGAGACAGACAATGACCCGAAAACACGAGCTGGTCCAGATCATGAATTGAATAGACAAGTATTTCTTGAAACACAAGAATCTCTGTGTTCAACAACGAGCGCTTCCTTGGAATCTTCTTCCAACATGAATCAAATGATTGTTAAGACTTTAAAAAGCAATGATAAACCACAATCACTCGTAGTCAGTCACGAATATCTGCCAGACAGCAGTGCTACTTCTTCACCATCTGCTATCATCTCTCCAAAACCAGTGCTGCACACTCTTAGTTCCCCTTTGCCTTCTTCGCCAGTGGTGGGCACACCTACAAGAACCAGCCCACAGGTCGTCTTCAACTACCAGTTTTCAGAGAGAATCCACGAGCAGAGACAGACAGGTGATAACTTTGTGTGTCCTGTCTGTGGTAGTCTGTTTCTGTCGTACAATTCACTGGCCAACCACGTCGTGAGTCATCTTCCATCAGAGGTCATCACGCAGGAGGGAAGTGACAGCTCCAAAGTGCACCTGTGCAAGGTGTGCAATCGGTCGTTTTCGCGCAGTGACATGCTTTCGCGTCACATGCGTCTACACACAGGACTGCGCCCGTACGAGTGCCACCTCTGCCGACAGGTGTTTAGTAGGAGTGATCACCTGCACACCCATCTACGCACCCACACGGGTGAGAAACCCTACAGATGTTCACACTGTATGTATGCCGCGCCGCGGCGGGATATGGTCACACGGCACATGAGGATCCATATGAGAGGGAGCACAAGGCGAGGTCGCCGCAGTTCATCCACCAGTTCCCTGGCCAGTGACAGCTACCAGACATCCCACGTTGCCACGAATGAGCAATCTGCTGCCAGCCAGACACCAAAGGCCAAGGTGCCACCAGAGCGCCGTAAAGCAGGCCCTTTCCATAAGCAGAGAAACTGGTCTGTGACGAGCAGTGAGAACAATGAAGGGCCAGATGGGTTTGATGACAAGGACTTGGTGAAAATGACGCGTACAGAATCGACGACAAGTGTTGACAGCGGCGTTTCCTACCTGACTCCGATGAGTCTGGCACCATCACTATGGTCTCCAGGAATTGACAGCCCAGACGTGTTTTCCAGGCACCCTGGAGGACACTTCCTCTGGCCGAGTCCTGAACTAAAGCATGAACTGGAAAAGGGCAGTTTAGCCTATACCACAAGAGACATGGATCTTGAAATGCATGCATCCTTCCAGAAGTGCAAGGTCACATCACCGGCAGCACAAACCTCTTCACAACCAACTGATGAACTGGTTGGAGGTCAGTAGAGGTCAAAGCAACCTCTCTCTGATCTAATGACCTGCAAAATGTTAACTATATGTGCAGTAAACACAGGGTACAAGCTTGAATTTATTTTGTGCTTGTTCGATGGGATTGGCATTTTGGTTAAAAGCACAAGCAATGTGTGAATAATTTGCCAGCTGTAAGAGATGAAGTGCTTTGGATAATTTCAGCAACCGTTTTTTTACACACTTTACTGAATTGTAACAAGTTGCTGTGGAGTAAGGTACTAAAGCTTTGCACTGTCTAACTGGCTTATCGTCAGTACATAGTTGGGACCATTTGTGAATGTCAGCCCTTCTTCTTCTGTTACCAGTTAATAATTTACTATCAGTACTTACTAAATGAGGAATACATTGCATACTGGTAAATATATACATAGATGCACTGATTATGCCTTCAGGTAAATCATGCATACTTTACATTTAAATGCATAGCATTGTAAAATTTTTGTAAGTTATTGGTCTCATTCATTTCTAAAACTAACCTAAACTGTTAATTGCTGCCTTAGCCAGAGTCGATTTAAATTACCAGAGTTGTTCGTATAAGCTTCTGGCTCTAGATTGGACTCTTCAATGAATTATGATTACACATTCCAGTTTAATTTTGAGGTGATCGTTAGTTGATGCCATGTGCATTATGATAACAGTGTTACAGAACTCTTCAGATTTAACTTATTAGAAGCAATTTTTAAAATTAGTCTAATCCAATGTCATGTAACAATGCACAAGGCAGCAATGATGATGTGTTACATCAACACCATATCCAGCAACATCCAGTATAATGTCAGTTTAATTCCTGGGCCTGTATTGCACATGACAGCATAACTGCTAATGCCAGATTAACTCGGGCTTTCACCCAACCAGTGAATAACATGGGTATGCACAAGGAAGTCTTTCTGTTCACCTTGCAACCAGACACAAATTGGCTAGTCCTGGGACAGTGTAAAAATAAACAAAATGGGAGCTGTCATAATTCAGCGATTTGACAAAGTTTTTGACATCAACAAGTGTGTAGGGACCATCGGAATCCACTCGACTGGTAATGATAGTAGCAATAAACCTCAAAACATAAATATTTCCGTAATTTAAGTAAACTACTGTAAATGCATAGCATTTCTGTTTGAATTAACCACCTCATCATGATTATTAATGTATTCATTTCGTCTCAAAAAATATATTTTCAGACATGTGCGATCCAATGACATTAATGTTGGAAAACCCTTCTTTAAAAACTTACTTTGCTTACGTGAATCCACAAATACTTAGTCCCTTGCCTTAGCCAGCTTTGTGCATGCCATTTGTTCAAAGGTGCTAGTCAGAGACTAACTCGTCTGGACTTGGGCAGTAGTTGTCAACTAACTTAAACCCTTCTCGTGCATACAGACCCTGGCTTATAAGTTTACTTTTTCTGCTTACGAGGCTCTCAGATTCCCCTATCAAACAAAAGGGAAATCTGATCAATATGGTGAAAGCTGAATGCAGTTTTGGGTGATACACGATGTTACAACATCATTTCCATCAACATCCAATGTCTTGTCAAATTAACTCCTGGGTCATAAGTGTACTTTTCTGTTTTTGATCTTTCAGTGCTGTAGAAATGGTTTTAAATGGAAGTCTGAGCAATATGGCAAAGGCTTAGTGCAAAGTCTTGAGTGATACACAATGCCCTTTGGATTGAGAGAGTCATTCAGAACAGTCAGACCCAGTGTTAGGTGCAAGGTTTTATGGAAACGTGTTGTAAACTTCCTAGATAAAACTGTGGGGGTGGATCTGAGCACTTCTGTTGCTGTTTTCGGAATTTGTCACAAGAACTTAAGATTTTACAAATGAAGATATTTGTGAATTCGTGTTACGGACATGTTGTTTGGTACAAATCCTAAAGCAAATCTGTTAATACCCTATGTTCACCAATCAAGATGTGCCAAAAAAACTGTACTGAAATTTAACTCTTTCCATGTTCTAACTTCAGCTGCTGGAATGCATCTTTCATCAAGAAATGATAATTGTGAAAAATTTTGCATTAGAACTTAAATTTCTGGTCAGTTTACTGTTTTATGTATATGTTTTGATCAGATATACACTTAAGGTAGTGTGTTTTAAATACGTAACAAAGGCACTGCAAATGTTGTATATTACCGGTAATGATAGATATTTTCTTGGCCTGGGTTAGTGGATTAAGTGGTGTATGGAGGCTGACAGGGTAAGGATTAGTACAGTAGGTTACTTGTATTTTTCCTTAACTCAGCACTGCGGTTGGTAAACCACTTGAAGGTGGGGATCTTAGAAAGTGCACAGCATAAGATTAAGAATAAATGGTAGGGTAGTTGGGGGTGCCCATACTTCAGAATCCATTGCAAGGCAGCTGAAGCTTTCAATGATTTCTGTTTTGAAAGTGGCCAGAGTGTTGTCCTGTGTATTGTCTTACCCAGCAAACAAAATCCATGTTAATAACTAAAGCAGATTTTCTTTGACAGTTCATAGCATTCTTCTCTTATTATCAGTTAAATTCAGTCATTTCATCATATTAAAAAGGCAACATCGTTGTTACTTTTAAAACACTAACTTGGTTACAGTCAGCGTTTGGATGATTATATGTGCCTGGTCCACATTAACTTTTCAAGCATAAGAATTACAAATATCTTTCTGGTGCAGCTGCTGTTTGTGTCATCACTGACCCTGGCAAAGTTCTTTTGAGGACAACAGAAAAACCTGCCTCTTTTTCAACCTGTGGTAGAGAATTAATTGTTTGAATTTCTCAAGTAGCAGCTAAGTACATGCTTAAAGAGATGGATGCATACCACGGTTAATCTTGTTATTGTGTTAATGTGCATCTTTCTTGTGCTGCTTCAAAGTTTACACTAAACACAGCTTAGAGTGGGCTCCCCTTTATGGCTCTGTATATATATATATATATATATATATATATATATATATATATATATATATATATATATATATATATATATATATATATATATGTGTGTGTGTGTGTGTGTGTGTGTGTGTATGTATATGCTATATATATGTGTATATATATGCATATATATATATATATACATATACATACATGTATATTTTGTCCAATAGTGTTCATGTATTTCTGTTTGTGCTGTTGATGAGAACATTAGATGCAGGTCTGTTTGTATAGCTGTCGCTATAGGACATGCAGAATGTTAGTTTGGACTGTGCACATAATTTCATTCTTCAAAGCCCTTCTAAAGAAAGGCCTGTCCAGAAGAACCACTTTATTGGCACATGTGCAAGACTTAGTGTAACTGGACAGTACTTGTTCAGAAACTAAAAACCACTAGGAACCTCCCTATGTATGTATATATAGTTTATATATGCATATGTATATAGTTTATATATGCATATGTATATATAGTTTATATGTGCATATGTATATATAGTTTATATATGCATGTGTATATATAGTTTATATATGCATGTGTATGTATAGTTTGTATATGCATATGTATGTATAGTTTATATATGCATATGCATTATAACCAGCATATCATTTACAAGGGATGTGCATTGAGATCATATTCAAACTTGTAAGACCTTGTGGCCTGGGAAACATATTGAACACAAGCCTGTCATTTAATTACATGATATATTTATATCATTGTATATACATGCTTGTATTGTGAATGTATATATACATGCATATACTTTGTATTCTGTGGATATATATATATATATATATATATATATGTATTGTGAAGAAGACTATTACTTTAAGCCTGCAGAACTTTTCAGAATGAAAGTTCTGAATCCTTGCATTTTAGTTTGTGTCTGTGCTTAAGGGTGACATCAATTTTTATCTGACAAACTATTGGAGAGGATGTCAAAGCTTCAACCATCATCCAGTATCGTTTGATGTGGCTCTGTTAGTTCGGTATTTATGGTCAGATGATATTTAGAGTCACTTTGCAACATGTCTCAAAAGTTTAAGGCCAGTCTGACCTTGGAAATTATGCCTGGGCATTGTATGTTGCAGCATATGATCTTTTGTAACTGCATTGCCTGCTCCATTACATGCAATTCTTGCTTGTATTGCTGTCTAATATCTGAGCTCTTGGGTCCAGAGTTACCTAACTGTTCTTACAGCAAACTGTTGATAGTTCCTTACTAGTGGAAAAATTAATATATTCGCTAAAACAATGCAGTCACATTTCAAAGGCAACTGTAAAACTTTTGCCTTGTTCTGCTTCTGAAATCTTGATATCTGTTAATCTGTGTTGTGTACACAGTTTTCAAATAACTTAGTGGATGTGAAACTAAGAAGTGCTTCAAGAGCTTGTAAAACAACAATGTTCTGCTATTTCAGGCAATGTTGGAGCATCACCTTTGTACTGTGCTCTGTAATAATAATTGTAAAGTTTCATTATACAATTGCATTGTAAATTCAGATAATTTTAGTACTAACTTCTGTGTGGAAATTCTTAAGAAGTTAAGAGGCGTCAGTTAATCTTAAGTACTTAAAAGTTAATGAATAGCAAGAAAATTTCATATAAAGTTTTACAATTTGAATTACTAACAATTGGTTATCCTTGTAAATTCTCTAAATTGAAGAAATATATAATAAATAAAGATTATATTTGTTAATAGAAGCCAAAACAGGATTGTTACATGTTTCAGGCAAGCAGTTTTATAGGACACGTGTCTGCATTTTGCTGTTTCTGAGACTAAATGGATCCAAAGGGCTGTATATGAAATTACCTATGGGACCACTTTAATGTATGTACTGATACTCTTATGAAATAGTCTTCTTTACAACATTGTCAGTCTGCATTTTTATGACAAGTGATAGATAGTCAAGAATCTGGTTATTTCAATGTTGCTTCTGATATCCTCAATTTTATTTGAAGACATTTTCTTTGTCCTGCCTCCTCCAACTGTTGAATTCAATATGTAGGCTTACTGATTCAGGTTCGTCAAAGTGTCATAGAGCAGTTAGATGTCATTAGTGGATTTAAAACTGTGTATTGTATCCACATATGATTATCAACACAGAAGAGGCATTCTCCCAGGTTGGCACCGAGCATCCTGCAAACAGAGCTTGTTTATTGGAGTACCTGTACTCTGTTTACTTGTTTACTTTCAGTATACCGTTACATAGGTTTATCCTGAGTATACCCGGTTACAATTATTAGAGACACAGTTAAAAAGTTGACAGCCTTTATTGATTGATGGCATGGGCTGAATAGAAAATGATTCCAGCTGGATGTATTATGATGGCAAGTATGGTGCCTTTAATATTATTAAATTCGGATGGCAGTCTTACATTAGGTAATTATGTGAATTCATTTTTAAACTTCTGCTCAGTGTTCTTGTGTTTTCAAATATTGGCTGTAGTTAATTAATTGTAGTTGAAGCAAACTAGATAGTTCACCAAGAGTGCTCAAGCAATTCCTAAATTGAAAGAAACTGATGGTCAGCAGTGTATGGCAAATGCCTGGTGCCAAAATTGGTAACAGTGAAGTATATACTGTATGCCTTTTTGTTCTCTTAATCACCCAAAGCTGACCACTTTAGAAATATCTCTGGTAATCTTATAATGAGGTTTGAAATGCCTCATATATTTGCTGAATCGAGGTTTCTGACCTGCAAAGCCACAGTCAGAAAATATACATAAATAAATATACATGGATGGTAAAAAAAATCCCAAACAGAAAGTGATCTTCACATTATTGTAATAAAATTTTGAAATGTCTACACTGCTTTGAAAACTGTGTGCAATACACCAACCAAGTAATGCACATATATTTTTAGTCAAAATTTTTTAAGGAATTGTCATTGAGTTTTCTCATTTGTTCTTAAAGTATCTTAAAATTAACAAAACGCACTAAATAATATGCAGCTCTGTAATTATATGCTACGTGCATAGACAATTGGATTTCATTCTTATACACAGTTTACCAAAGGACCAGTGCTCAATTTTTTTAAAGAATCTCGAAATAGTTAGCATTAGACTTTAAAGTTAAGCTAATTACACTGTGTTTGTAGCTTATGTTATGCTTTTGCTGACCAAACTTTAGACACATAGCTAAAATGTGTTCTTGGACTATGAGAAGTTTTGACACAGCCTGACTTTAATTAGTGCATTTCAGTTGAGCAGGATATTGCACATGTGTCATTCATTAACTATTAATCTGTTTTCAATATAATGCAAGGTCCAAACAGCATTTTAAAATAAATTTTGTTGAGAACCTTTTGATTTGCAACTTTGTGTGTATGCGTGGTTATATCTGGTTATTTGTACAGCACCCCTTATGAACCTCACAATAGTTTTCCAATGATCGTTTCTCTGTTTTTGTTATGATTGCTTGTGCAGTGGAAATTAACCCATACTTACTTTACATGAATATTAGACACCATCCACAAAACAGATGCACTGTTGTCAAGGTATGCAGTTGGCTCTTTTTGCAGCTTTTTGTTGATGAATGTGCATGACATACATGCTGCTACCTACTTTGGTTGTGGTCCTATATTTACTTACATCTAATATTATCAGTGCTGTTTAACTATTAAGACTAACCTAGATTAAACTCATGGAACTTCTTCAGTATATGCTGCTATGACAAGCTGCTGGTTTGATTGTTACTGAAATTTTGTAACAGCTTTTATTCATAAGTTGGTCGTGTGCTGTTTGGTCATCGTTAACTTCAGAGAAACAATTTGAATGCCTCAAAGAAAAATGGGAAATGTGATCAGTAATCATCTATTCCTTTTATGCAACCACCGTCGCCTGATTAGGCTGATAACCGGTTTCTATCAATTTTAATTTTACTGTAAAGATAATGTGTGAATATTGACTGCTGTAAGCCATTTTACAGTCCGGTGATTTCTTGCAGTGTTTCTTTTTTGGAAATTATATTCCAGTGCATTTGCTGCATTTGAATGCAATAGATTATTTAGGTAAATCTGTTTTGACTTTTTCTTCAGGCATTTGTAGCAGTTTTGAATTTGTTGTCGAAACGGTTTGAGTGCTTTGAAACATAGTCTTCAAGTCTCTTTTGTGGGTATATTTTCTTGAAATGTGATAGGCCAGTTATTATATAACGCCTTTTCCACCTTAAAAACCTTACAGTAGGAATCAGTTGGTTACAGTAGGCTTTCACTTTTCAGCGACCATATACATGCTGTCTAACTGATCTAACAAGGTTAGATTTGGCTCGATGTCGGCAGCAAGTCTATGTTGAGTTCGGTTGCATGAAGCAGTAAGTACATTAAGTGTAAGACTCCTGTATGAGGACACAGACATAATGCCTATTGTGGTCCAAGTCCACATACTCGGGGAAACTACCTAGCACCCCTATGGAGAGCATTCACCCAGGTGTTCTCCACCTTCTATGTATATGTTGGCTGGCTTTCAGTTTAACTAAGACAAAATTAAAACAGGCAAAGCAGCTGAAATGCTAAACAAGATGTACCGGTAGGCATATAAAGAAAGCAATGTTTTTTATGTTTGGTTACTTTCTCAATTTACTTATTTCAATTTTTGATTAAGTTCCAAAATTATGTATTTAATTTTTGCAATAAATTACGTATTTATTTCTTAATCTCCCAATTTACTTATTTTATGTTTTATTTAATTTTCCAGTTTGCATTTTTTTACTTTCATATAATGGGAATTCAATATTGGCCAAATAGATAGGCCCATGGGGGGGGGTGGCTGTGTGGGAACTTGGATGATGGCTAATAAGCTCCTTATCGAAAACTGAATTGTTGCTGCTGGGAACTTCACAGCAGCTGAAAACTAAATGGTTTAGGTCTTTAAAACCAGGAAAGTCACTTACGGACTAGGCTGATTAAGCTCATAAGATGGGAGTCTTTGACTCTACTATGCCCCTCGCTGACTGTCAATGGTGCTTTCAAATCATTATACATGCACATTTGTGACTTACCTAGAATTAGTCATAATGTCTCTATGCCTACTAGGATATCTCTAGCAAATGCATTTTGGTCTCCAGTTGCCTCAATTACTGTAACTCAGGAAGACACATCAAAATATGACCATGTGACCCCAGTGCTTGTATCACTGCATTGGCTATCTGTTCAGCAAAGAATCTCTCAAATTGAGATTTAATGGCTTATAAAACATTTAACTGCAGCCAACTACAGTGTTTATAATCAATCCTTTTTCATCAGTGATATCACTGTCCTGATTAGCTGCATTCGTTCGAGAATACATCAAGGCACCTATGTGCTTAAGGATGTCTGCTCGCATGCTGATGGTGGCTTATTTAAGAGATTTGAATTGGGTTAGTAAGTGCGGTCCATAAACATGAACAGAGGACCTTACAAGTAAGTAAGTAAGTAAGTAAGTAAGTAAGTAAGTATATTCTTTATTGAACCACCTGCATGCGCACTGTGGTTAACAAACATGTTATGCAGTTAGAGGCATGAAACACAAGAAACAACATAAGTTGGAAAGGAAGCCAGCTAACTAGGTTAGGTATAGATAGAAGGCCTAACAATTTGATATGAATTTTACTGGTATGACATCCTAGTTAAGAAATTCTTACGCGTTAGCCCGTCTGCCTTAGGAATCTTCCTGTCATGCGAGCGGGGCATGGCATTTCATTCAAACAGGTAACGGTGGTGAAGGACACTCATTGAAAAAATGATTAGGGTCGCTACACAAAAACATGTATATTTATTCAACAAGTTCTAGTTGCCTTTCTCTGGTCACACTATAACATTTCTTAGTGAAATCCTGCATAAAGATCCAGTAGGTCTCACAGTCTGGAATCGTAGAGCAGAAAGGCTTGCTCAGGGCTAGGAGAAGGTTGAGGTGTAGAGGCTAGTTGGAAGAGTTCAGTGGCAAGGAGGTTCTTGGTGAAAGCATCCAGGTTGAAGTGTGTGAAGCATTGGTGCTTCAAAACATCATGAGCCAAAGACACTGTTGTCGATCGATGCAGAAGCTGATCAGAGAGTGAGCTGAGAGGCTGGGGTGGAGATAGAGAGGTTTTTGGATGGATACATTGGTATCTGTGCTGATAGTATTGAGAGTATGTTCTCTGTTATGGGTTTGCAAAACTTTGCACAGATATGTACTGAACAAAAGTGAAAGCATCAAGATGTGCAATGTGGGGGTGTCAAAAAGATCAGCATTGTCAAAATGTAGATTGAGGTCACTGAGTAAGGCACTAAAGGAGACATGTCCCGCGCTTCGTTTCTACTATCTACCAGGAGTTCTGAACAGTGAGCAGACTTCATCGGCTGTCGTCATTCGTCACCCTCAGTGCAACACAGACCAAGAACTCTGAACATGCGGTCATCTGTGAACTCGGCTTGGGAATCATTCATTGGGCTCAGTGTGTGGAAGACCCTGCAAGTGGACCGTCCCTTACACTTCTCATATGGACAAAGTGCATGCAAATCATTTGCTATCCTACTTATCTTTCATGGTTTTACACCCTGCTCTGTCATATTAATATAATTTCATTATAATTAAATTACTAATTTTATGAGGTACTTGAAAGGCACCGTATCGAGTGTATTGATACACGCATACCTAGGTAGGAAAAATTTCATAGATGCTATGATGACAAATATGATGGTCGGTTATTATTATTATTTAGTAGGCCTATTAGCTTAATTAAATATTACTTCATGCTCCTCTATCTTCTACCTCGCGCTCCTCTATCACACCTAAAGCTTTCCACTTCAAGCTAAGTCTCATCTCTTCAACAGTTTTTATCCAGTTCCATCGTATTCTTCACCTCGTGAATATAGAATTACACTGTGCCAAGCAGGGCTGTAGTCTAGGGTATACGCGGGTATACATCGTGTACTCGCCTACAGAGACCATATACTCACCTCACAAAATATTTGTTCTCACCTGTAATTAGTTTTGGAAAACTAACCGGTAACGTGTACTCACCTCTAATTAGTTTAGGAAAACTAACTGATAGCGTGTACTCAACTCTAATTTTACTACTACAGCCCTAGTGCCAAGTCCACATTGCAAAACTGTAAAAAAAACAATTTCTTTAGATTTGCTGACAAAACATTTCCATTGTTTTATTGTAGTAATTAAATTGAAATATTCGAACAAAACTTTGTACCCACTGTTTTCCTTTAGTAAAACTAGCCTATATTTTAAGTTTATTTCGATTATAGGCTTAATGTAAACCGAGTGTGAGTAATTTTGACATAATTATGACAGGGTCGACTATTTTGAACATAAAGCTGTATAGCATAAAGACTTCCTTAATATGCCAACACACCAACATAATAGGATGAGTTAAAAATTATCGGTAAGCACTAAGCAACTTTCAACATTGACACCCTCGTCCCTGGCGAAATCCACCTTTCCGCCTCCTCTTTCTCTGGTCTTCTAGCAAACGGACTTCGACCACTATGGTATCTCTGGACAACGCATATCTGTGACACGACGATAGGACACTACACGATGCAGCGTTCGCGACTCATTGTATGAGTTGATGCCTTGCGCTTAGCTTTAAGTATAATTAAGCATTTCGAGATTACGATTAATAGGAATTTCAACACACGACAGTGTGATCGATTAAAATCGAACTTTGGGCACATAAATCGCGAGATTACGATTACGCGTATCGCTCATTCAATTGTTGTGTTCAAAAGATCTCGCGGAATGAAAGCATTGTAAACTGGCGCTATACCAAGCAGGTTCTTTTGAACAGTTGACCACTCTTCCGTAGATTAATAGTTTACCTTGTGATATAAAGTTTTTATAGCGAAGATTTTTAAATGATGTGCATGCAAGGATTCTATAATCAAATTCCAGAGCCTGACTAACCTTAGTTTTTAAATGTCAGGTGAAGCTCGTATTGGTTTATTTTCATGGATCTGCTGTTGTTTGTAAAACGAACATTACAAAGGCAAATTGCGAGTGTTACAAACATATGCTCGAATGTTGGGGTCATTTTCATGTTTCTTGAGTGTCGCCGTCTGGCGATTGTTTGATGTGTTGTCAGCTGCGGAGGCTTGGGATTAAGGAGTTTGACTTAGCCCCACGTTTTTGTTTTCAGGGGCCAAGGGTTGATTCCTTGCGCGTGAGATACCGAATCGCCCCAAGGTTGGTTTGAATACTGATGATGTTCATATTCGTGTATTTCAAATTTCGTTGTAGAAAATGGAAATACGGGTAAAGAAGTATTGTCACTGTTCGACAGCGATGTTCAAGCGCCTATAAAAGATTTTCTTAAGAGGCAGAGGTGTCACATATAGTTAGGTTCCAGACCAAGTATGATAAAAGTACTTTGGTGTCAAGTACAAGTATGAATACAATTGCCGTGGTGTCAAGTATAAATAGAAGTATTTATGTTGTATACGAGTGTAATCTCCATTCCTTCTACCTTACCTGTTTCTTTTGCATGTATATTGTATAATCTAGGCTTTCTTTACCTAGCCTATCTGTATGGTATGGGTTCTCACTGGACATCCATTGGCTCTAATTGGGTGGCTTGACTGGGTCCTTTGCTCTGCTGCTTGGCTCATTGCCCATATACCAAAATATGCACCAGTTTCAGCTTATATATGCGTGATGTCCTGCATTGGCTTTTTGCCTCGCAGCACATGTACTATAAAGTCACTCTTGCCATATTTACACATATCGTCGTGATGTCATAAGCAGATCGTTCCAGAGTATGTACCCATCAGTATTTATTCTATAGGGACATCGATTGATCAGTTTCTATGTAGCCCAATGTCACTTATGGATTGCAAAACAACTTTTTGTCATGTCACATCATGACACATCATGCAATATCATGTCATTTAAAGTCACTTATGTATGCATGTACTGTGTATGTATCAAGACACTTAATATAGCACCTCATAAGTACCTCACAAAGGTGCTGCAGCATGTTATAGCACGTCATGTCATCTCATGTGTTGTGTCATATCACGTCATCATCATTTCATGTCGTCATGTCACATTATATGGTCTGAATGTCATAATGGCATATGATGATATGAGCGGTTGTTGAGAACCTACGGGATTCGCTCGGTCGCGCTCGACTGGCTACGCTCCTACCTCTGTGGTCGCTGTCAGACGGGGTCTTCTCATCCGTCTGCCCCCTCCACTGCGGAGTCCCTCAGGGCTCCGTGCTGGGACCGCTGCTGTTCCTACTCTACACCGCAGACGTGGGAGAGCTTGCCGAGACTCTTGGCTTGTCATCCCATTTCTATGCCGATGACACGCAGCTCTACATGTCAGGACCTCCATCAACGGTTGCACACTAGCGGCAGCGCATGGAGCTTGGTATTGAGCGGATCGCCGAATGGATGCAATCAAATAGACTGCGGCTATATCCCGAGAAAACCGATTTTCTGTGGTGCGCCTCCAGCAGACGTTGCCTCAACCTCGACACCGGCTCGTTGAGCGTCTGCGGGGCTTCGATCGCGCCTTCGACCTCAGTGCGGGATCTTGGCGTCGTGCTAGAGTCCGACTTGTTCATGAGGTGCCATGTCGCGTGGACGGTCGGCTGTTGCTTTCGTCAGCTCCGTCTCATCAGGAGCTGTATCAAGTCCCTGCCTTTCGAGGCTGCGAGAGCAGCCGTTGCTGCCTTCGTCGTCTCCAAAGTGGACTGCTGCAACAGCTTGCTGGCCGGCGCGCCTGCATGTCTCCTGGACGGACTCCAGTCGGTGCTAAATGCCGCGGCCAGGCTCATCTGCAACAGGAGGAAGTACGATCACATCATGCCGCTCCTGCGTGACGTTCTGCACTGGCTGCCTGTCCCATTCCGTATTGAGTTCAAGCTCTGTCTACAAATCACTCCATGGGGCAGCGCCCGAGTATCTGCGTGACTTCTGCACCGAGACTCATTCCTCCGCGTCCGGACTGCGACTTAGATCGCTAGACAAGGCTGATCTTCGCGTACGGAGGATGAGGACGCGCTTTGGCGATCGCGCTTTCTCGGTTGTTGGTCCCAGATGCTGGAACAGTCTTCCACCCTCATCAGACTGGCCGACTCAGTAGAGTCGTTCAAATCGAAGCTTAAATCTTACTTGTTTGCTAAGGCTTATCCCACCTGTTAGGAGTTGTAAGGCGCCCTTGTAGCGGCATGGCCGCGTTACGGCGCCATATAAATTGTCGTTATTATTATTATTATTATTGATGAAACACCGTTATCATGTTGTCACGTCATTTCGTCATTCCATGTCAAGTCATGTCGTCACACATCATGGAATCACTCATCATGTCACGTTATGGCATTTCATGTCATCATTTTTGTTATGTCCTGTTATGTATTGCCATGTCACGTCACGTCAGGTGACGTCGTGTTACTTTATGTAGTCTAATCAAGTCACATCATTTCATCTGAAACCATGGGTGAACCCATGCTTGGGAGTCAAAGTGTTAAAGCTGCTTCCAACTTGGTAATGCAAGACCACAACCAAATTGGATGATCTTTTATCACTGACAGATAGATGCAGAGAAAGGGCAAGAAGCTCTTGTTGTAGGTTGCATGGCAGTCTGTTTGAGAGTGAAGGGCAACCCATGGCAAAGCTACCATGTTGTGTTGTGGATGTGCAAGCAGGAGGAACAACCAGGACACCTCATGCTGTAGAGCAATCTCATCCTATTTTCCAGTTTTTCAGGTGCTTAGGATGAGTTGTCATTATGTGGTAGGGCACGTGTGACCAGCAGGCTTGTAGATGATTTCCAATGGCTGGCTCCGTAAAAAAGTGGAGTGTTTGCAGGGGCAAGTACGAATAGGTCGGTTGAGGAAGTTAGGAAACCACACTGTCTTGGGCTACAACAGCTACATGAGTGGAATTGATCATTCTGAGCAACATACCACGACTCACTCAGAAAGACTTTGAGGTGGTATTAACTGATTGGACTTCATTTAATGCACCTGGCCATGATCAAGGCCTAAATAATGTACAAGAAGCTTCCAGGGAGGCACAAAAAATTCAATGTGGTTTCGGCTGCAGATCATTGCAGTTTGGTGCTGGATGATGGCTACCCAGTAGGGGTCGGCCAGAAATCGCCTCGAACATTTGCCTTGGCCGAATATACCGTTTTTCAGCACTATTCGCCTGGTCTTTGATTCTAACAGCATCGTAAGGATGCTGAAGCTTTAGGCTTATGTGCGTTGCCATTGATAATGACACTTGTGAAGTTACCAGACTTTTTAATATTTTTTTGCACGTGATTGTGCATTGTTATAGCAGAATACACAGTATTTAATAATGGTTATTTGCGACCATGTTGACTTTATGGATGAATGCTAAAATGTTCAGTTTTTCTGTGCCCAAGATGACTTCGATGAGTCATATTGTTGAGATGATTGCTTTTAATATATTTGTAACCTTGCGTGAAAAAATGTGACAAGATGTTGATCACTGGAAACATTTCACTGACAATTTCCCCCCAAAATTCTGTAATGTAAGAGTAATGAATATGGTGGTAGTCAATGTGGTAACAGGTGGTATACAAGTGCATCCATCCCATCAACAAAAACTAATTTATCCTGATACCTTTGAACTTAATGTTTGTGTATTTTATACTTCAAAATTTGTGAGTGAAATGATTGGGAACTAAGTTTTGTGGCAGTTCAGCTTACACTTGTATAGGTTTTGTTAATTAATATACTCTGTTTTATTTTTCAGGGGACGGTTATAAATTCTGCCAGATATGCTAGCAGTGCACACAGCTCTAAACCCACTATATACATGTTTGTTGAAAGCTAAGGAAGTTGTATTTGTGTGGTCATGCGACAGGTGAAACTTTAACTGGCATCTTTTTCTTGGTTTGCGGAGTTTAAAAATTACTCGATGCCATGAAGTTGCACAGAATTTATTTTTTATATGGTTCTCTGCTTACCTCTGTGGTATGGCTGTTGCTGTTTGTGCTATACTGGAATATTCAGGAACCAGTTCCACATTTAAAGACCCAGGTAAAACTAAGTGAGGTTACCTCGAGGGAAAAGACTTGGATGCAGCCACTTAGGCCAAATGGAAGTGCTGGCAACAGAAAGCCATCCCATGGTGTGATACAGAATTATTCCGAACTGCCAGACTTGGTGAAAATGGCATTGATCAATAACCCAGAAGATCAGAAACATCGAAATGATGGTACGTTGTAATATTTGATATCGTGCAAAGTTCAGTCATTTGTTCATTGTTGTGAAGACTATTTTGCTGGAGAAACTTTGATGCGTTGCTGATCTTAGAAGGTTTGGCAGATGTCAAATGTGTGTCTGAGGAGAGTATTCTTTAGCAGTGCTGTGTAAATTTGGGATTACAATGACAAATTCTGTCGTGATCAAATATCCTTGTGACTGATGATTGTTGAAAGAGCTGATATAGTATAGCAGTAGTTTTACCTAGGGCATAACCAAAATCCGGATCAGTAAACTGATTTTGCCAATTTTTGGACTATCCGGAATGTCTTACCCGCCGTTTAATAACAGTTTTTTCGATTGGTACTACTTACTAGGGATGTGAACGGCCCCAGAATAACCGGGCAATTTATAGGCCACTCACATATAATTATAATTTTGATTGGTACCACTTACTAGGGATGTGAATGGGCTCCACAATAACCGGGCAATTTATAGGCCACTTGCATATAATTATAATTTTGATTGGTACTACTTACATAAAAAAGGCTCGTGAGAGCACTAATCTTTCCTACGGTACTGTACGGTTGCGAGACGTGGACAATGACAAAGAACATGGAAAATAAGGTTAACGCTTGTGAAATGTGGATATGGAGGAAGATGCTGAGAATATCTTGGACTGAGAAAAGAACGAGCGAATCAATACGAGAGGAGATTGGAGTTGAGAATGAAGAGTCGTTAAAACAAACTGCAACAAGAATGAAGCTAAGGTTCTTTGGACATGTTATGCGATCTGATGGTCTGGAGAAGGAAATGATGCTGGCATGCGGTGAGGGGAGGAGAAGACGGGGTCGCCCAAGGAGGAGATGGATGGATGAGATACAAGATGTAACTGGCATGAATTTGGCGGAATTAAGAGACTTGTCATCGAATAGGAAACAATGGAGTGTGTTCACCAGGATGATCGCTAGAGCTCCACGAGCTGACAGCACAAGGTGACAAGGTGACTACTTACTAGGGATGTGAACGGCCCCAGAATAACCGGGCAATTTATAGGCCACTCACATATAATTATAATTTTGCCAATGGTCGCACCGGGCACTTAAAATCAATTCCGAAAACCTGCCCTGTATCTGCTACTGTAACAGGCCGCTGTTGTTCCATCTTACCACTTGTAGGTGACGCCAAGCCATTAGCCAATGTTGACTAACTGTGAATTAGGCCTTAGTGCATAGATTTATTACTAATTAAATCGGAATCGGCAAATAGAGGCCTATGGTATTGTATTGTATCTAAACAATTTTAAAGCGCCTCTCTCAGTGTTCACTAATCAGAGTATCCGGATTCGGCAAAAAACCAAAATCGGTTATGCCCTGGTTTCACCTCCAGTTACTCAGTGAGGTCAATTGCTGATCTGAACAGATCAAGAAAACTGGCATTTCCAACATGACTTTGTCATAGGCACTTAGGTATTTTGATGTTTTGTGTATGTGTATATGTAAGATTTCCTTGATTTTCTGGTCTTACTGTTTCAGGATACAGCTTATATGGGTTTAATCTACTGATAAGCGATCGTTTAGGGTTCAAGAGGAACGTCCCAGATGTCCGACATGAACTGTAAATATTTGTTTCATATGCATCACCAGTTTACTGATGTTCAGTCTGTATGTGGAGCTGTTGCTGTTAATTGCTTGTAAACACTAAGCAGTTTGGCCTGCACGCATCTGTGTAAAGATGAGAATGCTGTATCCTGAACGCATCTGTCTGTAAAGATGAGAATGCTGTATCTCTGATGCAACACCACGTCATCCAACTTTGGACCTTCTTCCTTGCACCACTCACTGATACTTTATATTATAGATGTCTGAAATTGCTTATTAATTGGTTATGGGTGTGGACTGAGTGGAGCACAAGTTTCTTTTGTGCCTGCCTTGTGACATTGAGTATAGGTATACACGATTGCATATGCTTTGATTTGGTTAAACATTATCTTATGCTTAACAAATATCCTAAAAGTAACAATTTGTTTATACATAGTTATATGTTAGATTAAATTAATAATAGTGACAGTAATTGTGAAAATTTAAGGTTGATTTTTAAGAAACTTATTAACAGCTCATTTGGTAACAGTGCCCTGTGTAATTCTTTACTGGGGATTGTATCCACGTACATAATAAACAGTGTTGGGTAAACTCACACAAGAAATGAGTTTAATCAAAACTCAACTCACGCACCTCAAAATGAGTTTAAACTCAAACTCAACTCATCCTAAGTGAAATGAGTTAACTCAAACTCACTTGTTAAATGAGTTAACTCATAAACTCACACGTTTCATACTAGCACGTTCTAATCGAGCAACAATTTTTCCATCACGCCTACTTGTAACAGAAAAATATTTTCCATCAAGAATACACGGCACTTCAGCCATGTTGTTCTTAACTGTTCACAGTATACAAAATATGCAGTGCTTAAATACTGTCCGCTAGAAGTATTTACGACCCTCCCTGCCACTCACCAGTATGGAAAGCCGACGATATAAAAAAGGCTTGTTTCAACATATATGTGCCGAGTGCCGAAGAGTGAGTTGAGTTTAATATAATTGACAGTTACAACTCAAACTCACAGAAAATATGAGTTAACTCAAACTCATAACTCACACTCTTTAAGGTGAGTTAACTCAAACTCATAAATCACAGCAAGTGAGTTAACTCGTGAGTTTAAACTCATATGAGTTAACTCATACCCAACACTGATAATAAATAACAATAATAATAATGTTATGTATCTCAGGTGTCAACTTAAACATTACCCAAAGAGTCTTCCTCATGCTAGTGTTGTCATCTGCTTCTACAACGAGGCGTGGTCAGTTCTCTTGAGAACTGTTTACACGGTTATCAGAAGAACGCCCAAACACTTGCTCCACGAAATTATACTAGTGGACGACTTCAGCGACTACAGTTAGTTACTTTTATAAATGTATATATCATATCTTCACGCGTATAATCTGTACATGGATATAACTTGCACTTGTGAACAACCTGCTGAAATTGGTTAAACATGTAAAGTTTGGTGTAGACCAGTGCTTCCCAAACTTTTCAGTGTGACAGACCGGCAAGAAGTTACTTTGAATGTGATGGACTGGCAGGAATTTTCCCATTGCAGCAGGACCAGTGCCCAATTTATTTATTATTTTTATCTATAAATCGGTTCAGGAAAGTTAATAGTAGCGCGGGTATATAATTCATTACTAAATATCAGCTGAATACTATGTTCTGATATGAAT
The DNA here is from genome assembly GCA_963556255.1 of Allolobophora icterica. Lineage (NCBI taxonomy): Eukaryota > Metazoa > Annelida > Clitellata > Crassiclitellata > Lumbricidae > Allolobophora > Allolobophora icterica. The sequence goes on along the minus strand of OY744609.1, from coordinate 33,723,221 downwards.
CAAAAAGTTACATTTAAAAAAATTGATGAATACATGCCAGTGCTGTTTATTAATATATTTATTATTTTTAATTGCTTTAACTCCCGAGGTACGAAAAATCCCTGAGGCTCTAAGAAATTATATATAACAAGTGTGTTTAAGCTGGGAGAACGCCGTCCTTGTCTCCAAGGTGTGGCGTGGCATTTTTAATTGTTATAATTTTCAAATTTCTAATTTATTATACTTACAATATCAAATTTAAAAGCAGACATGTTTATTTTCTATTGACGGAAGGAGTGACCAGGTTATTAAAGACGAAAGAGATACGTCGCATATGGTTTATAATTTCCGGCCAAAAACTGCAAATGTTACGATCAAAATTTATGGTAAAGGCGAACAACAACTTCTATTTGACCTATCAGCAATTCGTTGAATAACTAATTCTGTGGCAGTTTTCGTTTACAATTTTAATAGGCCTATATTTACTCCCAGAACAAATCTTTTTCATTTACATGAAAAATACGGTTTTGATTGCGAGACAATCGTATTTTTTAAAGATAGTTCGAAGCGAAACCCAATTGAGAAAAAATCTATCATCTTTTCTGTCCAGCTTCTTGACTCGCTTTGAGGACCGGCAACTGAGGGCTCGCGGACCGGCACCGGTCCGCGGACCACAGCTTGGGAAGCACTGGTATAGACCACACACACATAAACCCCACAGGTCCACACAGACCACAGAGGACTAGCCTGCAAGTGTTAACCTTGTCTTAAAAAGTCTGAACCAGTACATGTGATTTATTTTTACAAAATATTCATTAAGTATATTGGAAATGTGGATTTTTTAGCCTTTCTGTTGCTGACAAAGCAATACTTTAAATGCTGTGGGAGTTTTCTTTAAGTCTATACTCGAATTGCATCGGATGACAAAAGGAATGTCTCCAGAAATGAAATAGTTTCACATGCAATCATGAGATGCATTTACGTAAAATTTAAGTGAAATCACAGTCGAAAATCATAATCCATTGGAAAAGCCAGGTTGAAATCTGACAGATCAGCGAATCCAGAGACCAGGCAACGGCAGATATGCAAGTTGAATGAGGTGTTTCTTAAGCTTAGACATGAGTGCTTCCGACTCCTGTAAGTAAGGAGCAATTTCTTCCACATGCATGACATAATATCTTACTATTTAAACTAGTGCAATGTCATGATTCCCACACGTTAATCTTGTGACATTGGGAGGCATAGTTGCACCACATGCAACCTGGACCCGCAGGTTATAGGTGCGTGCGTTAACAGAATTTCACTGTACTATTCCCTATGTTCAAATACTTGCAATAGACTTGTTTTATTTAGCAGTTTGCAAATTTTTTCCAGTACATACAGTATCTTGGCTGCTGTGTTAGATTCCTTGGGCAAGTTGTTAAGGTTGTACCATTGAATAAAATAAAATACAGGAAAAACATACAACAAAAGTGACAAATCTATGGAAAGTATATGAGAAATATTTAAGTCAAAAAACAAATTTATTCTTTAACAGTCATTTCTGATTTTGCCACCTGTCACATATTCAATTTTTGGTGTTGGAAACTTGTGGCAGCACTGCAAATGCAATATGGTCACGGTGAACATCTGTGTGAAGTAAACTGGTTTAGCCCAAAACTGAAATAACCTGTAGACGGGTGCCGGGTTTGTAAAGTCTGATATAACCTGTCAAACGTATGCTTGAAAATATGCTACTGTTCAATAGACGAATTGTACATATTTCAATTAAGACATGCGTTCCATATAATTTCAAGTACAGTACACACCCTTGTATAATGTACTTTCTTATGACTGAACTTAAACATAATGGAAAATTTTATTAACGTAATTTTGATGAACAGGATGACTTTTAATGTAAGGTGCTTAGGCAGAAATTGTAAGAATTGTGAAGTTACAATTAACTTATAATTAACTTAATTTGCTTATAGTTAACTTATTATCTTTCTCCTCCCTTCTGCTTTTCTTTCTCCTTCTCCTCTTTTTCCTTCATTTACAGTGTGTGTGGTGCATTGTTACAGAATGCTCTCCCTTCTATATAGATTCTATTTCTTTTTACATTTCTCTAGTATGTAGTTTTGACTTTACTTTTTTTCTTGAATTAGCGTGATTGTTTCAGAGAATCTTGGCAGTGAGCTCGATGAATTTCTGTCAGGTAATCTGCCGCAAGTACGCCTTGTGCGTGCGAAGCAGCGCCAGGGACTCATAAGAGCGCGGATCGTTGGTGCAGACAGTGCCACTGGAGAGGTACATCCTGCTGAATCTTTGGCCTTGTTTTGCATTTTTTTTATTCTGATTTTATTAATTACTTTTTCTTTATTGTTATTGTTATTTATTATCCAAGATGTAAATTTGACTGCAAGATGAGCTTTTGGTTAGAAACAACCAACAATTGTTGCTGTGTGCCTTTTGATACGAGTTTCTAGATTAGATTACAAAGATTCAGACAGGGCTGTTAACAATACTGGCAAAATGTATTGGCAATACCAATGCTCTTTTTTAAAAGTATTGCAATACCAATAGCAATACTTTTACCAGTACTTTTCGATAAGTAAGTTTACGTTTATTGACATCAAATACGTGCTAACAATGTGAAGCACTGCATACTATAATAGTAAGTGTAAGCAGCAGATAACCTAAACCAATGTCCTTCTCCCCTTGCAGAATATCTAACCCACAGCAAACTGGCTGCTTAACCTGCCAGGGTTTTGGAATCAATCCAGTGCACTGTCATGCCCAGAAAACAACGTCTTTTAGTGTAAAAAATATTGGTATCTAGTATTGGTGATTTACAGGTTAGAAAGTATCTGCAATACACATGCGGTACCAACAAAATAAAACTATCGCAATACTGGATGCAATACTGAAAAAGTAGTGGTGATACCAAATATTGTTATACTTTATTGTGATATTAACAGCCCTGGATTCAGAGAATTTAAAAAGTAGGAGCCAAATTTGTCAAATTTGGTGGCAATTTTGAACAGCATTCTCAACATCGTCATCGGTCACTATCATATTCAAGCTACTGCGTGTTAACGATGCCCACATGTTAATCTCACAGCATCAGGAGGAATGGTGGCACCGCATGTAAAGTGGACTTGTGTGTTATTGGTGCACACGTTAATGGTGTTTCACTGTATTATTATTACCCTGGTAACCTTGCTTTTGTAGTGTGCAATAACATCCTGTGAGGATGGACTGAATGACTGGTTTGCTGATGGTTTGATTGATGTCATTGATTGACAGGTTCTGGTGTTCTTGGACAGTCACTGTGAAGTGAACCAAGGATGGCTGGAGCCGCTCTTGGCACACATTAAAGCCAACCGACATAATGTGGCAATTCCAATCATTGACATAATTAACCAGGATACATTTGAGTATGAGCCTTCACCTCTTGTCAGAGGAGGATTTAACTGGGGGCTTTTCTTCCGCTGGGATACGATCCCGGAGTCAATGCTTCAAAATAAAGAAGACTTTGTGAAACCAATTAAGTAAGAATTGTGCATACCATCTTGCTATCATCATTTAAATAACTTGCCAAGACTCATTGTTGTACTCTAGCCTTTGCATGATTGACTGCTTTCTATATATAAGTAAATAAAGTGATGAATTTGGTACTGTAGTCACCAAGGATTTATTTATTTCTGTTTATGTTGACAATTTTATAATTGCTTACAGATGAACTGTAACACCACTTAGGCTAACATAGGCAGCACTTTTGTGAGGTACTTAACACTGGGACATGTTAACACATCCTCTATTGGGTAATTTCAGATGCTAAATTCAGTGGTCAAAGTGTTAAATGAAGCTAATTAAGTGTCTGGATACACACTTACGTACATACTGGTACATATGTACATTTATTATGGACATACATTATGGGTTTTTTTCATATTACCTTTAGGACGCCTACAATGGCTGGAGGACTGTTTGCGATTGATCGGTCGTATTTCAGTGAAATGGGAAAGTATGACCCTGGACTGGAAATCTGGGGAGGAGAGAATCTAGAACTATCATTCCGGGTTGGTACTTCATTTTCATATTTATCAACGGAATGATGTATGTGTACTATATTCATGCATGCTTGTACAAGTGCACGTGTCTTTGTATGATCAGTAAATCTTTCATTTGATGAATTTATATGGCACTTCTTGATATAAGTACTCAGAACACTTCCAGTCTAGATGAAAGAGTACAGTTTCAAGCTTTCATAAAGCTGCATTTGACATCCGTAGCTGGGAGAAGACATAAGAGGATGGTGATTAGAGGTGGGCCCAGCAATAATGGTCCAGCCACTGAGTAGGCTGTTTTTGAGTTGTCAAAATTGCTGGTATGAGCAAATCATGTCATGGAGCTAAAGGATCTGTGGCCACCAAAGCCAGAAACAATACAGAACAGTTCCTGCAAATAGGCAGGCTTATTACTCAACAACCATACCCCATGATACTCTTAAAACTTATGTGCTTTGAGGTAAACATCCATTGGAGCACATCACTCATGCAATCAGAAACTTGCTTAAATGCAGCTGCACACAGTACATTTTGTGGCTGTCATTATCTGCATGAAAGGGAGATCTTCACAAAGGCGCTACAGTAGTTGATCTATCCATTTATAAAAGCACAAAAAACTTTTTGACTACATGTGTGTAATGCTGTGTGTATCTGTTTGTCCACATATGTGAAGTGTAATGATGTGTTTGAGTGTTTTAACTTTTAGATATGGCAGTGTGGTGGACGCTTGGACATTCTCCCCTGCTCTCGTGTTGGTCACGTTTTTCGTAAGCGTCGGCCTTATGGTGCTCCAGGTGGAGTTGATAGCATCATTCAGAATTCCCTGCGAGTTGTTCATGTGTGGATGGATGAGTACAAGGTATTGCTCATTATTGTCACTAACTAACCCACCAAGAAGCCTTGGTAATGTATGGTAATGTCAACTGATACTAACAGCAAAGTATATATATCTTTGTGCATTTTAAGTAATACATTTGGATCAAACAACGGAAGCAAATGATTTGTTTCCAATCTGCCACCAATTCTGCCATGTAATAATCAGAAGTTTACAAATTGGGGACCAAGTAAGCAAGGCCGTAGTTCAATTCCCAATTTACCTTGCTTGGTTTAATCAGCAGAAAACTTGTCTTTTTCGACACTCTTTAAGATTTATTTTCCATTCATATTACAAAGTTTTCCTTTTAAAAGTTTGAGCCAACCCTCACCTTAAACAGTTTGGAGGAAGGGCAGCTCCAATGGCATGGCCTCCCAAAAAATTAAATGGGGCATGACTAGTCTGTTTCTGTTGTATAAAAAACACAAGCTGTTCATATTGCAAGAACTTAAACTAAAATCTGTGCAGTCGCTTGGATAATATCATTAGCAGTACACTCCCATCACACTTGAGGGTATTGAATGGTGTTCTATCGGTTCTATCTATTTTATCTATTTATCACCATGATACATAGTTTATATCTCGTCATGTTAAAAAGAAAGGTCATTATGTGTCATGTTTGCACATCAGCCAAGACAATCATGGCATGTTAAATTTAGAGTACATTTAAAGAAACTTTCAGAGACACCAACTTATCACTATTATGTACAGAACGGCAGTTTGTTGTAGCCTATTGGGTAGCTTGGCAATCTATTTGGCAGCATGCTGGGTCTGTAATAGAGCAATTGTGTGCTCAAGTCTGCTGAGTGTATGCTGTGCAATAAACGTTGAGCAGGCCTGCAAGGGCAGAGTTACAACAGTCAGGCACATCAGAGAGTGGACAAGAGTTGCAGTGTCATCAAATGATAAATTCCTGCATTTGACTTATTTGATGGAGCTGGTCAAAATTAGACTTGCAGAAGAAACTAATGTGTTCCTCAATGTAGAGATCCTGTTCCAGAAGCACTCCAAGGTCTCGGGTCTACCCATTTGGCATTTCAACTTGAAAATACGACTGCTATTGCTTCCCTGTCAACAGGCTGTAGTGGTAAAATTTGAGGTGAGTATACGCTACCGGTGACCAGCGGCGTCACTAGGGCTGGTGTCACCCCAAAAAAATTTGAAGACCTTTTTTTAGGAATTCGTCTAAGAAAAATTTAAAACTTTTCACAAATTCCCTTAAAATTTTCTGACTTTTTACGATTTCGTCTCTGAAAAAGTTGATGACCTTTTTTTTTAGTCATTCGCCCTAAAAACCTGTCAAAACCTCTCTTTTCCCTCCAAATTTCATTACTCAGGTCTCTACAGAGGTAAGTATACGCTGTATACCCGCGTATACCCTCGTCTAGAGCCCTGAGTATACGCTCTCAAATTTCTCTACAGGTCAGTATACGCTGTATACCCGCGTATACCCTTGACTACAGCCCTGCCTGTCAATCCTTGCTCACACCTGTCTTGTGCCCAACCATATGAATTCTGTCTTCTCTGGGTTCATCCACAGCCAATTTGAAGACCTCCAGGCCTCCACCTTCATAGCAATTATCTGATATTTAAGACACAGAAATTTGTCAGATGGGTGACATATCAAGTACAGCTGTGGCATACTGATGAACCCAGGTCCAAAGCAGAGATGGTCTTGGTCAGATCAGCCATATACAAGATGTAAAGGAGAGGCCTGAGCCTTGTAGAACAGTGTGCCAAACTGAGTTTAACTGGTGCCAAACTGAGTTCAACTGTGTAACTGGTGTCAAACTGAGTTATTTATGCCATTGGCCACCATCATGGTCAACCCACCGTAAAAGAACAGAGCCGCTGTGACAACTGGCTCACAACTCCATGTGATGTGCTATTGTGCTTAGTATGGTCAGCAGGATGTCATGGTCCACCGTTTCAATGCCGTGCTGACGTTCATAAATCATGAATGCAATCAACCTGACGTGTCCGATGTCAATGGCATCACAAACATCAGATATTAGCCTCTAAAGAACTGTATCGGTCGCATAGCTTTTTCTGAAGCAGTATTGTGGCTTTGGCAGTAGTTTGCAGGATTCTAAATATTGTAACAGCTGCTGCCACCACTATAATGTGGTGTTATTCAGCAACTGTAATGCAGGTGGGTAATTTATGTTGTAAGTTGTGAGTGTATTTATGTAATTGCAAATTTATATAGCACCACTTGAAAAGAGACTCATCAAAGGTGTTCCTGGCCTAACACACTGAAACCATCCTCACACACAATGGTCTTGAAGCACTTGCAGAAAGAGACAAAGATGGGCAAGGAGTTCATGTTGCAGGTGGTTAGGCAACTTATTCCAGGAGAATAGGCTGTCCACATCAAAACTTCTCCTTGACACTTGGAGTAGCCTGTATATCCGACAAGGTGCACAAGGCCAGGCTGAGGCCATGTGGAGTGGGCGGAGGAAGATAGTAGCATCAAGAGTAGTGATGTAGCTTTTCCGGAAAAATATTTTGCGGGAAATTTTCCGGAAATTTTCCAGAAATTTTCTGGAAATTTTCTGGAAATTTTCCGTAGATCCGGAAAAATACATTTAACTCATAATGTCCAATTTTCCGCATCAGAAATTTCCGCATTATTATTATTTCCGCATGTTTATTATAAGACAACACTAGAAAATTTCTGTTTTTTTAAGTTATTTTATTTACAGTATTTCTGTCAATGCAGGCAACATTCACCTTGAAAGAATTAAAATAAACATTAAACCCTACATTAGCGTTTCAGACTAGAGTAGCCTAGTTCAAACTAGTTGTGGCCTGTATCTGCAGTCTGCTCTGTTGCAGGAAATGTTTAAAAGAATTAAAATAAACATGAAACAATCTACCAATTGCTGTTTTTTCTCATATTTTCATAACTAAAAAGTATTAAGGAGATTAAATCATAAAAAATATTTTCTCTAAATTAACAGTCAAGTTTAATTGCAATTAATTCTTAGATGTATTGTCATTGTTGAATGTTGAGCTTGTGAACACTAAATAGTAAGCACTAACAATGCTATCTATTGAATAAACATACAAGTTATATCTACATAAGATAGCTTAGAGTGAGTGATGTTAAAACATTATGATGAATTTAAATTCTTATTCAGTAATATTATACTGATGGCAAAATATGGAAAATTTTCCGGAAAAATACACCGGAAATTTTCCAAAATTTTCCGGAAAAATATGAAATTTTCCGGACAATTTTTCAGCCTCACAGCACTAATCAAGAGAATTATGAAGGTGGAGGTGCCTGGACATCACAGCTGGGGACATCTGAAGAAGAGATGGATGGATATGGTTCGGCAGGACCTCAGGCTTCTTGGCTTGAAAAAGGATGATACTGGAGATTGAGCAGGATGGAGACAAAGGATCCGAATGGCTGACCCCTCTCCAGCGAGGGATTAATTCCAGCTGTAAGGAAAAGAAGAGGAAGCAAAACTTCTATGCTGGAGAATGGAAGTGCGGGCGAGTAGAACAACCAAGTCGCCTTGCACAGCAGAGCGCAGAAATCTGCGACCAGGTATGGAAGAGAATGATATGCAAAATTCTTCAAATAAGATGGAGCATTGCCTGCTAGCCAATTATGCATAGGCATCAAGATCTTAACTCATTGTGCTTTTGCATTGTATAGTGTCACATAGTGTATGCTATGTTTTCAAATTGACTTTCCTGTTTTCAGGAGTATTATTTCATGATCCGGCCAGATGCACGTAACATGTCGTATGGTGACATCAGTGAACGTCAAGACCTGCGACAGAGGCTGAACTGTAAATCATTTAAATGGTACTTGGAAAATGTCTATCCGGAACAGACTCTTCCTTCCAAAGACAATCTAGCAGCTTTTCCAAAAGGGTTCTTGGCTGACATTAAGAAGTTCAAACAACCTCGAATACTTCGCAAGGGATTAGTAAGAATTTATAAATTATTTTGCTTTGGGAATTTTGATGGATGTATATATGTATCAAGACACTTGATATAGCATGTTTTAAGTAGCGTAGAACTTAGGCATGCAATCCTTTTGCAGTTTCTAATGAATTCATTGAAACCAGATTTCCATGCTACAATGTGCGTCAGGTAAAATACTTTTAATGTCTTAACCATTTCACTTATTTAGGTTAATATTAGTTGCTGCTGACAGTTCTTGGCTTTGCTGTGTAGGGTGACTTGGTTGTCCTGCTGGCCAGAACTTCCACAGTGCAGCATTGTAGCTTAGCAGTCAGTCAATCTATCTTTCTGGAATAGGTTGCATAACAACCTATTGTAATTGTAATGGAAAATTTAATATAGCACACTTTGAAGGGCAAACTAATCAGGGATGCCCTATGTCGTTAAGAACTGGAATGTCATCAGTAAGTAAAACAATGAAGAGAAAACTAGAAGAGTCACCAGTGATGCCCATGCACACATGTGGAGCCCAGCAGACATCGACAATTGACAGCATCATGTTCAGAGTCACTGGACCAAGCTGCGACAACAGTGTGGGATGGGGTGGTCTGGACACCTTTGGGTACTTTCAAAAACTGGATGGATGGATGGGAAGAGGAAATAATGCTAAAGAATGATGTTAACCTCAAGTCTGGCTGTCAAAAACTTACCAAATTATTTTGATCAGTTAAAAATTTCTTACTTTCAGACATTGCTTATTTTTTCTATACTTTTTGGAACGACGGTCTGTTTACCAAAAAAATTGTACCTCTTTCATTTATGACAATATATGGAAACTTTCTTTTATGTTTTGTCTGGCATCAATATTGATGTCTACACATTTTGTATGTTTTAACTAAATATTTTGTCGCTACAGTAGTTGTATATAGTAGGGACTTGAACATAAAAAAGTGTTAAAATTTGGGTGGGTACAGTTTGGGGCAGCTTTGGGTACCCCAGATTTTTTTCTTATTCAGGATAGTTGGATGGGATGGAAAAGGAGATAAAATTCTAAACATTAATGTTAATTGTACCTCTTTCATTTATGACAATATATGGAAAATTTCTTTTATGTTTTGTCTTTATTGCACAAACTGACCAAGATATGATGAGCATAAAGTTGCTGATATTTTTTGTATTTCCTTATTATTCCCTTGACTTTTTATGGTTATGGTTTAATTACTAAAAAACAACTCTAGCATTTAAAAATTTCTTTCGTGTTTTGTCTGTTATCAATTTCTGCACATTTTTATGCTCGCATTACACAAGTTGTCACTGAAAATTGTTTGCTATAGGGGTTTGAACATAGAAAAGTAAAAAAATTGAGGCAGGGTACATGTTGGGGCAACTTTGGGTACTCCAAAAAAGTTTTGTCTAACTCTGGATGGATGAATTGAAAGAGGAGGTAAAATGCTAAAGAGTGATCAATGTTTACACTGTGTCTGTAGGTGAAGAACTGATTGAGATATCATAAGTTTAAACTTGTTTACTTTATATGTTGTTATCTGGTAAAATCACTCGTCATCAGACCCTAGGTGTTAAAATTTCTTCTCGTCGTTTAAGGGTTAAGATGTGGGAAAGGATCTGAGAACACTGAAATTCGGTTTTCATACAGCATGGTGGAATGCTAAGGACAGAACAGCCTGGCTTGGATCATTGACTTGGCTATGCTCACCTGGGTTTGCACCAGAAAAAGAAGCACTGTTTGACCTTTGCATAAATTGAAGGGCTTGCCTCAATAACCAGGTATGTCGACATACCTGGTTTATGTGAAAAAGTATGCCAGCGTGCTTGGAATATTGTATTCTATATACCCTGCAAATTTGGCACAAATCTGATTATTTTTGAATTGGCTTTTGGATAAAACAGTATGTCGACATATGTATTTTAGCAGCCGGCAGCATTACTCCAATGCAATAACCCGGTATGATTACAAAAATTGCCATTTTTTCTTGTAATCTTTGTATTAAAACCGGTGCAATAATCAGGTTATTTGACATACCCGGTTATTGTCTCTTACTTACTCTGCAATTCACTGATTTTGCGTTATTTTTTTCTTACTGTAATGTAGCTATGATGACTTACCTTCTTATTGCACGATTAATTTGTACTGTGTGCTAGTCACTATTTGGTGCAAGAATAAGGTATGTCGACTAACAGCAGACGATTTTTGCTTCATACTGGGCTATTGAGTGTCAATAACCAGGTATGAAGCAAAATGCCGTGAAAAAAACATTAAAGTTATCTTTTGCATTGCATTATGTAGCAATTTCGTGAAAGACAGTAATAACTCACATGGTGCTTCAAACAGCTTGTCGATATCTCGTAAAATGGCTTCGATACAACAGTTTGAAGTGTCAAATCTTTGAAGCCATTTTCCCAAAACTCAAAAAATCCGACATACCTGGTTATTGCTGCAAGCCCTTCAATTGTACAACTACAACCTTTGTCAGAACCCTTTCATTTAGTTGCCGTATGTACTTTTAAGTGGTTACCAGTGCTGTTTGAGATATTAATTTGTATTATAAAATCTATACTTCAAGCTTTGCTATGACAAGTATGATCCACCACAAAACTATACATGTAAAGAATGTTTAAGAAATTACAGGCTGTAGTTTGGCTTCTGGTTGTAGCTGATGCACAAGAATTCTCAGCTATGTGTTGTTTCTGACGGGAAAGTGTATGAGAAGATGTCCCTGGTGAAACTGAATCCTTGTTCCGAAGTTAACCAAGATCAGGTTAGCATTTGCTGTTCTGAAGCCACACTAGACGGCAGTTTCCCAGATATTGTGGTTTTTGATATCCAGTGATGCCTTACGTGTTCTATGTCTTTTGCTCATGGAAAGTGATTACATTTTGGTATGTGGGATCATTGAGGCGCTATATAAATGTTCCTTAATAATAATAATGATAATGATCAACTGATGCGTTGTGCTAAAGTGTAATGATGCAACAGTAGGTTGATTAAATTAGAAGTGACATTATATCAAACACTCTTACACAGAGACTGTCTCAGAGGATGAGCAGGTTTACTGTTCAGTTTGTTTTCCCACCCAGCCTCTCCAATCGAATGATTTCTGACTTCAGTCGACCATTAACTGATCATGCCTTTCGAATTACAATAAGGGCATTATAGAAGTTTTTAATTGAGATTAGATTAAATCAAGATTAAATCATACAAGTAGCATTCAAAGGCTGCTCAACTGGTGAGTTATAAGGATTGCTTAATTATTCATTAACATGATGACAGGCTTTGTATGGTCTGCCTAGATGTGGTTTGAACTGGAGCATTCATATCTGCAGCTGGGTGGTCTGCTCTGCCTTGACTTTGAGGATGTACGCGAGGGTCGATCCTATCCAAAGCTCAAGAAATGCCACTTTTCTGGAGGCTCCCAGGAATGGAAGTGGACCAGTGTGTCGAGGGTAGGTACCCACAGGAAGTCATGTGTAGATCAGGGATGGATGGATGGATTGACAGAGGAGATAAAATACGAAAGAAAGATGTTTACACTATATCTGTAGGTCAAGAACTGACTGAGATATCACACGTCCACAATTGTTTACTTTATAGGTCGTTATCCGGTAAAGTCATGAGGCCCTAGGTGTTAAAAAGTCTTCTCGTCGTTGAAGGGTTAAGTCGTGAAATAGGAAACAGGAAATATCTCAATGGGATATAGTGTACACAAGTAAGGAAAGGTAATTGTTATTTATTACACACATCCTTTTATATTTGTCCTTAGAGTTATAGTTCTAAGATTGAAGACATTCCAGGTAAAGCACAAATTCAACAACAGTATTCCAACAACTGGATAACTTAGGGACCTGTGAATCACAAATTTCCAATTGAATCTCAATTTGAATATTTAAGTTCGAATTCGAATTGAATCTCAAATCGAATCAGCGAGTAGCGGTTCATATTCATGTAGTGTGTACTTCATAGCACAGACGTAGGGTCTATCACATGTAACACAGTTATCAGTATATCATTGTAGGCCTAATAACTTCTTTGCAGTTTAAAATTAATTAGACTAAAAATTAAGTTAATTATTGGAATTAAAATAACACAAATATAAAAAAAATGAAACCAATTATACCGTTCTGTTGTGGCCATGTTCATTAAATTTAGTCACACACTTTATTGCCCTAATCACATGTTTACTAATTCATGAAGCTAATCATTTTTCGAATCATGATGTCAGTTTTGAATCGAATCAAATGCTGCTGTCCGATTTCATTTTCGAATCGAATATCGAAGATTCACTGGTCGTTATGGTAACCCTTCCCTGCAGATTATGCAGCTTGATAGCGAGTTGTTCCTTTCAGGTTCATCTGAATAATCTGTTAAGAGTTTGTTGAATAATCGTTTCATCTCGATAATCTGTGTAACAATCTGCTAGAGTTCTGGTATAATCGTTTCATCTCGATAATCGTTTCATCTCGATAATCTGTGTAACAATCTGCTAGAGTTCATTAAATGACTGGTTAATCTGAATAATCTGTGTCGCTATTTCATTAGACAGGCAATGTCAAAAGCAGAGACCAGTGTTAGTTCTCAAAGCTGGTGCTGGCCTTTCCAATGTATTAAATTTTATAAACATTTTTCTAATGAGTGCACAACTCACTGAAGGGCAATTTTGTTGTTTGCTGCAAGCAGGAGAAAGGCTCTATGCTGCTGAATCCTGCATCAGGCAAATGTCTTTCTGCAAATTCGAATTTGCCTGGAACTTACTTGTCACTGGATTTCTGCAACAAGAATAATAACCTGCTGTTTGCAATTGTGAGTAGCATCATATTTGGTGGTTGTTAAATTTAGAAGGCATCTCAAACAGAACTACTTTAACATATAAATATTAAGAGAATCTGATCTTACATGCCTTAAACTGTAACAATTTAAGGTTTTTTCCCATTCAGAGTGTCAACATCGCATATAAGGTGTAGCCGAGTCTTGATGAGTTTGAGATAAGCCTTTCTTCATCTTGTATATCCATCTGGAGGTTCTCAAACGACACTTTTGAGAACCTCACTTGAACACTGATTTCCAGTTTTCTGTATTCTTAGTGTAGATTTCCCTTATGATATGGTGCAATGCTAATTTTTAGATGAAAGCACTTGGCAATTGTAGTACTGCCTTGCCTTGCACAAACTGATAGAACTTGTAATCACACATTTATGCAGAACCTCTTCAACAGAAACTTTTCAGAAGCACTTTGTGTTACTAAGTCAAACTATTTGAGGCATTTTGTCCTTGGTTTTTAACACTTTAACGATGAGCTGTATTGGTTCCCAGTCCCTTTTAGTCCACTCTCATCGTTGAAGTGATAGCAACAAGTATCTTCTAATATTTTTTTGGTATTAGTAGTAGCAGCTGATTGGCTTGCAGGCGCGTCTACACCATAGAAACCTTGGAGCAAATGCTCCATCCAAGAAATAGGGTGGAAGATCTTTCAGTGTGTGTGCCACCATTTTAAGGGGGGACCGAACGGGGAGGGGGGAAGAAGAGGGGAAAGGGGACGTTGCTCCAATGACTTAGGGGGGGATAGACGCCCCTGTTGGCTTGGTAGTATTAGCTATTTATTAGCTACGGTACCAAAACAATCAGCTGCTAATAGGTTTGATTTCTGTCGTGCCTGTTTATGTGCTGTACTGGACTGTCCTCATTGGACTTACGTCAGTGTTTCAATATAATGGCTGTTCTGATGCAGTTCACTCGTTAATTTGGATCCAGAATGTATTTCTACTATGTTTGAATGCATCTTTATTATAGCATGATATGATATGGTGTCATGCATGGCATTTTAAGGAGGGTCCAGTTTTATGCAGTGTGTGTTCAGAGGTTATAACTTTTCTTTGTGAAATTTGTCATTTATGCAGATTTCCTAATTCGCAGTTCGTTACATCATCTGAAAAATGCCATGATCTGCGTTACATCAACCGCCATTCACACTCAGCTGTTCAAAGATTCAAGTTCTTCAGGAAATTCACTGATAAAAGTAATGCTGAGAAAGAGTGGCCACTCTATTTTTAAGCCAGAATACTCCTTGACAAACTGTAAATTGTATGATAACAATTGAACACAGTCATTATGACCAGTCAATAATTCCTCTGGTCCACCTTTGCCATACTTCAACACGAGAACACTGTGCACTCGTCCCTTTGGCAAGATCTCCTTGTGGACATTCCAGCTGTCCCTTTAAACTCTGATCAAATTACTTCTTCTAGCTATGTTAAGATGCATCTGTTCAGATCCCTTAGACAGCCGTGTTCATAGCACTGTTGAGGGATTCCTAAAATGTGCTTTACAGGACAACTTCTGATACATACAATACGATGGAATTGTCTGTCATGAGGAAATGGTGAATGTGCTTTGACACCAGACAGTTTATGTCTCTGAGCATTCTAGCCACAATAATATCTCATAATAACAGTAGTTATGAGTGCATCTTCAGCTTTGGTTAGAACATTTACTTTGGTAATAAACAATTTCCATAGTATATTTCAGTGATAATGCCCTCGGCACAAATTGCGGTGTGCACTTCTTGGCATTACCTCGTTTCATCAGCAGTTGAAGACCATCCTCTTCAACTTGTGATTTTGTGTTGTCAAGTCAGAAGTGCCTTTGAGGAGTTTCCATATAAGAGGCACTGTACAGATATTTGCTATTACAATTGATTGTGCTATTTTGCTATAAAAGTAACCAGTTCAATATGAGCCATTACTGAAATACATGAACAATTTCAGGCAGCGTGTGTTCCACTGATGCAGATGTATCTGTTAGATTTTTATAGCGCCTGTCTTACAACAGTTGGCAGCACTGAATTGATTAGTACACTGTACTTGAAGGTCTTGGTCAAGGTTTTTATAAAGTTTCCAACTTGGAAGGGGGGCTTCAACCCACACACTGCTTCATATGGTGCTCAACCATTCAGATACCATGTTGCATCTGTGAGGTCAGTTGAAAACTTGATATGTACGGTAATAAGTGCACCGGAAACTTATCATAACTAGCTTCATTATAATACGAATTCTGATATAGCGCAGACTTTGGGGATATGGATCCCAAAATTATTTCAGCAATAGAAAGTAAACTTTTTATAACACAACCTTTTTATAATGTGGGTCTTAATGTGACTACAATTTAAGACAGCGTTATAACGAGTTTCCGGTGTAAAAATGCTGATCTGATGTTATTTGATTCCTTTTTTTGTTAATGTTATGATATTATTCCCGTCTCATGAGTTATTGTGTTGTTGGTTATTTTTGTTGGATTGTTTATATACCTACTTTTTCAAAACACACAGCTGTTCTCATAATGAAAAGATTACATGATCTGAATGCAATAGATGAACACTATACACAGGCGCCCTAACTAAGTAAGTAATCTTTATTAGCATGAGACAAAAGCCCATATTTTACAAGAATGCATATAAAAGTGAAAAGTAGCACATGTTAGCATTAATTATCACAATTTTTATATTTTGTACTGTGAGCAAATCAACTAGACATTTCCAGTTGAGATTCAGGGACTAGGAAACAATAGGGCAGGCCACAGTGGGTGCAGTTTTAAGTGCCCACTTTTGCTAGTCACTCTACAGTGCTGCAATCTTGTTTTCTTGTACCTATGTGTACAGTTGGTATGTTGGTATGCTCAACATTTATGATGATCTAACAATTAGTTTGTCTTCAGTGCTTGGCTCAGTATCAGTTCATTTTCGAGATTTTTTCGCTAAATGTTTGAATTTAATTCAATCATTATATTTTATAAAATTATATGTTGGCCTATTGATCAGAATTTCAATCTGTTGCTCAATGTCTTATTTAAAACTTTTAGCAGATTGTAGCAGATTTTTCCATTTTTAAATTTAGAAATACTGATTTTTTAATTTGATGTGCTGCTTTAACCAAGTCTAATATTTTATTGCTCCTAACGAACCTGAGGAAGGTGAGGAGAGAAAAGGACTGACTGGAGTCAATTAAAAAGGATAATGTGTCGATTGGAAAGTACAGTTAGGCAGAATAGGTATGTATGGAGAATATAAACCAGAGAAATGGATAGAAATTTTTAAAACTGGTACAGTACTGGATGCTCACTATTATGGAAATCAACCACAATTCATTTTTAATTAAGGCTTACATCTACCGAATTTAAGCTTGTAGTCATGTTGTGTTCATTGATTGCCTCTGCATAAGCTGGTTCTCAAAGTCAATTTTTGGTTGCTGCAGATGTGCTGTTCGAGTAAAAAAAATATTTTTGTAATAATATAGCACAATTAAGTACTGTAATGAAGGATTTTGTATGAATTTGCTTGACTTGTATATGTGAAAGTTTGACAATTTATGTTATACTTACAAAGATCATATACTATGGTGCCATTGCACTGAATATTTGCATAGCACTGGATTGCAGTTGAGTCATATAAAGTTATTATATTGTTAGTAATTAAATACTTATATCATGCTAATTTATGAATTCGCCTTAAAAATCTGGGTGGCAAAAATACAGTACAGTAAGTCTTGAGTCGATTTGCAAAAAATGAAATGAGAAAGACGAGAGAACCAATACTCAAAGCTGGCTTTGTGAATTCCAAAGACAAAGACCAACATGTAAAAAGATATATAGACATATTTAAAGTCTGGTCAATAGCTGAGTAAACTAGACAAGATGAATATATATGAGAAATATCAGTATATTCACTACTGTGGTTACATGTAATTGTAATGTTGTTACATTCTGGTGCTCATTAAAATTTGGGATTTGTAATAACATTTTATTCATTTGAGTGGAAAAAATCGTAAAACCTCAGCTGGGCAATTACTAAATAACTTGTATATAGTGAATATTGCCTAGTGGTATGTGAAATTGTACTGTTAATAACAATAATAATGGTACTATGGATCAATGGTAGACTAAAGATATGTTGATATGTTGGAAGTATTATAATGAAAGCTTTTATTGTAAATTAATACATACATCAAGTGATACACCCGTTTTTTATTTGAAAGCATTGAAGACTCAAAATTTTGAGACATTGAACAAAACTGAATTTTTGAAAGTTCTGGTTTTAATGGCTTGTGTTTCCTGTCTGATCTTAAGTGTTTAGTTGGCATTAATAATTCGACTTTTCACTGTACAGTGAAACACTGTTAACACGTGGCCAATGGGGGGAATGCCGTCAGAACCGTGCATTACGTGTGCATGACTTAACAAGTCTACCAGCTAGGTATAGCAGTAATGTACTTTGTATTGCCTACCTTGCATGAATGTAGTTGACAAATCTTGAACATCGTTATTGGCTAAAAAAATTACCTTTGCTTTGCAAATACACATGTACCTTTGCAAATGCAGAAGAAAACAGAGAACAATTATTTTACAAAAGGTGGTACATCAAAGGCTTCCATGGGCCTCAAGTCACGAATAATAGTTGCCGTGTGTCTGCTGAGGCAGTGCATCAAAGACTTTGACGTACTGTACCTTGGAAGGAAGGTCACTGATGACTATGAGCAGCAAATAAAAGTAGCCACAAGTGAGAAAGGGAGAGAGAGAAGAGCAGTCATGTTTGATGAGCTGCTGTCGGACTCTGTCAGGCTTTGGCGATGAAAGACAGCGACAGCTGTGTTAACCTAGTTGCCAACAAAGAACACGTGAGTCATTGTTTCCTGGGAATCCTCGTGCATGGCAATGGAGAGGGGGTCAACAAAGGCTGTCGAAGGCTGGTTTCTCCTTTCCCCTAGGTCCCACAGAGGCGCGTCTTTCCCCTGCATGGTGGCAACACAACAGTCATAGTTAGATAACCTTGGTGTACTCAGCATCTTGTTCCTTGAGATACTTGAGATATCTGTACTGCATTGTGGTCATTTGTATATGAAATTTGGCAGCAATTTTGAAAAGCGTTGGGAGGCATGGTGACCCTGCATGTAAACTGGATTCGCATGTTGATGGTGTGCGTGTTAACAGTGTTTCACTTTATTTTGTATCATATCATGAGCTTGCGTGCCTTTGTTGAACGTGTTAACCAATGATGTGTATTATGTAATTAAGATGGATTTGTAAACAGTAATATGATTGAGATGATATTGTGAATGTATTACATGTATGTTATTAGCCAAGGAGACTTGGGTTTTCTTTTTGTGATGATTACCAACGTGGCTGTCGAGAAGCCAGGTGACAGTAAACAATGTTAAGCCAAGTTTGTACTTAAATGGGTGACCAACAACTATATCTGATATTGCCATCCTTCCAAATATCAAACGTGCACACACCACCATACAACAGAACTTCACTGGTGCCGACTGCCAAGCAACTGTGCTTGAAGGATTTACTCAAGGTCACAATAACACAATAACCGTCTTGGGTGAGGCTCACACCTGTACTCTCCACATTACAGGCTGAGGGCTCCAGCCAATCATCTACCGTGCCACACTCGGAACATAGATAACCACCCATAGAATACCATGCCACCTGGACCCTCCATCATTCTGGGGTCGCTCAATGAGTACCAATGCAGGTGGGGCAGTTGAGATATACTGTCATTTGCTGTGTTCATGCTTGGCCTCAGCCAAAAGATCCTTCGACCTCAGGGCCGTGCTTCTGAGGAATTCAGTAGTGTGTTTTAAATGAGTGTACTGATTTTTGGTGGATTATTGGCAACATACCAGCCTTTCACCTTCGTTCTCGATTCTTTACAACTTGTGTAGCCTTCCTGTTTTGATGCTTTGACCAGTCTGGTCCTGGAGTCCATTTTGCATCCATTGTCCATCATCCAGAGCATAGTTTTTGTTCCCTCTGTAATCTTTCATCATTCCACTTGTTCTCTCGTCCTGTTCCCAGAAGCAAGTTGCCACATGTACATGCATGTTGTGGCAACTTGCTTTCGAGAGTATTATTATACTGGTAAGAAGAATGAAGACGCTTGCAAAGCAATGTCCATTAACGCCAGGTTAGAAAATTTGATGACAACCAGTCCTGGGCAACTTCATTGCCAATTAAAGAACCTACAATTTTATGGTGCACAAATGAAGAATGCTGATAGAGGTGCATAGCACATGAGCATTGATGGTATGTACCCTCCGTGATGGGCAATAGTTAACTAAAAAGTTGCTAACTTTTAGTTTAACTAAAACATTTTAGTTAAGGATGAAGTTTAACTTTTAAAAAATAGTTTAGTCAAACCATAGTTTAACTAAAAAAATTTAGTTGCTAACTAAAAAGTTTAACTACAAATCAGCAATATGCAACTATTTTTCCACAGTGAACATTGAACACTCAGCAAAAAAACATTTTAACACTGCATGGTTTTAGCATCAACAGCCTGTGTTTTCAGATTCATACACTACTTAGTACACATGTAACTGTATGCCAGAACAGCACACACTGCATAGTTTGAAGGTGAAACTGTCATTGACACTTTGCATTATTACAGTTCACTTAACCTCTTTTATTGTGAAAATGTTTGTCATAAAAAGTTGGAAAAAGTTTAACTACTTTTTTTTAGTTTAGTTAACTAATTTCCAAAATCAGTTGCCAACTTTAGTTAAACTATTTTTTTTAGTTGGAAAATAGTTTTTAGTTTAACTTAAAAAAATAGTTTAGTGCCCATCACTGGGTACCCTACCGTGCCTTACCCATGTGGATACAGGACAACTGGTAACCTTTTGTTCTTGTGCATATTTGCCACAAGTTATATACGAGGGTTCAAATCCCCACCAGGGCAGAAATTTGTTCGAGAATTCTGCTCCACCTGCACCCCCTAGCAAACTCTGCTACAATGAGTACACTGACTGTACACTGTCAGTGGGAAGATAAGATGGCGAGGGAGAGGACTGGCCACCCGTCCTCATATGCCGAGGCTAAGAAAATAGTCACTACTCAATAACACTTCATACTGTTGGCTGCCCTATGGCTAGCTTCAGGGACTTCTCTTTGTCTTCTGTAGAAAAGCTAACAGAGGATCCCATCATAGGAGAGATGGTCGCTCGGCCAACCCAGTATATGTATCT
This sequence comes from Allolobophora icterica, assembly GCA_963556255.1. Lineage (NCBI taxonomy): Eukaryota > Metazoa > Annelida > Clitellata > Crassiclitellata > Lumbricidae > Allolobophora > Allolobophora icterica. Next base: position 33,702,362 of record OY744609.1, on the reverse strand, counting down.
GGATATTTGTGTAGCATCTTTAACACTTTAACGACGAGCGTGTACAAAAATGTATGGAAAACTAATCCCTCTCATTGTTATAACGGGTTAATAACCTAATATTTTTGGGAGCCTTCTGTCATGAAGAACTGGATGATCTGAGTTTACCCAGGGCCAGAAGTTCCATTTACTAACCATTTCACACAATTCTGAATCAGATTCTCATAATCATATTTGTAACTGCGCATAGGAGGATCTCTTCAAGGCAAAAGACAAACTGTGAACCTATTATATGATCAGCCTCACAACAAATGTATAAAGTGGATAATTTTAGAACACTCAGATCATCTCCTTAATATTAAGCTTAACACTTTAATGACGAGAGTGTAATAAAAGTGTCATTTAAGCGTTAGTCAAATTATGTGCTGTGATAGTCAGTTCCAGCACTAGAATCATAATAATCAGTAGAAGTTCTGGCCAACTGAAGCCTTCGTTCATATTCGTATACTCTGAGAAATATGCTTGCAAATGAGTATGAGCCGACACTGATTGTAAAGTGGCACTCTTCACTTTTTCAGCTGCTCCAACCTTGGTCCCAGTTTCAGCTTTGCCATGTGATGATCAAATTCTCCAGAGACATGGAGAGCTGCCATGTGATGATCAAATTCTCCAGAGACATGGAGAGCTCCTCTTCTTGGATCAAATGACCATTGTCCAGTTATCCCCAGAAAGGAATGTTTTGATTTCCCTGTTGTGTTGCTGCTTTACTTTTGTTGCAGACGACGAATAAAAGTCACTTCACTTCGGTTGGTTATACCATAGCTTCAATAAATAAAATAGACATTTTGTAGTATTTCACCAAGAATTACCTACATGCAGTACTATGTATAGCATAATTATAGTATAATATTCTACTGAGGATTCTACTGAACAGTATGCTACTAAATAGTACTATATATATATATATATATATATATATATATATATATATATATATATATATATATATACAGCACAGTATTACATAACTAGTAATGCTGTCAGCCCATTTATAAATGAGTGTTAAATACAGTACCTGAAAGGCAACGTATTTAAACAATCAGATATATTAAATGGTTTTTGTTTTTACCATCTAAATCAGTTTAAATCTATCTCCCAAATTCTGTGAATTTGCATGTGGCATTCTCAGAGTTATTAGAGGCTGGTAAATCTGATAAGACTTAGTGATAGCTATCTACAGGGCATAACTACACTCTTTCAACAGCTTTCTCTTGTCATTCAAACCGAATACAAGCAGCTTTGTTCACTGTAGCCAAATGTGGTGTATTACTCTATGCTCAGCTGAATAGCCTTTGGTTATACTGCTCGACTGGATGATGGACAAAGGACCTTACTGAGCTAGAGATGTTAAGGACAAGGCATAACATAGGGATAAGTGGAATTTTATTACCTGAAGGCAGCGCACCAAGGAAAGAAGAACAGTCTTAAAGAAAAGGATTAGACTTGTTAATATTTTGTACTTTATTGGGTAGCATAGCACCAATGCAGACAAAATAGCCTTCAAGAAAAAGATACGACTTTCAATAGTAACAATACTGTAACATTTGGCATAATTATTAACTCATACTGCATTGGCTTCCATTTGTAGTAATTAGAGGAAAGCAGGACTGAAAAAGTGTGAGAAACTCACTCTTTTAGCAACTTAGCATCTTCTGTCAGCTTCTGACCATCAAAATACAACCAATATTTCTTCCATATGTAACGCCTGAAATAGAATTTGTAATGAAATTTAGAAACAGTGGACAAATTAAGAAGTCATGCTGCAGCTTACAAGTCACTATTAGGTTATGTCAGCAAAGGCTGTGTTTAGACTGCTTTTGTCATCATAATCGTAATCTCAAGATTTCTACAGCACCAAAATAAGTCAAGGCGCTCAGTCAAAACAAAATCGACAGACACGTAAAGTTAAAATCGGTTCCTGGTCAAGATCCAAAGGGTCAGTCGGGCAGACAGACAGCTACAGTGTATGGTGTTTAATAGAATGGGAGCTGCAAGACAGTTGAGGTTAAGAGAAGAAATCAGAATATGATTTGTAGAAATGAGACATTTTCAGTTTAAGTGAAAGAGATCTGTGCATATATAGCAAGAAGTGCAGTCATACCGGTGTTTCGGTTGAAATATGCTAAAATCTCTAAAACCATATCTTCAAAACTAAAGCTAACTTACACACAAGATGTGCTGCATACAATCAAAGTCAGAGAGGAGATCCTGGAATGTTTGTGAAGCATAGTTCATAGTATCAATGTGCAATTGTGCATATTGAAGTCACCCAAACTTATAAGCTCAGGAAAAGAAACAAGGAATTTAAGCAATGATTAGAGGTCACGGAAGAAGTCAGAAAGTGAGAGTGGGGAGAATGGTATACATTAACAGAGGTAAGGCATCAACTTCCAGAGTCCAGGGTAGCAATAAAGTTTCCATATGACTATGGTGTTGGAATAGGTGAAGGGAATCATGCAAGTTTCACATACGATTTGTACAAGAAGGCCACTCCTCTGCCAAGTCCATCCAGCCAAGGTTGATTTAGGAGAAAGAAGGGTGGAGGACTTGTCAGAAATGAAGGAAGGTGATTTAGATGGTTGGTACCAAGTTTCATTGAGAGCAAGAATAACTACCTGATTATCTGAGATTTAAGGGGACTTGTTCCTGATAAAATTAAGATGGTAAAGACCCAGGTTTAGCTCAATGTCACCAAACAGAAGCAACAGAAGGCAAACTAGCAACAAGTAACAATGATGTATTTTCAACTTTTCAACCTTGGTGTAAAACACTATCAGCAAATACTGTAGATGAATGAGAAAAAGAATGCATGTGCTACCAGCTGATGTGTTGAGTGAGATTTTCTCTGGCATGGTGCAAAATTATGTGACGTCGAATCGCTTTCTTCAGTTCCAAGACAGTCGCGTTCTGAGTGACAACAACAGCTAAAAGCAGACAATACTGTACAATAGCACATTAGCATTAGAATATCTTTCAAATTATTATTCATACACATTTTCTTGAATATATGCAGTTTTTATATTGTTAAACTTTAAAAATAATACGGTAGGTATAAAAGAAATGCTGGATTTAGACTTTGCAAGGTCCTCATCCATTAACATTTGAGGGGTTCTCGCCACCAATAAAAAATACAGTACTTAGGCAAAAAACTGGCACATGTCACCATTTTGGCCAAAATTTCGAAAAATTGTTATTGCACATGACATAATTAACATAATATAATTGTTTGGCTAGCAATATAAACATAACTGATAATGTAAGTTACACACAAAATTGCCTTAAAAATTTAAACATTGATTTGTAATTTTTTTTAAAATGAGATCTCTGGCAATTGAGGTCCTAAGCCATGGCTTGTTTGGCTTATGAGTAAATCCAGCACTGGTGAATAAGTAGAATAAAACATTTGTTTTATTCTACTTCCAGAATACTCCCAAGTTTCAAACTGTGACACTTACTAGTGTACTATGATACTATAATGAACTATGAAGGAAATTCATTATAACATTACCTTTGAGAGTCATATACCATCTTATAACAAAGTCGTGCTATATCAGATTTGTAGTATAATGAAGCACATGATAAGGAGGTTCTGGTATCTATTTAATGATATACAACTGGTTCTAACTTATAAATCCAAAGAAATATCTGCACACGTTGAGCCCAAACACATTTCCAAATGGAACTTTAATTTTGTAAAATGAAATAACTCAAAACATGGCAAAAAGAACTACAAATTTAATAAAAGTCAGAAGTAGATACTTACGAAGAATGACATCATCAGCTCGTCGGACATTGACCGTCATTGCCTGTCCATGTTCAAGAGCAATGTAAGAGTTCACTTCTTCTAACGTAACAGCAGTGTGTAGGTCACAAAGGAAAGGATCACCCTATACAAAAAGTGACACAAGCAAGATAAAATACGGAAATCATTCATTTATTACTGGTATGTGAAATTGCTAACGTGCCATTGTGCTGTAATGACCATTCTAGCTCTTGCTATCACTTATTTCCTGAAGGATGACAAATAATCTGAGATGGATAGTGGCAGTTAATTCCTTTATATGATCTGGGCATTGATATACAGTGCGGTCTTACACTGTTACTTGGCCCAAAGATCCATACCTAAAGTGGACGTGCTGCCCAAAAGGATATCAAAGAAGAACAGTCACTTGTGCAGAACATGTGAGACAGTCATAAGTATGAAGTGTTGGCAACTTCTTTTTCCTAGCCTTGGCATACAAGGATGTGGCCAGTTCTATCCCTCGCCATCTGTCCTTCCCACCAACAGTGTATAGTCAGTGTATTCATTTTATAGCCGAGTTCATTCTCTAGCCGAGTTCACTAGGAAGCAAAAGTAAAGCAGAAATTTTAAAACATCTTTCTGTCCTGGTTTGATTTCCAGGAGGCTAACTACAAGCCTCCCACGCACACCAAATATTCAGCACTTACAGCCCAATACATTGCAATGTTGAATCTTCCAACTTTGTGAGGTTATTCTCACACACAGTCACATTTAGTTTCAGTCCTACTACTAAACTAGTGGCATAAAATAAGGAGTGCTCAGTATTATATTAAGGACTTTGTAAGTCAGATGATCTAACTATATTTTACTCACAACGATGATTTCAGCCAAAGCATCCTTGAACTGTTCCATTGCCTCTTGATGTGACATTCCTTGACCATCCATCAGTTCCTCCTCGTCTGATTCCCTGCTGCAGCTACTCTTTGTTTCATCCTTACCATCTGCCTCATTAGGAGGTGGTACAACATCTGACTCCAAGTTCCTGTCTCTTTCCATCTTCTTTTATTTAAAAAATTAAATAAACAAACGTAACATTATACAAAGCCAAAATGTATAGGGCACACAGTATGAGTTGCATCAAATGACTACAAGCTACAAACAATCAGAATATTTTATGAACAACTTTTAAGTGATCCCCAGAATCTACTTGAACTTGACATCATTTTAGCAAAATCAACCTTGGAAACTCCACCTGTTTACCAACAACTAGTGCCACCTCTGTGAAATACTGTCTCAGTTACCAGCCCTCCTGATCTTGTTTTCATATCTAGGCTGTATACAGCCAAAAAGCATTACTAGAGAATAAATTTATTATAATTGAATTGGTTTAGTGTTGGTGAAAACAGCCCTCAATATTTATGATTGCTCTTTACTTTTGCCAATTTTGAACCAACTAACCTCTTCTCGCTCCCTGTGGGCAAGATATCAAGGCTTTATCCAAGCTGACCAAGTACTTAAAAATATCACTTGACCCGGAGTTGACCAGAAACATTCTGCAATGGTACGATAAATTTTATCAGCATTTGTGAGTTTACATAAACTTTCCCAAAGCTTTGCCAGCATAGTATACTGAATATATGTATTTCCTAGAGAAGCTAATACTTTACACTTAGAATACATTACAATGAAGGCTGAAGAACTAATGAGGAATCGACCCCATTCCCACTCATAAACACCTCCTCCTGCAAGTGCTCCTTAATCTACGCATAGAAACCCTACCTTAGATTCAGGCCACAGATTCATTATGTTCTGCTACCATAGGCCATCTAGCGATTGACTAAATTATTCAGCCGAATTACAAGACCCTACAGATAGGCCTCTATATATGCCTATAAGGCCAGCCACAGATTCAGGTATGCCTATATAACTGCCAGAATGACCACCCCCAGATTCAGGTAGGCCTCTATATATGCCTATATGACAAGCCACAGATTCAGGTAGGCTTATATATATTGTGGTGAAATAATTGCAGACCAAATTCACCACGTTGTGAAAGATTTTTCACTAATACCCCACAATTTCTTTCGATGCTTCTATTTAGATTCTTGAATAGTGTAGTAACTGGATTATTAGCAAAACATCAACTAAACTTTCCATCGCAACTGAAGAAAATCACACTATAACTTTAATATTGTATAACGTACCGGTTGAATCGCAACTTTCTGACTCTTCTAGTCTATCTATCTTTTCCAAATCACTTTCTCATGCTTGTAGAGAGTTATAGTCAATTTCAGACATTTCGTTATATATTTTACTGCTGTCTGTCAGTAAGACGTCCATCTCAACAAAGCATGAGAATTCTTCGAATTCAGCAGGATGTATATGTTTCTATAGACTGTCACAGTGTCCCACAATCCACTGAATTTCTGAAGTCGAGTAAACATTACCACTGAACCCTGGAATATGTGTTTTCTTTTTCACAATGGACTAGTTGCTGAGAAATTGCCTTGATCAATGGGCACAACATGGTGCTACAAAGGTTACTGATTAAAATTTCAATTTCTTTCACCAAGCCATTTAACACTTCAAAGGTACAGTGAAGATAAGCAACCAGTGACATGTTAATGAAAGACAGAAGAACTGCATACATCATTGCAAAAGAAAAATCGATAACAATTAATGAAGGTTGAAGAACTGATCCAACTTAGAAAGCTCAACATTTGGAGAGGAATTACTTCAGCTGGTATGATAGCGCTATGACTTGTCAAAATGAACTCGAGCACTGGGATGTTGCATTCAGTCAGAAGAAGAGAGTAATATAGTAGGCAGGTCCTTTGTGTTGAATTCCAGAAATTACACCCGGTCACATCTATATGCAAAATGGCGTGCTTTCCATGCCCACACTTTTCAACGAGTAAGTCTACTTGGTCTTCCATGTAAAACAATACAGAAAAGCACGTGAGTCCTATGTCCTGTATGTAACCAGTGACTTTGGTTTCTACAGCCGCATCAAGCGATCTCTTAGCTAATTGAAGCTCACGAATGGGATCGTCTGATAAGCAGCTTGACTTCTTCTCGTGATGAGCTGCTCTTCTTAACACGTCAGGTGTCTGGCAGGTAGTCATGTTGCCTGCAATTATCACAGGGTCCTTCATAATTCAAACTCTCTTCAAGTAAATGTTTGTAGGTGCAGCAACACCGGCAATAATTCTTTTGTGCTACTGACTTTCTTTCATCCCCTATAATTAACATTACACATATTATGAGAACCATTAGTACTCTTAAACAAATACATATATACTGTAGAACATGTATTGCAAGTTTTCTATTACGCTTTTCGTTATAACCATTACGGTCAATTATTTTCAACGAATAATCTTTCTTGTGCATCCAAATTCATGATACCTTTGTGGAACAATCTTTATCAATATCTTAAAAAAGAAGGTCAAATGTGCATTGACTGGCAGATATCGAGGCCTAGCTGAATCAGGGCCTGGCCATTTAGAAGTTTGCAGTTTATTTTTAATAAGTCCCATCTGACTAAAACAGCGTTCATCTGAACAGTTGGGAGAGAATCAATGACATGAACATACACAGAGTGATAGAAACATTGGGAATGTTTCGAGAAGGTTCTTGGAGTAAACTAGCATAACTAAAGCTTCATTGTGTGGCACAACCTCTTGATTTTGCTAAATCAGTAATTTAAACCATTTCGCCGGGGAATATGTCAGACTGCAAATCTCTTGTGCATGTCGTGGCCAGCCTGATGGAAAATTCTTGAACCTTGTCAGGCTCTATACTCTGTCAAAATCTGATACAACTTGGAGTATATAACGAACGTCATTGCAAGCGTTAATTCTCTGCCTTATAACGACGTCAACAACTTGTCTACTATAGCCAGATAAGTTTCAGCATGAAACGTGTCTCTACCTTGCAATAAGACCTCACTGCTACATGTGTATGCTAGGAAACAAATGGTGTTGGAATCAGAATAATTACACTGACTGAAAGAGTTGAGCCAAAAGAAACGCATGTAGGGCCTACACAGCAGTTGGTTGCATGGCTGACATTTCAAATTGCTTAGTGCAAAAACTGAAACTAATAAAACTAAGCTCTTTCTTGTGAACAAATAATTATTTGACCAGTGCAATAAATTATTTCTTGCCACATGTGCTGTATTCCGACTTGTCGGGGGCCTGTTAGCGGGGGGCCCCATGCTAAAGTATATTGAGCATACTGGTTAATCCGGCCCTGCCTATAGGCATATGTAGAGGCCTATCTGAATCTGTGGCTGGATATTCTGGCATATTTTTTTTTCCGGATATTTCTATAGCGCCTCTTGAAGTCAACTACTACTCAGAGGCGCTCCCGACTACAGCATTTGATACTGTGACGCAATTTTCACGCCGAAGCGCCACGAGCAAAGGACTTGCCCAAGGTCCGTACGCAGCGGCTAGAGTGGGATTCGAACCTGCAACCCTCCGGTCACAAGGCGCCGAACTTACCACTGAGCCACCACGCCCCACATATATATAGGCCTACCTCACTCTGTGGGTGGCCATATATATATATCATTCTGTTTCTGGGTGTTCAATCATATATAGATGTTTCTAGGCCCATCTCCATTCGCAAGTTCTTGCAAATTATGTAAATGTAAATCTTTAAATTTTTACTTGATCATTTTTACATATTGTGTTCATAAACCATTACTTACTTACTTACTTACCTGAGCAAAAATAGGCTGCCAGAATTCGTAGCACTCTATTCTATCCACTTCTGGGGCTGCCATGATGTTTATCTTGTGCAAGGTTGCACAACCATAAATATTTACCGGTTGAGAGGTTTGAAGGGTGTTTTAGGTAGGAGATACAATTTTGTAATGGATGTGCTGAGGTACTTTTAGCCAATGAAGTGATTTCAGAACAGGGATGTGTGGAGGTACTTTTAGCCAATGAAATGATTTCAGAACAAGGGTTTTGTGCATGGATGTCCACAGGAATTTTTGCAGGGAGGCAAAATCTTTGTAACGGGTGCAAAATTTTTGTAAGGGGAAATGGCGTTTTTGCATGGAATTCATGAACACAGAACACAACTTTAAAAAAATAATAATGGTCAAGGACTTTACCCAAATAATTGTTTTCTTCGCACTGAAATCGTGTTGAAACTGTTGTAATAATCCGGGCACAGGTAAAATGCTGATTTGCTGATTGCTGATTTGCGGATTGGCGAGGGGTAAAATGCTGATTAGAAAAATGCTGATTGGTCATGCTGATTGGTGGGTAAAATGCTGATTGGAAATATGCTGATTGGTCATGCTGTTTGGTGAGAAAAATTATGATAAAAAAATGATTGTAACAACAGAATGTAACAAATCAGTCTTTATTATTATTATTATCATTATTATTAATCACTTATACTGATTGGTGTGTAAAATGCTGTTTTGGTGAAGCACTTGCTCCATGACTTTGGACCGTCATAGATCTTGAAATACATTCTGTCACATAGACCACTGCCACATTTTCTTTCTTTTGCTGATCAACAATACGCCAACGATATCCATCAACTTTCCAATCATCCTTCTTAAATCTTCTGACCACGTATAATGAAGAATTGATCCTCCTGTTGGTCGATTAACAATTACATTTACTGACTGACTGACTATTGAAACACTCATAGATATCACTCATGTCTGCAGTCATTCCAATCCAATGTATGTGAACTCTCCAAAATTCAAAACTTATAATAAGCTACACAATTATTTGGTGGTATTTATAGTGTTTTAAAAGTTTGTTGAGTTCAATTAGCATTTGTCAATTAAAACAATATTGAAAACAAGTGTATTTGCTTCTGTGATCACTACTTGCTTAGATTTCAATCAGCATTTTACCCTGTTGATTTCAATTAGCATTTGTTAATTAAAGCAATATTGAAAACAACAAAGTGTATTGGCTTTTTGATCACAGTTGCCTAGATTTCTATCAGCATTTGTTAATTAAAACAATATTGAAAACAACAAAGTGTATTTGCTTCTGCGATCAGCATTTTACCCTTTGATTTGCTGATTTGGCTGCTAGGTAAAATGCTGATCAGTCAGCATTTTCTAATCAGCATTTTACCCCTTGCCAATCAGCAAATCAGCAAATCAGCAATCAGCAAATCAGCATTTTACCCGTGCCCTAATAATCCTTAATCAACGCTGTGCCATTTTGTTCGAACGAACTTCTTAAAGTTCTTAGCCAGTTTGCTCATCCCCCTTTCAATTCCTGAAAGTATAGACTAGTATAGACTAGTCGGCTAAATCCCCTTAATAGCATATTTGAAAATATAACGAAAAGTTACATTTGCGCAAATAAGTTTGTTTTAACTTAGAAAGTAGCTTCGGGGATTCGTTATGCACCCGAAACCAATTAGACCGTCTGACGGGGATAACTACAAAATATAAAATTGAGACAAAGGTTTTACTGCTGTTTCTCATACAGATATACATGGACAACATTTTCTGAGAATGACACTCATTGACACTGAAACGTGAAATTTTTATGATGTCACAAAGGAAACTTAATTTTACAGTACACGATAAGCAATGAAAACGTTAAATTTTAAAGGTAAAGAACTGCCAGCGGCGGAGATTAAGGTTTTACTGCTGTTTCTCATACAGATATATATGGGCAACATTTTCTGAGAATGACACTCATTGACACTGAAATGTGAAATTTTTATGTTGTCACAAAGGAAACTTAATTTTACAGTACATGATAACCAATGAAAACGTTAAATTTTAAAGGTAAAGAACTGCCAGCGGCTGAGATTAAGGTTTTACTGCTGTTTCTCATACAGATATATATGGGCAACATTTTCTGAGAATGACACTCATTGACACTGAAATGTGAAATTTTTATGTTGTCACAAAGGAAACTTAATTTTACAGTACACGATAACCAATGAAAACGTTAAATTTTAAAGGTAAAGAACTGCCAGCGGCTGAGATTAAGATTTTACTGCTGTTTCTCATACAGATATATATGGGCAACATTTTCTGAGAATGACACTCATTGACACTGAAATGTGAAATTTTAAATGTTGTCACAAAGGAAACTATATTTTATATTTTTTATTTTATTTTAAAGGTAAAGAAAGTTCTGTCAGCGCACTTAGAAATTAGGGCAATATATGAGGGACACTTGCATAATAGTCATACAAGATGATTATTGTTACTTTACAGATCTTGAAGTGTTGCATGCTAGTTACAACTTCCTCCTCCATGACCCATGGCATAAAAAATTCAACATATTCATCATCAACAATGTCGTCATCCACAATTTCTGTCACATCTGCTTCCTCCACAATATCATCTCCATCCAAGTCTTCATTAAATGTTGTATTATAATCCACTGAGAAGTCTGAGACATTTTCACAGGATATCCCATTGCAGTTCTTACAGGCTGTAACACATGATAAGCCGTACTTGCGACACATGCAGGCTTGAGTGCCACACGGTTTCCGAGAATCTGAACTGCACTTACAACAGACAACCTTCATAATATCTGGAGATGCAATGTCAATGTCCGCTGCGACAGGAATATATTTCTGCTCATGCTCTTTCCATTACCAATCCTGTGGATTGACGTCAGTAGTTGACAACAGTTTCCAATGAAGAATTTGTAGATGGACTCTGAATGAATGAAACTTGGCTGCATTCTCGGTTGGCAGCAGTCTTTCAGGATGTGGTAGTTGAGTGCTGGTTGCGGTGATGTGCATGTACATGGAGTAGCGCAGATGATTTAGTCGATCCTTGACACTACCTCCATACAGCATGGCTATGAGTCCACATCCAGCTAGCATCACCTCCTCGTGGGTGGCAGACGAAGACTCAAGAACATCAATCAGATGTTCAATTCCAATTGCTTTACCGATCTTCCTATAGGCACTTATCGAGACCAAAATGCTTTCCTGGCAAATGAACGCAATAAAGCTGCATTTGTAACAATTCTTGTCACTTATCTACAAACAGCTGGTCACACTGTTCGTCAAGCTCCTGATGATGCTGACACTGCAGTTGTGAAACAAGCGTTGAAGCTTGCAATGGTCAAGAAAGTAGTCAGTGTCATTGCCAACGTCCAAAGAAACATGACGTAGTATCACAGCCACTCAGAGCGTGAATTACAAGAAGCCTACTAACAGCAGATGGCCCTAATGCTGATGCGATGGCACGCACTGATATGATGCGTTGATTGGTCTTTGAATACATGACAATATCTGACATGTCTGAACGGAAATGATACACCAGCATCACCAGGGTGTCACAGTCGTTGGCAATGACACTGACTACTTTCTTGACCGTTGCAAGCTTCAACCCTTCTTTCACAACTGCAGTATCAGCATCAAGAGGAGCTTGACGAACAGTGTGACCAGCTGCTTGTAGATAAGTGACAAGAATTGTTACAAATGCAGATTTATTGCGTTCATTTGCCAGGAAAGCATTTTGGTCTCGATAAGCAGTCTTCTATTCTTCGACAACGTCTCGTGCTAACTTAGTTGACCTTCTTAGGTGCTCCTGATCCTTTGTGCTTGGACCGTTACAGTAGCCATCAAAAACAATAACAGCAGAATGGCAATAATGTTTCTTGATGTATGTTTCATACTGCTGTGCTACATCGGCATATAAAGCTCCTTCAATCCAGTTGACCACATGCAGCAGATAGCCACCATCTATGACATGCACTGAGGAATCGGGAACTGAAGATGATTCAATGTCCTCACAAAGTCCTTTTGCAAGCTGTGACTTGTTTCTTACGCATGTAGTTGTCATTGAAAAGAGATGTGGGAAGCAAAGATAGTTCGTGAGAAAAATATGGAGCCTGCTGATCAGTCAGTCAGCTTATTTGCTTATCAACCATAGGCTGATCTGGATATTTACCTGATTATGGCTTGGTTTTGGTGCACCATCAGTTGATGCCTTGTGCATTAGACACTGGCGCAATAGAAGTTACTAATTGCAGTTACAGTCAGTCAGCAGGCCTACTGGCTGGCAGTGAATTGTTTAAGATGTGATAACAAATGAATGTCATGCATTTTAATGGTTGATTGAAACTTTGACTTTGAGATCCTTGTCTGTACTATGCTGAAATTTGGCTCGACAAATCACACACATACCATCATCAAAGTTCATTGATAGTGAATTCATTTTCTGACTTGCCAGTAACAAGTGAAAGGAAAAAGTGACTAATCCAAGGTTAGCATCAGCCAAGTAACGAAAATGAAACCACAGAAGTTTCGGGAAGATTTCAACAACACGGCACCAATGCATACCTTTAAGAAATGTAAAACAACTTGACATAATGGAAAGTGACAGATAGTTAAACCAGGGCCGTATTAACTTAGGTGGAGGTTCGACTCCAGCATACTCCAAAGACAAAACGATTCGATGCCAGCATATCCCAAAGACAAAATGATTCAACTCCAGCATATCCCAAAGACAAAACGATTCAACTCCAGCATACTCCAAAGACAAAACGATTCGATGCCAGCATATCCCAAAGACAAAATGATTCAACTCCAGCATATCCCAAAGACAAAACGATTCAACTCCAGCATACTCCAAAGACAAAACGATTCGATGCCAGCATATCCCAAAGACAAAATGATTCAACTCCAGCATATCCCAAAGACAAAACGATTCAACTCCAGCATACTCCAAAGACAAAACGATTCGATGCCAGCATATCCCAAAGACAAAACTGTAACTGAAGCTAGGGTTATCTATCGTTTTAGTCCTCTAAATTATTCGCCCATTGTAGCATTTTTCTTTTTCATCAATCCAATTTCTATTTTGGCAAGAATCCTTTTAATCAATCCAGCTTCCATTTAGGCAAGAACTCGTTCATTCCCAAAAATGAAACTGATAAAGAACAGACTTCGCACATCGATGGGCAATGAGCGGTTGTCCCACCTGGTTCTGATGAGCATAAAGCTGAAAATTTCTGCATGAGATCAACTTTGAGGACCTGGTGATCGAATTTGCGATGAAGAAAACACTCAAAGTTCCACTAATTTGACATGACTTCACGCCTGATACAAACCAACTTCTGACCTTTAAACTGTTTCTTAGTTTTAGATATTTGTGTTAAATTGTGTCTGTGTGCACTGCTGAAATATTTCATGATCAATTATGAAACACAAGTTAAAAAAAGTCTTGCCTTTGTGGTGGAGGCCCTTAGGCCCATAGGTGTAATTTGTGGGGGGTACGAGGGGTACCCGTACCCCCCACTTTTTGGACTGGGGGGTACTGTACCCCCCACTTTTTAAACAATGCCAATCAATATTTTATTATTGTGCCTTTCCAGAGAACGCAATCTCCGCCAAAAGTATGAAAGTGCTTAGATACACAGGTAAATCGAGAGCCAAAATTAATGAGAATACTCACAGGGAATATGCTCAAAATGGTCATCATGGGAAAATGAAAGTGGAGAAGAAATTGGTACCCCCCACTTGTTAGACCAAGGTTTTGGTACCCCCCACTTTTTAGACCAAGGTATTGGTACCCCCCACTTTTTATGCTAAAGTTACACCCCTGCTTAGGCCTATGTGGTGGGGGTCCCTGTGCACTAGAACATAGTGCACATGCATAAATCCGGGCCTGGATGTTGTCCATGTATATCTGTATGAGAAACAGCAGTAAAACCTTTGTCTCATGTTTATATTTCGCAGTTATCCCCGTCAGACAGTCCACTGCGGATGAAGGCGTCCGATGTCGTAAATAGTCGGACCGAGGGTGGCCTTGATCATGATGTCGTGCGTAATAATATTAATAAATGTTGCCATTTCTTAACTTCTTAAATGTTTCCATATTCTTGCTATCTATAAGTCTACGTCCACCTTTAAGTACGAACGTGCCATTCAGTAGAAACTGCAAAGGCAGTTCTTGTGCACTTACCTCTATTATCGCTCACCTGGGAATAGCTCGACAAAAATCTATTTTAACTTAACATATTACTATCTAATCCACAGTGTCAAACAAAAACAATAATCAGTCTATTTACTATACCTTACGTGTTCGTCGTAACAGCTTGTCGCGATATAATATTATGGCTTCAATGCTAACACTACTAAATCAACTGGTCTAAATATGGTCTAGTCGGCAACTCTTCTGAACAGCATTATCGAGAAATATTCCGAAGTTAAATTTGCGCAAATAATTTTGTTTTCACTTACGAATCGATTTTCGGTAGAAGTTCAATTTCATGCATTTCAGTTTGAAAATTCGCTACACATTCCATGTAAAGCCCCGAGCATGCATAAAGAGTCCTTGGCCCCGAGCGATAAAACATGACTTCTAACACGGAAGTTTACGACGGTAGAATTCACGGGTCGTATTCAGAGACACTCTGTGGTTGCGAGCAAAGATTTTCATCTATTAACATCTTTGGTTGTGAGCGACTTTCGTAAAATTTTCACACTTTTCTCCAACCGTCATTGTTTTATCCGACTCAGCCTTAGAACTACACATTCGTAAATACTGTATAAGAGTGTATAACAGCCTTGAAACTTGTTTTTTTTACCAACTCGAGAAACTGATTATTTTAGTTTGTATTTGTAGTAGCTCGGTTGCCGATCTACAAACTGCAAAAATCGTAATCGTTATAATGTCGATTTATAAAATAATTGTAATCTTTGAGATTTCTACAGCACTCATTTTGTAGATTTCCCTTACAGGCGAAGCTAAATGATTTCCCTGCTGCATAAATCGTTCACCCGTTGACATACCAGAATGCATCACGCGTCCTAATTACGCTTCGTTAGTGGCTTATCTTCCACTTTCTTCTTAAATCTTTGGTGAAGCATAGTCCTATTCCATCATTGGTCCTATTCTTAGGTCCTTGGCATCTAAGAATAGGTACAGGGATCATCGAATTGATGGGATATAAACATCTATAGATGGATATAAACAACTTCTGATTATACAACATTATTAGCTTTATCAGCGAGGACTTCCCAAAGTTAGACAGGTGAATTGGGTATTATGATTTGTTTTTTGAATGCGAGGTAGACTTGATTTTGTAATATTACAGGTAAAGGTTATATCACTATTGTGGTTGAATCCTATAAATTATCGAAAACTCTCGTTTTCCGAATCAGCATCTGCTATACAGAAGTAAATGTAAATGCTGCATTTGGGGTATATTTGACAGTAATGGGCCATCACTAATTGTAGCCCTCTCCGGGAGTTGGGCTACAAACTCATCTATAATTACTGCCGCTACCATACCGTAATCTCAGTGGCCGCTGCAGTCGTAGCAACCAATGTCTGTCAAGTTGGAGGCATTAGCAACCGAATTTACTATAGAATTTGCTACCCAATTTACTATTATATCTCTTTTGTTTTGGTTCTGTTCTATTCTGGCTTTGCATAATAACTTCACCGTAAATTGTTGAGAGTAATTTTACTTGCATCACGTGTTGTACACCAGCTAGAGGAAGCAAAACTGTTACATGTATGATGGTTGTCTATATATAGAATTTAAAAATTACACCCATACTGAGATTTATTCCAATTTTTGAAGTGTTTTGCTAGTAGCTATTAGTATGTGTGGCACTCCCGGTTTGCTATATTTTAACTGTTACTGTTATGGTAGTTTTTTTAGCAGATTTTAAGTTTGGCATATAGTTTAGTATTTATTTCATGCATTGAATGAATTCTCAAACCTGTCACCAGATGGTGCCAGTTCTAGGTGACACTTACATATCCAGAAGTGTCAACGAATCTCTTGATGATCACATACCTGAAGATTTCTTCAATCCAACATTGTTCAATGATGAGCCATTTGTGGAAGAGGTTTTCCAGTATGGGGAAATTGCCATCACCCTATATGGATATTCCTGGAAAACTGTCCAGTGCAGTGCAGGGATCAGTCATATTGGACACACCCTCTGGGCTGCTGGCCACTATCTTGCCGATTATCTCTACCACCATCCAGAAACTGTCAAAGGGAAACGTATCTTAGAAGTAGGTAAGGCTGCTTGAAAATGTGCTATATAAATTTGTGATTATCACTACTGACTTAAGCCTATAACTTTTTTAAACTTAGTGGGGTAAAAATAGTTGCAAACTGCAGTTGCATAAAAGGAATGCCACTCATCATTAATATACTAATATACAGAGAACTAACCAGAGGAAGAATACATGAAATTAAGGCCAGGTGTCATTACCTTAATGACGTAATAAGGGTGCCTTGCTCTGAAAAAGTTTTGAATCCACTGATCTAAGGTAGCTACAAGTAAACCTTCATATGCAGTGTTGACACTTTAACGACGAGCGTATACTAAAATGTATGGAAAATTAGATGAATTTAACAAATATTTTCAATTTATTTAAATGAAGCACTCTATTTCAACTAATACAAACTCATATAAGCAAAGCTATATTAATTTACTTGCTTCAATTGAAACACTATAATATATATATACACACTATATATATATATACACACTATATATATATGTATATATATAATATATACACTATATATATATATATATATATACTATTTAGTATCTATGGTTCAGTTTGGTAAGATTAATAATACTCTAATATTGCCTTCCAAAATATCAAACAAGAAGGCGTTAAATAAAAAGTATTGTAATTTTTTTATTTCAAAAACTTGTGCAAGTTTCATTAAACAGTGTATCTAAGATTTATATATGTGATTTTGTCAAATACAGACTCGATGGAACATCCAAGCCACAACTTAAATAGTACATCCAATTTATTCAATATTTATTTTACAAAAAGCATTGCCATTTTTCAGTGCTTTTTTTCTGGGAAAAAAGGTTCCGGAAGGGAACAATAGGTTCCGGAACGGAATAATTATGGGCAGGCTAAAATCCCGAGAAAAACTAGATTGGGGATTGGGAGGGGTCTCAATAAACACTGAAAACAGTTCAAAGCACTGAAATTTAATTAAAATAACTAAAATATTGTTTTTATTATTAAAATAAATAAATTATTTTTTAGTACCTGGAAAAAGGTGCCGGAACGCCGTTCCGGGTCGTTCCGGCTGAAAAAAAGCACTGCCATTTTTGTCATAGCACCTTACTGAACGGTGGGACTTGTAATCCTTAAAATATGGTGTATAGAAAATGCCTAAGACTTTCCCCAGTGCACATATAGTTTGAATACTAGTGCTTTATATGAAATGATCAGTTTATTGTTACCCTTTGTTGTCATCCTAAGAACATGAGGCCACAGCTTTCAACTGTTGACCAGTGTAGGATGAACTCATTATTCATATGCAAAACTAACTCTCAACAAACTTGTCACCTAGTCACATCGATAACAAGTGTTTACTTTGTTTATAGTTATTTTTGTTTGTATTACTGATATTTACGCTTGTCTTTGTCCTAGTTAGTTTTGTAAATATGTGCACTTGTCACGTATTGAGTAAAGGATTACTTTCTTACAATGTGGAAAGTTAGCTTGTCTCTCTAGTGGATTATTTGTTCATGTATTTTTTTTAAATGGGTTGCATTTTCCACTTAGATGAAGATGGTGTGTTATTTTAATGCTATTCAGAATTCTTAATATTCTCATTGCTGTAGTTATTTTATTTATAATAATTTTTTGGTAGGATGTGGACTTGGTTTGACTGGTTTAGTGGTCAGCAAAATTGTAGACAATCCAGCAGACGTTGTCCTTACTGATGGTGATCGCAACATCCTTGATGCACTGCAGCTGAACATCGACTGGAACTTTCCGATTGTTGCTCCCAACGAGACAGGATCTCAGATGAACTGTCGACAGCCAGTTTGTGCTGAACTGTTTTGGGGTGAGCGCACTGAGGATTTCAAGCAAATGCATGGACAATTCGATTTGATCATTGGTGCTGATATACTCTACAGCGAAAATTCTTTGGAGCCATTGATTTGTACGGCCTGTGCACTGATGAAGGCAAATGGCAAGTCTCGAATTCTATTTGCGTTTCAGACCAAGTATGGTGGCCATTTGCTAGACCGGTTGCTGAGGATTGCCTCCAAGTATTGTTTGGTTAGTCGACGATTGGAGTGGACTTCCTTGGAGGTGAAACTCCTTCAGTCATCTCAGGATGAGAATTTGGCCCTGGAATTATGGGAATTCTATAGCCAGTTTGATAATGGTTTGTAACATGTAGTGCAGAGTAAAATATATGGAGATAATTAGTAGAGGTTGGTAATGGCAGATGCTAGTGGGGCTGCAAGCACATTGATTGTAGCCTGCTGCCGAACAATGCCAATTACTTTCCAAGCCTTTGATAATTGTCATGTGTCTATTTAAACCTATCTGTTTAATTTATGTTTTGTTAAACTTGTTTTTTTGTTTTTCTATATATTATGTTTGATGCTGAGCTTACCGGTAGTCTTTCTGAATTGATGATCAATTATAACTTTTTGTTTCTATAAACTTGCTTTGAAATGTTCTGTATATATATGCTTTAATATCAATGTAAGTTTTAATTCCATATTTGATTGATATGTTACTGGTGTTCCCGTACTTAATGGCTTTACTGATTGCAACAGCTAATATATCCTCCACAAAATGGGGCTGGTCTTTGAAAAAGATTGACATCCTTCTACTTGACTAAGCCCTCAAAATCTGATTGCCACAGCCTGGCTGCCCTGAGGTAAGGAACTGCTGTTGGTGAAACTTTCTTACTCTACTGACCCTGGGATGCATCTTTACACAGATGAAGCTGCTATGCCGTATTTTTAATATGCCAGACACCTGTAGTTGTCAATTGGCAAAAATAGAATACTATACTTTGGACAGATTTGTTATTGTTTTCAAACCTACAAGTTTATACCATTTACCTTGTCCACATTTCTTCTGAAGGTGTAAAGTCTCACCATCTGGAAAAGATTCCTCTTGATCCACTACTGTCATGCAAAATTTCTGAAAATTAAAAAAAGTGTTCAGAGGACCTCCAAATTTTAAAAAATCCATTGCTGAAAAAGACTTTTTGGAGGGTGAGACTTGAAATTTTGCAAAACTTTCTCGTGCAATTGTGGGACATCCTAAATATACAAAGTATTTATATTTACAGTGTATTACATTTTTCTACATACAGAACAACATACATATACCCGCAGATATTAATTTTTACATTTAATACAATTTTTTTTTCGTTTGTGTTTTTGCACTTCTTTTTCGCATTGAATAAGTTTAGGGATGTTTTTAGTATGAATTGTTTCAGGCATTAGGCACATTACTTACACTTAACTTTACTGCTAAAACTGTTAACACAATGTATGGTTAACATGTCATTATTGCATTTTGTATTTTTGTGTGAATTCATTTTGTTTGTTTCAGTTGAATTAAAAGTTCAATTCTCTTAGTGTCTTGTAAAGAAATGGAAGAAAAGTGTTGGTTTTGTTTGTGTGATTGGGACGTAAGGCAAATGTATAGACCAGGGACATCATTTCAGCTTTTTCGGGGGGGGGGTGAACTTCGGTATTTCTTGAAAAAGAGGTGAAAAATTTCTTCGTTGTCACACACGAAAAATTTTCTTTCACCTTTTTTGGTGTTTCTTTAAAATGCTTTGTTTTTAGTCTATATGTGCAAAACTGTAAGCCAATGCTGCAAATGAGTCTCTTTTCTTTTTTTTACCCCTTTCATCTTCCTCCTTTTCTTTTTTACATCATTTTTTTCCAAAAATCAGGGGGCAAATCCCCCAATGACGTATTTGGTATAGACCTTTTCCCACCAGCACGTGTCTCTCTCCATTTTCGTGTGTATGACTTCTGAGCTCACAAATATACAGCAACACTTCGGTAGGCCTATATCGAACTTCGGTTTTTCTAACTTTAGGTTATATCGAATAGCAGTAAATGGCCTGGACACAAACAATGCAAACACATGCAAATATACTGTTTTATCGAACCTGCTTATATCGAAGTCTCGCATTTATCGAATGCTATGTTCTGTCCTTATCGAACAATGGCCTGCAGATATATCGAAGTTACAGGGCCGCTCTGCAACTCTCAATGCTGTTGGCCTAGTTATAGCTGACTGATGAATAATCAACGGTGCTTTATTTCCCGACTGCCTCCAGCTAAGCGACAAGACTGATATGCAGCATGGGTGTCCGGAGGGAGGTGATGGGATTTGCCCCCATAGAATTTGCATATATTTAAAAAAAATAAAATCTTTATTATGATTATTACAACAGTTCCAACAGTTCCAACACGATTTTCAATGCTAAAAGGCACTTAATTATTATTATTATTATTATTATTAATGAGCTTTTATATAGCGCCCCTTCAAGGTTATCTACTCAGGAGCGCTCCTAGTCCAACCACGGCTAAAGAGAGTAGTTTTTAAGTTTGCAAGAAACAAGGTAGAGTGAGTCATAGGGACCAGGCGAAGTGCAACAGGAAGGCCATTCCAGGTTGCAGGTCCAGCGACCGAAAAAGAACGTCGCTGCATAATGGCTGTCCGCGTGCGGGGGACCAATAGCTCGGCCTGGTCAGCCGAGCGAAGAGCAGATCTCCGCAAGACCCCCGAGGTAGAGCGACACAACTTATGCAAATAAGTCATTGACCATTATTTTTGAAGTTGTTACAATGTTATGTGTTCTGTGTTTATGAATAGATTCTATGCAAACACGTAATTTTTCTCCCCCTGCAAAAATGATGTCCCCTCAGGAATACCACCCCCCAGTAAAATTCCTGCGGACGTCCATGCATGTATGTCTGGTCAGTGGAAGGGGCAGAGTCTATATCAAGGGTGGCGAACCTTTTTTAAGGTGCGTGCCAAAATGTTGCTAAATAATTTTTAAAAATACCGTCGCGTGCCCATCGGAATTTTGCACAACATGCAATTATTTTTCTCACACAGGTTTACGTTAACAAAGCATAGCAAAAATGAATTAAAGATGTTATTTTAAGGATCGTTTTTGAATGGTGTTAAAATGAAGTCCTTCAAACAAGAAAATGTGGATTCCTACATGGATTTTGCATTTCTAAGTTTAAAATTTTGGGGGACACTCTGAATTCCACGTGCCCAAACACATTTGAACGCGTGCCACTTTGGGCACGCGTGCCATAGGTTCGCCACCCCTGGTCTATATGATTACGTTAACTTCACTATCGTACCGTAGCCTCGTTATGCCGACCGCAGTCCTATTGTTCAGTGGCGGATTTAGCTATAAGAGCGCGGGACGGCTGCTCCGCGCCCTATTAGGCTATTAGCCGACTCGTCTAAGTCGAGTCCGGTGTCTGGGATTTCTCTTCAAGCAACTCTGGATATCGTCACTGCTAGGCTATTGCCACATTACAAGGAACAATCTTGCTAAGCCTATTTGTGTTAGTCAACGTTACAACCTTTAGTACAAAAGTGTGCAATTTAATAATGGCATCGCAAAAGCAGTCTTGTTGTCGAGACCTTAAACACCAAGACCAAGACTTTGAACCTCAAGACCAAGACTTTGAAACTCAAGACCAAGACCGAAAACCAAGACCCCAAAATATCACAATCATATCCAGACTGCTATTCCTTACTAAAAAAATTGTCAAGTCGGACTACTCGCTATTTTAATGAAAACATGAGTCTTTCATTTTATTCAAGCAAAACAACTCTAAATGCAGACTGCAGAGAATTCCGAATTCGTATTTACAAAAGTTCTTCATGCGAAATGTTATTCCAAATGCCTGCTGCATTTTATAAAAACCAATTCGCTCAGAATTTTCTGACCAAGACGTGACCTGTGGGACCTCATAAAATTCTGCCATGTGGAAAAATACGTACTACTGGTGTTGATCGCTGGAACACACTAGCTATTCAAGCACCGGATGTAAATGTACAAATCGTGAGTTTAAAAAAATCATTCCATGGTAAATAACCGGAAGTCAAAATAATTGTCCAAAACAACAGTAAAGCCTCATCCACACCGTGTAAATACTAAAGCAATTGTACTAGTTACGATGTTTGAAAATCAATCGTAAAGGTGTATATAGATATAGGCTGATAATAATTCTCGTTGAGGTCCATTGCCCATATAATTACATTGAACTATCGTGGCGCCTTTAGTGTGACGATTTCTGCAACTAGAGCCGCTGGAGGAGGAGATTTCGACGCCGAGCGCGCCGTCGCTCGTAGCCCTTTGTCGGCAACTTCTGTCGCCGAGCGGGCTGACGCTCGTAGTCCCTTTGTCGGCAACTTCAAAGGACCTGATCGGCTGCAGTAGAGCTCTGTATCGGCCGGCCTGATCACCTTAAATACGTTGACACGAAAAGATTCGATAGTTGACGGCCGAAGAGAGAAGATCTAGCTCGTCGAACTGTATTGAAATCGAGATATTAAGAAACCTAGTACGGTAATTTGAACTGTAGTAGAGATAGTGCAATTGCGCTATAGAAGTTGAGAGGTCGCAGGGTCGTTTCCTGTTTAATAAGACGGCAATTGCGATAGAAAACTTCCTAACGGTGGTGGTTTGAGACTACCGTGTGTGACGCTGAAGCTGCAGATTGGTCTGCATCGTGGTTTATCACGACTGAGGGCTGAATTTCCGGTCGTCTGGCGTTTTTGGCGAACGAGAGGCAACTGTTCTCAGACTGTGTCGGTCGAATACGCTCCGAAGCCCTTTTCTTCGAGTAGGCCTATAGCTGTGAATACGGTCTTCAAGAGGTTTATCTATTTCGCTTTCTCATTTTAAGGAATAGGCTAGATAGTAGTCCAAATTAAGGGAGGGAACCTGATTTAAACTAGACGTGAATTTCTGATATATAGAAATATAGGCCTATAGCCAGTTTAAGGGTAAATTGATTAGCCTATACTTTCTCCAACTGTTGCTTGATAGTAAAAGTAAACTGAAAAGATATCTCAGAATATCTGAGAAGACATTGCATCCTGAATATTGTAACACATTAAGTATTGATACTTTTGAAGTTTGTCACTTAATAGAAACATTGACTGTTGACTGAGATTTCGTTAATCTCGCCAAAGAAACCGGAAACACCAGACGACCGGAAATTCAGCCCTCAGTCGTGAAGAGACCACGATGCAGACCAATATGTGTGTTTGTCTGTCTGCATAGCCTCTGTCCGTCTCTCCATCTCTGTCTTTCTGTTTGTCTCTCTGGCCATCACGCTCTCTCTCCATCTGTCTGTTTATCTGTCTGTTTCTCTCCGTCTCTGTCTACCTGTCTATATTTATGCCTGTCTGTGTATCTGCCTGCCTGTCTTTCCTTTTGTCTGCCTGTCTTTCTGTCCGTCTCACTCCTTCCATCTATGTCTATCTGTCTTAATGTATGCCTATACTCCTGTATGTCTGTCTCTATATCTGTGTGACTGTTTCAGAGCCTGTAGACCTGTACGACTGGTCAACTAGGCTTTCTTTACGTAAGTACACACAGAGCAAATAGACATATAGGCCTAGACAGAATTTATTTTAGGTTGCAGAGTAATAATTACAACCGTTGGAACTTTGCCAATTTCAGCTGAAATGGCGAAATTTGTACGTTTTTCTGCATGTCTGCCTGTCTGCATTAGATCGATCTGCAAGTATGGGAGTACGTATATGTGTATCAAACAGACAGAGGACTTTCTAGGCATACACACATACAGAGAGACAGTTTATTTAGGCTGTAATGACGAACGTTGAAATATTGACAAAGGCCAAAATGACGTAATGCTTGCGTCATTTGACTGTTTCGATTTTCATTCGCAGCTCAAATCTCGAAGAAGAAAGACGCAGTCGGACTTATCCGAAATTTTTCCTACAATCTTCTCTTCTTTCTCTTCTTCGTCGAAATTCTTGCGATTTCCGCTCCGTCAATTGCTGTTTCGATCGAAACTTCGTGGAATGAAATATCAGGTCAACCCAGATCATTTCAAAATAACTAAGGATTCCTTTTTCCGGATAGTGAACAGTGATTCGTAAAAGTTCTACTGTTTACTGTGTTGATTAGGCCTACATCAACTGGGGCGTGTGCCGAAAACACACTTTCACAGCATACTTCAGACACGAGTCTTGTACAGTAGGCCTACTAAGCTTATGGATGTAACAGATAGGCCCAACAATGCAATAACATCTAGGCCTAGTGCAAGGAAATTTCTCATCGCAGAAATTGGCTCACTCGTTCCATAGAGGGCTGTATGTTCAACATGCATTATTACTGTTTATAAGTAGTTTTCACTCAGGGAAAACATAATAACGAAGTTATTAGTGAAATTTAGGAATTTAAATTTTTAATTTTTATGACTCTAAACAACCCAGTAGGCTACCGAAGTTGACCATTCGCCGTTAGTAAACATGACGGTGGTCTAACATTGTATCTGCATATGTGTTCCTGTTTCTGCAATGTACACGTAATGCAGTGGTTTTCAACCGAGGTTCCGTGGAACCGCACGCGAAGGTTCCGCAGGAGTTCAAAATAAAATGTAAAAACACCAACTGAATTCACCAGAGGATGAGCAGTAGCAGGAATCTTCATAGCATCCAGTAACTGTTGCTAGACACGATATTCAAAGTTTAAAATTCCAGAATCTAAATATTATTCCAACATTAAGTGAGATTTTTACAATGCCCAAAAATGTGGAGTCACGGGAACCAGCTTATTCACATGCGCTCAGTCCAAAAATCGATAGGGGAACCAAATCGGTTCCAGGTCCAGATCCAGATAGGTCAGGCAGGCAGACGGTCAGAAGTCTAAGGTGGATGGTGTTTAGAACTGGAGCGGCGACAGAGGTCAGGGGAAGAGGAGGAATCGATATAAGATTTTTGAAAGAGCATTGTTTAAGTTTTGAGTGAAAGACCTGCGGAGAGATATCAAGAGGTGAGGTGTGGTGAGTTCGTAGGATGGTCACATAATTGTCGTAATTCTCGAGGGAGTTTATTGCAGAGAGGCAGAAAAGCTATGGGCTATGGAGCAATTTGCAAATTTTACAAGTTACAAGTTAATAATTATTACAATTACAATTATATTTATTTCCTGAAAAATTGGACGGGTCAAACCACTCAAACGCAGTGGGTTCCGCGCGTGCTTTGTGTAAGATTCCGTCACTACAAAAAGGTTGAAAACCACTGACGTTATGTAATGTAAATCGACTTTTCTCAGCGCCACATAAAAAATATCATCAGGGAGACTAGCCTATGCACTGCACTCTGTCAACTCCGCAATATCCAGTTTGTTTGGTTGGTTCCTGTGGCCGGCCAGAAACGGAAGAGGTCGAGTCGAGGAGATAGCACGGTTCTACGGTGGAAATTGATTGCGACAGTGGTGTAGTCATGGAGGTGCAGCAGTGGACTCGCGATCGGACAGCTTGAAGAGTTCGGTCTTCAGTCGTGAGTGGAAAGATGCAGCAGAGAGGACAGGCGAGTAGCGGCGACCCTGATAGGTAAGAAAGGAGGATGGGAGGGAGATCGTTCCAAACAGCTGACAGCATAGATTAAGTCGCCGTTGCAGAATTTAAGAGATTTCCGCGACGACCTGGCAATTCTGATCGTGGTAGAACGGTATGAGAAGACTAAATTAGTGATATTACTTTGCGTGCCTAGTGAACACTATTGTCGATCTCCTAATGACGTTACACAATGGACAATGGCATTTGTCCACGTGACGTCACGATAATTATATAGTTTCAAGACGCCGTTAATATGAGAGATTATTATTATTATTAGGCCTATATCATGTAAAATCTTCGATCGTTTCTTTAATATTACAATAATTATAATTAATTTATTTCATTTTATAAATTAAAAATTAAATAAATAAGTAATATTTCAATAATAAATATTTATTATAATTTTATAAATTTTCTTGTTGGCAGGTAACTTTTGCAATCGCACTCCAGTTTCCAAATTTTGTTCGATTTGCTAAGCACTTTCTGGACTGAGCGCCATGGCATACTATGCCGCTCTGCAGTTCCGAAAGTGCTGAGATGACATTCAGATGTAATCGCAGATGACATCTGAATCATAGGCGCAGGTGAAACCCAAGACATGGCGATGACCAATCACAACAACTGCGCGATCTATCAGAGAGATATATCGAGAAAAAGACATTAAGCTCAATCGGAAGAAACTGCAGCAGCTGACAAGAGATGGCCGCGTTCGCCCAGATCAGAGAAACGTCGCAGCAATCCAACAAGCAATCAATCAAGCGATCGACAAGGCGTCTTACGTCCCCTCGGAATGGTGACATATTTGGCATAATTCAGTTTGGTGACATTTAATACCTTGACACTTAATACCACGACAGTCAATACCGGTCACATAATACCTATGACACTTAGTCCCAATAACACTTAACCCTATGACATTTAATCACAGCAATGTCTCCAAGATACGAACTAAACTAGATAAGAAATAGGTAAGTAAACGACACCGGTCGCAGCTTGTAATAGTAAAGACTTCTGTTTGTTCATCTCTTGCTTGATACAGGTCAGGAACGTCCACATCGTCGGGTGGTGACAATGAAAAAGCGACTGGAGCCCATGGTGCCATCCCCGGGTGCCTTAATTGAGCATACCTGAGTATAAATGTATTAATTGTCCTAGGATTAGGCCCCTAATTGTCTATAGGACTAAGTGTCGTCGGTACGAATAGTCCGGTATTAATTGTCACGGTAGTAAGTGTCATTGTATGTAATGTCGTGCTACCTATTATTCTGCCCAAACCTCAGCGAGACAACTGCTCGCATCGAATTCTGTTGGAGACCAGAACTCCATGGCACTGCGTTACATGAGTTGAAAGAGATGTTAACGCACACGCCGATCCTAACGAAGTTTGAGTCTTTGACACAGTGAAAGCAATTGCAATTCAATGTGCCGTAAGCCTAGCAAGAATCGGTGCAGTTTTGCTTCAGAAAGGAAGGCCAGTCGAACATGACTCACACGCAATGACAAGAAGGGAGACGAATCGTTGGCGTAGAGTAGACAGAGAATTAGAACTTTTCACACGTACGTCTATAGATGCGAGACAGGTCACTGTTGAAATCGACCACAAACCGCTAATTACTGTAGCAAAGAAGCCATTATCCTCCGCGCCATAACGGCTTCAGCGAATGTTCTTTCGTTTACAGCGCTACAACTAGCCTACTGGGTATAAAGACTTTGACCAAATTTTACTTCAAATACTCCGTCAATTAATATAAATTATGACTTTTCACAGTTTTATAATGAAGTTTGTTATTAATTTAATCTAAAAGCTTCTTAGAAGATTATTTCGCCAACAGAAACTTTCTTTATACAATAGACAAATTATAAATGTTTACCTAACAATTTCTTCTCTTATTAATTGCAATTTAAAAGTTCATGGCAGATTACAAAATAAACGATTTTATTCATCGTTCTTAAACTTTCCAATACCACAAATTTTATATAGTAAGGTATAATAAATGAAAAAATTGATCCAACATATCCTAAATGTCTTTGGGCTTTAGGACTTGTAGGTAAAGCTGAAAAAAGGTCGTCACATACTCTGAAATAAATAAAAAGCCAAAAATAAAATTAAACATGAATAAAACGATGACAATAAATCCTAAGTCAAGAACGATGTGTAAGTCGATAAGATCTAATAAAAACGTGATATTTCCGGAATTTAAAAGTCCTTATAGGCTACCTAATATACGAACGTATTTGCATTTATGAAAACTTTTCAACAACCTCGTCTGGAATGTGCAAGTATGCGACAAATGCACTGGAAACGCGAAATTCTTTCTAAATAGTTGTTGAACAACTTTCACAAAATTTCGAAAAGCTTCGCAGAAAATGTCTCAGCCTATAATTATATCTAATATTGCACAGAAATATTTATGTTTTAATTTACACCGAGGACCTAAATTATAATCAGCTGAAAGTAAATTCACTTAGGCCTATATTAAGTTAATTAAATTAAACTTAAAGTAAAAATAGGCCTATTTGAATCTAAACTAACGTACGTGAATAATATAAAAATAAACTCGTTATCTTTCCGGGAAAAGGCTCTGAAACAATACAAATTCTTCTCAACGCAGTTTTTGTTCACTTAATCAGCACTTCCAGTTTTATCCAGTGCAGTAGCCTACTTATATTAACCAATTTGTTTCATGCACAGAAGTCGGGTTTTCTCCCACGCTATTGTCGTTAAACTTAGGTTTGAAAATGTCGCATAAAGAAGCACAATCTGATAGGAGTATTTTAATCTGTTTTCAGTGGACACAGCACTCAGAGATTGTAATTCTCCCTTGATATATCGTAACTTGAAACAGTTAACACTCTCCATACAATTAAATACTACTACACAAATTAAAATTATATATTTGCTTTGAATCTATAATAACAATCATCTTGAGCTTGACTCGTGTCGCATTCAAAATTGCCGGTACCTTTCTGATTTATTCTTGTAGCTAGCATTTTAAAACAGATAGAAAGTAATACTGTAATAGATTAAAGAGACAGTGGCCCAAAAAGCTGTGACTTTGAGAACACAAAAAAGAAAGAGACAAAAAATTTATTTAAGAATACTTGAAAACTTTTATATCATACTTACTTGTGCAACGTAGTCTAAGCTTGAGAAGAACGAATGGAATGAAAAAGAGAAATCCTGCCGCTATAAAAACTACAGCAAACAAAAATTCTATTTGAGGATTGGTTATAATTGGCACAAAAACGAGATAGACTGATGCTAGGAATACCAGTACCGGAAAAATTAGCGGAATCTGAAACAGAAAAGTTGCAAAGTGTTAAGGTAATTGCAAAGATTAATTAACCTGTGAACAAATGCAGAAAGTAAACAAAATGAATTTCAGGTCGTTCGTAAATTAAAAATGGAAAAGATCAATTAATCTCTTATATTTATCTTAGCTTTGAATTAAAAACATTGGCACATCCCTGCTCATTTTGGTATTAATATTTATTTCAGAGACTTAATATTACTGCACGTTATATCGTGAATTTCTGTGTTTTAAATTATTAATATTAAAATAAAAAATATACCTTAACTGGCCGAGGAACGTCCTTATAAGGCTTCACGTAGCGGAATATGATGACGCCCAGCGTGGTCAATCCATAAAAAGCCCACTGGATGAAACTGACGAAATCAACGAGACTTTCTACCTCACCAGGTATGAGGACGATAATTGAAATAAAAGTCTAATACAAGACATTTAGTATTCTCATTTATGATTTTATTTGGTTTCTGTTTTATCAGCATATTTTTTTAGATGAGACTTCTATGCTTCTGTGGATATCAAAAGCTGGCGACTTTATTGTTTTCCTTTGCTAAACGAGTTGAGTGGCAAGTTCTTGCTCTCGCTGCTTGATCTTCTTACAGTTTTAAACTTTCGCTAGGAGTTGGTGCTGAAGCTGACATCTAGGATCACTCACCATGCAGTGGCGTAGCCAGGTTTTAACACCAGGGGGAGCGAGCACATAAAAAGGCCTCAACTACCAAAATAAATTATATCAATTTCAATTTGGCGATCATGAATTTTAATACATTACTGGTGGTCACTTTTTCGACATCGGAATTTTCCTTATTGACAATACTGATTATTTCTTTGTAAATGTCTTTAAATGAAATAAACTGTTGCACAAAAGATTTTTCACTTCGACGTTAGATGACATCTGAGTACATGGCTGCCAAAAATTCTAATTTGGTCACATTATCGGCATTCAAATTGTAAAAATACTTTGGATCTAATTAAAAGAACTAAATTTTGAAGCCTCATTTGTAAAATGCTCAAATCATTTAGTTTTGCTATTCATTCATTCGGGTATTTATATAGCACCTCGTCATTGTCTTCAAGGGGGCTAC
The DNA here is from genome assembly GCA_963556255.1 of Allolobophora icterica. Classification (NCBI taxonomy): domain Eukaryota; kingdom Metazoa; phylum Annelida; class Clitellata; order Crassiclitellata; family Lumbricidae; genus Allolobophora; species Allolobophora icterica. The sequence continues at coordinate 33,671,817 of OY744609.1, read as the reverse complement.
TCAGAGGTGCTCCCGACTCCAGCACGACCAAACAAGACAGTTTCAATCGAGTACCGGTATAGAACGTATCACATGGAGTTCTGGGGAACAGGCGCAGATCCTTGAGGAGCCCGTTCCATGCCGTCGGGTCCACCACTGAAAAACACGGTTCTGCATGGTGGCTGTGCGGGCAAAAGGTACAATGAGTACCACATTGCCCGAAGATAGGAGGTGGCGACTACCCTGAACTCCCAGCAATGGGCGGCAAAGGACCCGCAGTTAAGCTGGAGCGCATCCCAGCAAGCACCTCCAGAGCAGGGAAACAACCCTTATACTACACGCTGGCTGACAGTTGGCTGGAGCCAATGCAGGACCTCCAGCATAGAACCAAAGACCTGACCAAATTTTGGTATTTAAGGCGCGTCGCAGAGCGTTGCACTCGATAGACGGTAGGCCATAGTGGATTGAGGAACAGTCAAGATTTACGACACAATCTAGTGACGCTATTTAGGTTTCAACCATGAATCAGATATTTCATTATCCACTTACATTTCATCATGGAATCTCTCGTTTTCGAACATGTTTATATAGTCAGTCATAATATCACATTTTTGAGCCAGCTCAGTTGCTTAATTCATTCTCAATCCGTTCAATGGGGTCCTAAGAAAGACTAGGGGGGTTGAACCCCACAACCCCCCGACAATTCTCACCCTGCTGAAGTCTCATCTTTTCAAGAACTCTTACCCTGTCTCACCTGATACTCTGCCTTCCACTTCTCTTCGCACTAAACGACACCCGCCTAACCGCCTTAACATCTGCTCTCTCATCTCTTGATCTAGGCTCCCAGGTAACCGGACCTCCATTGATTTGACGTAGCGCTCGCGAATAGGCTGGTGCCATGCGCTTGGCCTTCGAGTGACGCTTTAGAAATTTGGAGATTACGATTACGACGCATTCCATAGCACAGCTAGACAATTCTACTCATCTTTGATCAAACTCAAATGTTGTTAATTAGCAAGCAAAGTGTCAAGGCTTACTGTTAGCAAAATAGCAGGCGACGGTGTGTATTTTTTTATATGGACCATTGCGAGTACGTCTGGCAAATGCTCGTTTCTTGCAGCCGAATACATCAATCTGAATACACAACAATTACTTGCGCAGAAAATCAAAACAAGTATACTTTTTTAGATAGTTGGTATATGTTCGTATTTTGCTTCTGGCCTTCTGCTACGCTCGTCGCTAGACTCCCTTGCTTTGTCCATATCTCTACTTACATGCTTGATGTCCTTCACTGGCTCCTTATTGCCGCGCGCATCCGTTATAAGAGTCTCCGCCTTGTCTATAAATCTAAGCAGGGTACTGCCCCAAAATATCTGTCGTCGAACTATCTGCGAAAGCCGCGATCTGCATCGTCTTCTCGCCCATTGCGCTCTGTGAATCGGCTTGATCTTTTTTGTTCCCAGGGTTAAAACTGCCTTGGCCCAGCACCGGGCGTTTGCTGCAGTGGGTCCCATGATCTGGAATGATCAACCCCTCTGCTCAGGGACGAACTAATGACTGGCTTTTCCTCATCGGTCTCGCGTTTCCTAAAGGCATTTCTGTTTCCCTGGGGCTTCAGTGCTGAATAGTTATTCTGCGAGAGGCTCTTAATAAATTTCTTGACACAATACAATACAATTATATGGATGGCCCTAACCTATAGCCATTAAATTACCATGCATTCGCTCCAAGCATTGGCTCCATGCATAGGCGTAATTTGTGGGGGGTACGAGGGGTACCCGTACCCCCCACTTTTTGGACAGAGGGGTACCGTACTCCCCACTTTTTAAACACCAATGCCAATCAATATTTTATTATTGAGCCTTCCCAGAGGTCGCAGTCTCCGCCTTGCTTCGTGTAGGCCCCTGTGTAAGAAATTAGTACCCCCCACTTTTCAGACCAAAGTTACGCCTCTGGCTCCATGCATTGGCTCCATCCATGCATTGGTTCCATGCATTGGTTCCATGCAATCACTCCATGCATTGGCTCGATGCATTGGCTCGATGCATTGGCTCGATGCATTGGCTCCATGCATTTGCTCCATGCATTGGCTCCATGCATTGGCTCCATGCATTGGCTCATGCATTGGCTCCATCCATGCATTGGTTCCATGCATTGGTTCCATGCATTAGCTCCATGCAATCACTCCATGCATTTGCTCCATGCATTGGCTCCATGCATTGGCTCCATGCATTGGCTCATGCATTGGCTCCATCCATGCATTGGTTCCATGCATTGGTTCCATGCATTCGCACCATGCAATCACTCCATGCATTGGCTCTATGCATTGGCTCTATGCATTGGCTCCATGCATTGGCTCCATGCATTGGCTCATGCATTGGCTCCATGCATTTGCTCCATGCATTGGCTCCATGCATTGGCTCCACCGCGGTTCACTTCCCGAAGGTGGCTTATTTCAGAGATTTAAATCTCGGGCTAGCACTGTCCCAACATGGGGACCTTTAATGGCGTGGCACCCATTCAAACGGGCAAGCGGTGGTGAAGGATCTCACCCGATCAATTCAGTGAAAATGAGCAGGGTCGAGGCCATATACGGTCGCTATAGAAAATCGCGAACATTTACATTTACATTTTCACTAGCTGTAACCCGTGAAAAATCACGATATATAAAACAATTATTGCACTGATTACAATTAAACTTACATTTTTTTAATCTATGTCTGAAGCGCACATTTTACTTTTCAGTATTACAGCTTAGAAAGTTAATTTACGTTCCTTGATCTGTCACGGGTTAAATTTGAACTAATTTTCTAAACTAAATTTACATAGCCTACCGTGATTTTTCACGGATTAAAGCTAGTTGTTATT
>OY744609.1:33403111-33668770 GCA_963556255.1 Allolobophora icterica | reverse complement strand
ACATAAAAGAATTATCTCTGGAAATTCATAAATGAAAAAACCTTGGCTTATTTTAAAATTATTATTTGCTAATCGCAGTGTAACCGTGAATTCCTAAAAAAGGTCATCACATTTGTCTGACGAATTCCTAAAAAGGTCACATCAACTTTTTTTGTACTATGAAATTCCAAAAAAGATGGATGAAATTACCATGTCGAAATTCAAATTTTTTTTGGTGAACATCCTTGGGACGGTTTGCCTAGGGCCGCCAAATGTCTTGAGCCGGGCCTGGAGTTATCACCTGGCTGCCTTGCAGCAACGTTACTATATATATCTGCGTGTCTCGTCGATCATGACCAACGAGCGCTGCTATCCAGACTAGCCAATGATTACAAAGGTTGGTATTTCATTCATTCCACGTTTACCCATCTGTACATTACAACCAAATTTAGTTATTAGGCTAGGCCTCAATCTGGCAGCTGCTCGTTTCTTGCAGCCGAATGCACGCCAATGTAATAAAATCATAATAAGTACACTTTCTTAGATATTTGGTACATAGCCTATTCGTATTATGAGATACGATCATCATGCAAAAAGCTAAGTTATATCGAGTAGCATCATATTCATTCATATATTATATACAGTATCAGAACATTAGCTGTGGATTTCTAGTTTGTAGTTATAGCTAAAAGAATAAAAATCCATCGCTAATGTTCTAATCTTGTAGTAGTAAAGCTACCAAATCGTCAAATTCATCTTGCCCAACGACTTGGTGAAATTATATTGTTCCTCGCCAACTAAGGTGCCAAGTATTTCGTCTATTACTTCTCAAGTTGATACTTCTCAGCATTTGTCTTTTAAATTCATGGGGTGGCTACAATTGTAATTTCAGTAGTAAGTTTTTGTTCAGTCGGTTTGTTATAAATTGTAGTAAATAATTTATTTCCTACTGTTTTTTAACCGTAAATTTAACAAGCGGATGCTTAAAAATAGTTTCTACATAAACATTAATAAGTTACGGAACAGACCTTCCTCCAGAACACAGAAAGCCATTCCCAGACCCAAAAGCAGACATTGCTACAAATATGGGAATCAGCCAAGCTGCTTTAGGTATGACAATTTCTGCCCATGTCTGAAACATCACAGAAACATTCGGTTTACAGCACAGTCGGAATTTGTACACTGTTCATCAAAAGTGATGCGGATGAATAACATTATCCTCATTTGTTACAATTTTATTACATAGCTGTAGCCATGTGTTAAAGGTTTCAAGTAGTCTCAACAAGCGAAATTTCGCACGTTTAAGCAAAACTAATCGGAAAACTTATGTTCAAAGCAGTAGTTTGACCTAGAAGACCGTATGAATTTTTTTCCTTGGGATCTCAAATTCGACTTCAAGAACGGTAATAAGACGATCTACACAGCGATTTTACAAACTGTTTAATTTCATTTCTGTATCCAATTTTGTAATATTTTGATATTTAGGCCTATTTACGAATTAGACCCTATATATTTCAGCGTATTGCATTCCAGTTTTATTTATGCAAACTATCATTTTTAGCCTATATTACGTTATATAGTTTGTTTTTTTACTCACAACTGCGACAGCCGGTGATGCTATTAATTCCTCGACTGACATTACGGTGAAATATGAAATGTTAGTGAGTATGTATACCAGCATCACTAAAGGAACACCAATGATGATAGCTAAAGGAAGGTTCCTGCGCAGAAAGACAGCATATATACATTTACCATGTAGAATTATCATATGATTGAACCTCAGAGCTTAACTTGAGCTTTACTAAGTAATTCCTACTCAACAATTAAAATTCTTGTAGACCAATTTTCAAAATAAGTGAAGAAAATTACTTTTAAAGTTCTAATTGTTTTGTCCCGGATGACAGCATGATATTGCCACACTAAACATAGGATTTAGTTCCTTACCAACGATAAATTAATACAGAAGCTGTGACAACAGTTTGGGCGACTTGTGTTCGTTTGACCAGTCCTAACGCTGTCCATTTAATCTTAGGGGCCATCCACATATTACGTACGCACTTAGGGGGGAGGGGGGTCGGATTTTGGCGATTTTGCGTACGGGTGCGAACGGGGGGGAGGGGGGGTAACAAAATGTGTACGTACCCAAAATAAATTTCTAATTATGACGTCCACATTAGCCTATTTATAACTCTGTATTATCCTATAGTCGTCCCATGGCATTTTATTACATTATATACAAGCCATGTGCAGTTATTCTGTGCTGTGAACGACACCTATAATTTGTCTATATTGGCCCTTCAATAATCTGGCCTAAAGTGCAGACAGGCTGCCTGGAGACACTTTCTGCAGCTGGTCATCGGGGGGGGGTGCGTCAAAAGTACGTACTCAGGGGGGGTGGTGGAAGAAAGTACGCTTGCGAACAGGGGGGGAGGGGGTCCAATTTTCCCGGATTTTTGTGTACGTAATATATGGACAGCCCCTTACCCACACAATTCAGTCACACTGGATTTGTAACGGCCACGAGTTGACGAGTAGTTCTGGAACGTGTATGCACCTTCAGCACCTTACTGATTTAAATATCCGATATTTCGATGGAAAGTCTTGCACATTAGCCATAGATTACCTCTCTTCTAGACACTCAGCGAACCCAGTTGCAAAGTGAATGATTCGCGAGCGCCTGCGCTGCCAGACTTGATTACTTTTAAAGACCGTTCTTTTGCTCTTTTTCTAGAAAGTCATCTTTACCTTTCTGGGTTAATGATTTCCTCTGTCATAAAATTCGCAGTATTCCTACAATATAAGTGATATAGGCCTACATGTAATATTACAATACTTGGCCGTATTAAAATCAAGCAAAAATGTTCCTTAAAATTAAACCAGACGCGCAAGTAGGCCTAAGCAAGTAAGTTTAAATACTTACAATGTTTCTTCCGTTAAAAATCTGGAGTGCAAAAATAATTACTGATATCACAAGCTTTCAGACTTGCTGCGAAAGAATTTATTTAGTATTTCATGTTCATCGTCTGAATGCAATAGTTTGACTCTAAAACTGTATGTTTTGAACTCGTATGAGATAGGCTAACGTAATCCAGTCATCATTACATAGCATATCAAAGTATGGTTACCATCCATCATAAGCCCACATTCCGCTGTATAAACCAACTGCAACTTTACCAGGATTGGACTCGGTACGTTGGAATCCTCTGGATATATTCTCCGTGTGACCTGAAAATAATAAGTGACTTTTAGATGGAAATTGGCGTTTGTATAATCATTACAAAAATCGGTATTTGCGTATATAACACAGCTGTCACTTACTAAACCAAAGGGAAAAATTTGAATGGTTGCACGATTCTTTAGGTTTTATGATTTCTTACGTTCCAGCATCTGAAGTGGGGAATTGATCAGCGTACACCAGAGGCCTGAATTCTAAAATCTCGGTTACATGGCATAAACAACAGCGAAAGCGTTAGGTTCTGAGAGCCGTTGTTCTTAGACTTTATCCGCTCTTAGAATTTTCAAGTCAACATCGAGAGTCTTTCAAAGGTGAAATGAAAAGAGTGTCATCACTGCAACTCATCGCCTTAATATCGATGTCATCTCTCTGCCGGAGAAATTTATAGGCTTAATCGAAGGATTTGCTCTAATATCATCATCAACCATCCAATGATTGCCGTTCAACATTAGCATAGGCGTAGACTCTGGGGGGTCAGCCGGGGCACGTGCCCCCCAATAATTGAGGAGCCGGGGCAATGCCCCCCCAAAATCGAGAGGAGAATTTCTTCAAATATTAGAATATTATGTTTCAATATATACAAATTTCTTCAGAAACAGAAAATCAGAGACACAAAACTGAAATACTATCAGAAATTCATAACGAAAACAAAGATTTATTTTTATCTTCAATATCTTCAATATGAAACAAATTTACATGTAAACAAAACGCCCCATTTCATACGCATTAACGTAAACCGGAAGCCTCTGTTGACTCCAGACTAGAGGTGAAAACAGTTTTTTCGGTATTTGGTTTTAAACAAATCCAAAAGAAAAAGAAAACCACAACAAATTTTTTGTTTTACAAAAAATAAATTTCATATTTTGTAGAAGTTATTTTAATAACATTAATTTAATGATTTTTAATTTTCGGAAATCGCAATTAACTGAATTAAACTGAGTTGGAGCTCTTGTTCATGCCATTTTCATCATTTTTATGATCCGAAATCCGAAAATCTTAAAAACAACCAAAACTAAAAAACATAAAAAAACGAGAGAAAAAACGAAAAAACAACTTTTCATATTGAAAAAACTTCTTTTCTGGTCCAGAACCCATGCCCCCCAATATTTTGGACAAGTTTACGCCAGTGAACATTAGTACCTTCGGAGTTGTCTGTTGCTTTATACTTCGAGCACAATTATTATCCAGGCAATATCCAACTTATGGGAATTAGAAATATCTCCAATATAAACACTGAGAAAGTAAGCACGTAAGTAAGTAGCCTTTTAATAATGTAAGTCACAGTTAACTAAATAGACAGTTGATATAAAATGTTACTGTTGTTGAATCTGGAAAAGCTCGTCAGCTATTAGAAGTTACTATGAGCTCTTCTTATGCTCACTTCAAGATGGTAAACTGTTCAAAGAATCGCGAGTTCATTGCTTGTACTCATAGTACACGAATAAGCTACAACTAGCCAACTTGTGGAATTGTAAACACCTCCAAGTCGATGATGCTAATTCTACATTATTCGAAGTATAGGTCCCTAAAGGCCGCATCTGAGGTTTTCCTGGCAACAGATGTTTTCTTGCTGGAATTTTTGTAGTCCAGTTCCGAAGACTTATAGGAGGAGCACGTGGAAACTCAGGGCAGTTCGTTTTTAGTTGTTAACACTCACGTGGAGGCTGACATGCGGTGATGATTGTAGGTGCTATTAAAATAATCCAATTAGTTAAGTTAGGTTAACAATTTCATATGATATCCATCTGTATAGAGGCAGGTGAAAGACTTTTGCTATGTGGTGACCTGAACTGCCCTAGTTCTGGAGGTCGAATTAATAACATGCTGACTGATATCTTCGACACCTGTATACAGTCTACACCAACTGGCAGTGGCGGCGAGCTTGTCTGAGAGGTGAGGGGGGGGACAAAGCCGGCCACGATCTCGTCGACGACCGGTTTTGGAGGAAAATCTTGTCTCAAAAAAAATTTCTCCCACTTCATCTCCGAAAAATTTCGCTTTCATCTCCAAAAAAGTTGATGACCTTTTTTTTAGTCCTTCACCTCTTTTTACAACTTTTTCTTACACCGTCCTCTTTTTTCCCCACTTTTTTTACTTTTTTCCCCACTTTCATTTTCACCAATTCATCTCCGCAAATATCGATTTCATCTCTAAAAAAAGTTGATGACCTTTTTTTTAGTCATTCGCCACCTTTTAAAACTTTTTCCCATCTCCCAGCACAATAACCCTTTTCTTTTTCTGATTTCTTCGTCTAAACAATTTTTACTATTTTTACGAATTCCTTCTTCTTTCTCAGAATTTGGGGGGACACTACTCCTACAAAAATTTTTTTACATCGTCCGGTCAAAAAAGCTGCGAAAACCCTCACACGCAATTACATTTATACGCCTCTTTTGGTGTTTCTTCTAAATGTGGGGGGACAAATGCATGGAGTGTCCCCCACTCTTAAAGGTGGGGGGACATGTCCCCCGTCCCCCCCCCCTAGATCGCCGCCCATGCCAACTGGTACTTTGAAGTCCCGACTCGAGGAGAAAACACCTTAGCTGTCCTAGCGGCCGATGATCGCACAACAGTATACGATATGCTGGTGAGCGATGCTGTATCAGATCATAAGCTCATTCCGTGGAAAATGAAGACTTCCTTCCACCGCCAACCAGTGCGGCACATATTCCGTAAATCGAAGCAATAGACTCGTTAACGTTTAGCGACTTACCCAAAGATTCTGATCTATTCACTGCTTCTTCATATAGTGCAGACGATTTCCCGGAACAACGAAAAGAATAGTGACATTCACCTTGGACAAAATTGCTCCGATATAAGCCTCCTGTAGGCAACCGTCTAACCATCACCTGTAGGCAATCTTAATCTATCACTAGATGGCTTTCACCTGAGGCAACCCAGGCAGAGGAAACGTCGTCGATTACAGAGAACATGGAAAAGTTCTGAGCTTGAGGAGCACAGGCAGCGTTACCGTGTAACAAACAAGCTCACAGACGAATCAAGCCAACTTGAAAGTGCTGAAAATCCACGGGGGACCAATGGAGGGTTTCCCAGCGTCTTCCGTACTCAAAACAGACTGTCAATTAGCATCAATAAACTTGATGTAAACTTGCTAGATGTCCTGCTAATTTACTAAGGAATACTTTCACTCAACGCTTTAACGTCGTAGCTTTCAGAGGCACATTTTCACCATACACCAAGGATGAGGCCATACACTCCAAGCTTAACCACTCTAGGCCTATCAATAGGCTGCGTCTTAGAGCCTGAGGGATCTGACATACCTCGGGTGAAATAATAACAATAACCTGCTGAACAATCGCGCGATTTGAGGCACCAGAGCTTAGACAATCAGATATGCAGCCCCTTTGCTATTCAGCAGGATTGTGCTTCGGAATAGTTTCACGCTTACATTTTTGACAAACTAGATAAAATAGTTTATGTTAGCTCAGGAACTGAAAGCGCTTCTGACGCTCGCTTCACGGTGATGAGTAAAATCAGTACATATTTCATATTCCGCGAAGTTTACTCACTTAGAGTCACAAAACCACACACGGACGCAGCGTTTCCGCGAATACAAGACACCTTGCAAGCTAATGGATTCGTAAGAAAAAGCGGTGGCGAGATCTTTAACGGGGCTTATCCAGCTTTTTAGGAATTAATTGCTCCCTCATCGGTGAGTCTCCAGGTTTCAACTTTGATCGACGACTCTGGTTTGCACAAACCGATTTTCCGACTACAATCAACCTTGTGCATGCCACCTTGTCAAATAGAAACAAATCACTTCATTCAACTGTGACGATGTTTGTCTGCAAAACTCGGTTCAGTTGGTCTTATCTCTCTCGCTGACAGCTACGCTTGAGACTGTATTGGCACAAAAGCCATTCATTCAGGCTTTCATTAGTTCCATAATATTATACTGCATGGATACATAATTTGTTACTATATCTTGGCAGTGCGCCTCCGCTCTCTTTTGTAAACTAATGTTACACGAACATTTTAGATGGAGTTTTCACCGCGATCGAATTTGATAAATGTATAAAGCATTGGGTATTAGTTAAATTTAGACTCTGAGTATATATACTCACCCGTGCACAGCATAAAAATGCCACCGACGATTATGATCCCGAGAGCTGTTAATTTCGCAACAGTGAAGATAATCTGTATGTGTGATGCTAGTCTTCTGCTATAGATGTTGATCCAGGCTAAAATAACTAGCATTGAACAACTCCGTCAAGACTATACCTTAATCAATTTCAGCAGGCCTCCCAAATTTGTATTTGCATGTAACAGTTTTATTATAATCACTGTCTTGACTGCTTACTCCCAGATTCATGCTGTGTAGCAGTTGTAAATCTCGTGCTTTAGACATTCAGAGAAAAAAACTTTTCAAGGATTTTGAGGAACCAGAGCCTTTACCCAGTTCAGCTATAATTCTGATTGTCAACGGAACGTGTACTGTTGGAATCACAATAATTGTCCAATTTCTGTAAGTCACAGGAAGCACTGTCGGGGTCAGTGCTTTCTGGAATGAGCTTACAAGGAATTTCGTAGAACGTTTTCTCAAGGCTTTAGCATAAAATATATGCACTTTATTATGTCCTGACTAACTGACTGACTGGCTGACTGACTGACTGACTGACTAACTTACTGACTGACTTACTGCCTCAACTTTTACTCATTCGCCTGCAACTTCACGTACTGACATATGCTTATAAACGCTACTAACGTATAAAAATCATTGCTGCTATTTTTGTGACGTGAACAGGTGCTTTTCCGCATCCGTCGTTGTAAATCGGAGTCACGATGTACTGGGCGCAAGTGAGGGTTACTGTAGTAATGCTGGCAGGCCTGATTAGAATACTGTTTACCCAGACGAAAGAGTAAGAAAGCACTGAACCGTAGGCTTCGTGAAGGTACACATAATCTCCACCAGACTTCTTCACAACTGTCCCCAGCTCTGCGTAGCAAAATGCTCCTGTTCAATTACATAAATTATATTATGTGTCACTAGTCAAGCCTCCAAATAGAATTACCGGTACGGACAATAGACTTAGATGAAATTTTGGCTAAACCGGTTTCTGAGAACTTTGTATCCAGTGGGAGTACTGAGTAGAGACACCAGTAGTGTGGTCAAGAGTGATACAACTTTACTAAAAACTTCTTTTACAGAGAAATAACGAGAGGCATCCTTCCAGAATTGCTACTTAAAGAAGAGCATACCGGCTGACGGTTAAGTAGATAATTCTGCTTAAAATAAAGTATTGAGTGAGTAACTGTAGAGAGACACTGCCTTAGTATTGTGAGAGGAAGGATAGAGAGACTCGATGGCGGTCTTCCAGAACTGAATCAAATCTAGCACATGCTTCTCGACAATGTGAATTGAGAAAACCTAATTTGATCCCGAGTTCGGATAGAGTCACAGCAGTTGGAAATATTAATCGGGCAGACATCATCGGTCGAATTTATACACCGCACATACTGACACTTTGAATTCCGGTTGTGATAAATGAATAAACAAACAAACAAGCAAAACTTGTAATTTAAGAGTCATTCATTATCATCATTAGCTCCTGACGCCAGCCATTCGAATATTGATAGTAAGTTGAGTTTTGAACGTCCGATGTTTTATCTACGCTGGTCAATACTTATAAAATTCTATTGGTTTCATCAATTTGCGTAGCAAAGTTCCGCAGTTCTTCTGTTTATGTTGAGGTTGCTAATGCTGTCAGTAAATAGAACTTATTAAAAGATTGAAGTATTTTGAAAGGTACCACCAGAGCCTATGCTGTAACGAATTATAAACACGAGTTAATTCGACTCCTCGAAGTTAAAATTCTTCATATATTTTTTACGAGATAGGATGGGTAGGTGATCAGTAAGAGCACTGGCCTTTCGCTGAGAGTTCGGGTTCAAGTCTTATTTGAGACGGTTACTGTGAAAGAACTTGATTCATTCACCATTGACCAGCGCCATCGACTGAACTTAGTTATAGTGGTGTTTAGTGAATGGGCAACAATAATCTTTATAGCTAAAATTGTCATTTTATGTGAGTATGATTGATCCAGTTTATCTACAAAACTAAATGAGCACTTACCAAGCATTGAGATGATTCCGCAGACTGTCCAGCTAATCATGGATAGACCAACGCTACCAGATCCGCTTGCCACTCCTTTTGGAGAAATAAAGATACCCGAGCCTAAACCAAAGGCAATATGTTTAAACCAGATTGTTCAAGATCACGAGTTAAGGGCGAAGGGGGCGTGTGTCATCGATTGAATAATCATCCATAGGCTAATTAAACAACAGCCTCGTCTTACACAGTGTTAAAGATTTCCATCATCCGCATCGCATCGACCACTCACTGGCACTCAGTAGGCCATTCATATTGTGGTAGAGCGACAGAGAATTGAATATTCATTCACTCATTCATTCATTCATTGGGGTATTTATATAGCACCTCTTCAAGGGGTGCTACTCAGAGGTGCTCCCGACTCCAGCACGGCCAAACAAGGCAGTTTTCAATCGAGCGTAGAACGTATCAGAGGGAGTTCTGGGGAGCAAGTGCATCTCCGGGAGAGCCCGTTCCATGCATCACTGAAAAAGCACGGTTCTGCATGGTGGCTGTACAGGCTGTATTTCTATTTTCGATGGGTGTAGGCTACTTCCCATGTTAATAAAGATCCTTCAATCAATCAATCAATCATGGAATTTATATAGCGCCTCTTCAAGGGCCTTCATGAGGCCCACTTTATAAATAAGATGAGAGAAAAGAAATTTAATTTCAGAAACGAACTTTCCATTTTTGACACCAACAACAGGAGAGAAGAGTCTGGAACAATTTTCATTTGCCCCTCCTGAATTTCTAGTATTCATTTGTTGTTCATGATATTATGCTTTGCACGTATGGGAATTGTAGCACTTTTCATGAAATTTGTGGTGACATTGTTTAAAAAATAATGCAAAGTTGCTATTTTGGTGACTTGATTGGTCAAGTCAATCAGGCGTCAGTTTGTATATGAAATATAATAATGTAGGGCCTAATATAACAGTAATAACGTGATTTATCTAAAATCTAGCTGCGGTCATCACAAGAAGCATTTGAGGTAAGAATTATTAAAAATACCGATGATACTTCCGACGATGAACGCAATTCCGCCGAAAAGTCCAATGTTCCTAGGAACCTCGACGTCCCCTCCGTCGTCTTTCGTCGTTTTATCTTTGATGTCTGGATTCTCTTTTGTTAATTCTGGCGACTTGCTTTTTTCGTCTTCAGAAGTTGTATTACTACTTCTAGTAGAAGACCGCTGCCTGACGGAGATATTAGTTTCTTCTGTGAATTGCAATCAAAGTAGTTGCATGGTGATGCAATGCTTCCAACAGTCATATTAGTTAAATAGCAGAATTGGCTGATGAAACAAATTTTCTCACAATTTCAATTTATTACTTAGACCTAGTACGGTCTGAAAAAGGACGAGATCTCGAGTGACATGAATAAGTGTTACAAAAGAAGAGAGCGTAGTGTTATGCAACAATTGTCTCTAAGCAATTCTTGATCATCTTCCATAATGAACGTAGAGTAAAGGATTAAAGATCTAGCAAGTGGATATTATTGTTAAAATACGTTCACGCACAATGCGACATATTATACTGAAGTTAGAAAAGGTCAAGAGTTCACTTTATAGCTTCGCCTGTGCTTTTAGCAATTTATTTCTTGTCATGGCTTAAAAATCCATCTTTCATCTTTTAGCGCTCGTGAATAAGCTGTTGCCCTACGCTTGGCCTTCGAGTGGCGCTTTAGAAGTTTGAAGATTTAGATTATGATTACGATCTTTATGCTGATGATACAAAAATAAGCAAAGGCTACATCAACATTCTGAGCAGTGAAAATCATTGTACAGCTTTTTTTCTCGTCATTTGAAGAGTTATATTAGAGCGATATAATTCTTGTACCTTCCATTGCGGTCATCGTTGTTGGCTTGACAAATGCGGATACGTGGGCGCGCGGATAGACTGTCAGACTTCTACGCGAGTTTGTCAATGAAATGCTTGGCTGGGTTTCAGATATAATGATTAACAAACAATGGTTTACACCACACAACCCTCGTCGAGTTTCCGAATTAAATTAACAATTAACTTAATTTATTTTAATTTATCTAATTAAATAACACGTATTCAAATGAATTCCGCTTTGGCTAAAATTAGAGGCAAAAGTTTCCGACTCTAATATATACGAGCAGAACAAAAGCCTTCAATTATACTTTAAAATTGTTTATGCACAATAGGCTCTCATTGCAGACAAGCAACAGCAGAACAAAGATCTGCCTAAGTGGATGAACATTGCAGCGCAGTTTGCTGGCTATATTAAATTGTATCACGAAGAACGTCCGTTGGCAGATTGAACTACGCCTTAGTTTTGCGTCTGGGTAGGCTACCTGGATTTAGTATTCAGTTGCGCACTACAGGTTTCTCGTTTTCTCTACCCTTCAATAATATTACTTCGGGTGAACATTACCGGTGCGGACCGCTATATATATTTGAGAATAGATAGAATCAATTTACTCGACACATCAGCTTAAGTTTCCCAACCCGTTGTTGCACAGTTAGTCATGCAACATCAACAGCGTAATTTAGGCATTGGTGCTGCGTTAGAGCGAAGACGCGCGTAAGAAGGAGAAGGAAGAGCGGGTGGTCAGTCCTTCCACCAACGAGGATGGAGGAAGGGTCATCCAAATGGGGACAAGGTGGAAACAGAGACAGTTCACTCTCGTGGATGTCCTTTATGAATGAGTCCATTAGGATTCAGGAAGAGGAAAGCAGAAGTTTAAAGGCGTTAGTGTTAGCGGTCTGTGGCATATTTTGTGGCTTAGAAAGAGACTGAAGGGAAGAGAAAACGCACCCCTACTACACCTGGATATCTCCCGGAGTTCTCTCTTCTTGAATTTAAATCTGGCTATACGTACTGCTTAAAGCGCTACGTTCAAATTGAGTTTGAGTATAGCCAGCCTGAAAAACGAGCAACACTTGTGGGGGGAGGGGGTGGATTCACGGACCTCTCCGACTATGACATCAATTGTGTATTGTAACTGATTGCAAGACCGTCTGCACAATATCAACCTAAATTGTTCATTTTAAGCTCAACTACTGTTACTTAGAATAGCGACAGTATTAATGAGTAGGCCTACGAACTATTATTACATCATGGCCTTTTGTGACGTCACAATGTAAACTATAAAGACGTCATTATTCAATTTGACTACTCGATAGCTTCTTTAGTAATTTTTAAATATAATTTGAATTAATGTATTTCATCGGATTCGTAAACAATCAGTCTTCAGTCTGTTGTTCTCTCACGATTTGTTCAGCATTCACCAACAAACGATTGATATTTCTCTTAAAATCGTCGTTGATTGTGTTCTTCTGCAGATCCCAGTGTTTCCCTTAATAAGCTATGTCGAAAACAACGAACAACGCCTGATTCCAGTAATGACGAGCAAACGAATGAAGACTCAGACTGTAAGTTAATGCAAATTAGTTCTCAATTTTAAGCACTACACTTCTGTTGTTTGTTCATTCGATGATTCTTTCCGTCAGTTATGATAAACTTTGGCAATGTTATGAGAGGTGATCCTTAACTCAGTTTCGTCTATGTTTATGCATATTCAGTAACGTACGCGGAAGCCCAAGAGACGACCAGCTCTTGGCATAGATATATTATAGCATTAACATTTTAAATTTAATAATAATTAAAGAATAATATATGTGTAATTTTGTCTGTTTCTCTCACAGCAGTATTCCAGCGACAACACTACTATAGGCCCTGCGCGTGTTAAACTTACCTCGTTCAGTGACACATTGCAAAAAAAGGCAGGTCACAGCCTTCTTTGCCCTTAAATCATTCTTGTTTAAATAGTGGGATATATAGATTGATACTTTCCATGCTTCTTTAGTATATTATATTCATTGACACTTAAGAGTAAAGAAATATTTGAAACAAAGGCTGCAATTTATGCATAAATACGTCGTATCTAAGATCAGTTCGAGTAAGCGATCGTTTTACTATTGCGACCTCTAATCAAATCAAATCAAATCATTGTTTATTGAAACCATCAATGTACATGGTAATAACATAGTTGAGAAACACGTAAATTAGAATGGCCTCAAGGGTAGGCCCTGAAGGGAGAAACTCCCGCTAATAGGGACACCTATTTGCAACGCATTATTTAAGGAAAATTTAGGCCCGCTTGGGTGCTACAGATAATAATTAGTCTTATTATCTGCATGATGTCAGATTTCCACGGAGGCCTCCTCCGCAGGGAGAAGGTTAAAGGCCGAACACTTTATAATACACGCAGAGTAACAATAATAATAATAATAATGACTTAACTAATCTTAACTAGGCATGGAGAATAGTAATAGAATCAAGAATTAACATTATCAATTAAGTATTGTCGTAATTTTCTTTTGAATCCCTGCAGGGTCCCAGTCTGCCGGAGCGAGGGGGGGAGAGCATTCCAAACTTGAGGCCCTGTAATATTGATTGAAAACTTACGGGAATTTAAATGGGCATATGGAGTGCGGTATTTGTAGGAGTTCCTTGTATAGTGGGAGTGAATATCCGTGCCCGGGTGAAATAGACTCATAAATTTTATTGGTAAGAGATGACGTGAAAATTTATACATGAAAACACCAGTTTGAAACTGTCCTATTTGATCAACTCTCAATAATTTATGTCTAGAGTAAATAGGACCTGTGTGGGAGCCCCATGGCGCATTACTAATAAATCTGACAGCCCTTTTCTGTAGAAGAAGTAGCTTCTGGAGACGAGAGCTATATGTGGACGTCCAAACCAAATTACAATAGGATAAGTAGGGATAAATGAGTGAGTAATATAACTGAGTGCGTATAGACGAAGGAAGCTTACTGGATGCCCGGTATATTATACCTATATTTTTTGCAATTTTAGAAGTGATACTTTTAATATGTTCGGTCCAGGTAAGGCTGTGATCAACAATGACCCCTAGAAATTTTGTACAGTTGACCTGTGTAATGGGGGTATTATTTATGTGGAGGTCTAGAGAGTTGTCAGGGGGTCTAACTTTCCTATGAGAGTGGAAGAGGATAAAA
This sequence comes from Allolobophora icterica, assembly GCA_963556255.1. Taxonomy (NCBI): domain Eukaryota; kingdom Metazoa; phylum Annelida; class Clitellata; order Crassiclitellata; family Lumbricidae; genus Allolobophora; species Allolobophora icterica. Next base: position 33,654,432 of record OY744609.1, on the reverse strand, counting down.
GCAGTCTTGTCGATATTTAGAGATAATTTATTACAGGAAAACCATTCTGCTACTCTTTTTAGTTCGTCATTCACCGTCAGGACTAATTTAGAATAAGATTTATCTGAGTGAAAGATGTTAGTATCGTCTGCGAAGAGAATGCAAGATAGAATGGAGGAGGCATTAGGTAAGTCATTAATGTAGAGCAAGAATAAGAGTGGGCCCAGGTTAGATCCCTGGGGAACACCAAATTTGACATGTTTTAACTCAGAAGATGAGCCATTGCAAGATACAAACTGGTAACGATTTTCTAAATAACTAGTGAACCATGCTAATTGTGTGCCTCTGATGCCGTAATTAGTTAATTTACGTAAGAGTATAGTATGATTAACGGTATCAAAGGCCTTAGCGAGGTCCAGAAATATGCCTATGGAGTATTCATTATTTTCAAAGGAGTCTGAGATTTTATCATACATATTAATTAAAGCCAGGGAAGGAGATTGACCCTCTTGAAAGCCGTGCTGAGAATGGAAAATTATATGTGATTTATGGATATAGTTGGTTAGTCTGTCAGCCATAATTTTTTCAAAATACTTGGCAAAGTAAGGGAGGATAGATATGGGCCTATAATTAATCACCTGGTTCCTATTCCCTTTCTTATATATTGGGGTTACCTTAGCTAATTTAATTGCTCGAGGAACAACACCCGAGTTAAGAGAGCAATTAATAACCTCTGATAATGGATAAGCAACATAAGGCAAACTAGTAGCAGCCAAGGAAGGATCGATTCCATCAGCCCCCTTACTGTGTGTCGTGCGCATTGAGAAACTTAAGTGCAATAGTTCTTCAGGGGATGTAGGAATTAAGCCAAATGAGCAAGGCAGAGGCGAATTTAGGTAGTCAGCGAATGAATTTTGGGTGTTGGGGATTTGGTCCGCTAGTTCCTGAGCGATATTTGTAAAATAGCTGTTTAGGGCATTAGCCATAAGTTGGGGGTCTTTAATTTCCTTGGAGCCAATCATAAGCGAATCAATTGGTGGGTCTCGATCCCCCATTTTTATTATAGAACGTATAAGATTCCATGTCTTTTTTAAGTTGTTGGTATGCCTGGCAAACTGAGTTTCGTAGTAATTTTTTATGGCTTTTGTTTTAACTGTCTTAAAAATATTCCTAAATATGATAAATTTCTTTTTATTAGCTACTGTAGGTTTTTTTATGTATTTCAAATAGAGAGAGGTCTTTTTTTCCCTAGATTTGAGGAGCCCCTTGGTCATCCATGGTTGTTTTAAAGTACTCTTATAATGTTCCTTGGCCTGCATTAGTGGGAATGCATAATTATAGCTCTTTTTATATTTTTCTATGAATAAGTCATAGGCTAGATTAGCATTCTCATCATTACAGGCATCTATAATAGGGCTCCAGTTCAGTTCAGAAAGATTGGAGAGGAAAAGCTTCTTCCTGTCATCGTTAATAAGCCTACATTCCCCTGGTGTATAAACGTTAGGAGCATAGGTATTTAGGTCGAAACTAACTAATACTGGGAGGTGGTCAGATATGTCAGAGACAATCACAGACGTTTGGTGAATAAAAGCCCATGCATTACTGAAAATGTTATCAATAAGCGTAGCGGAATGAGTTGTAATTCGCGTTGGTCTAGTGGTCATAGGAAGGAGATTATAGGAGAATAAACCATCCAGAAACATGCCTGTACCCAGGTGGTTTTCTGCCCGAAGCAGATCAATATTAAAATCACCCATTAAAAAGAGGTGTCTATTTTTACTAGATATTTTAGAAAGAAATAAGTCAAGTTCAGAACAGAATTCTTCAATGTTAGTGTCAGGTGGTCTATATAACGTTCCCAGAACACAAGTCTCTTTTTTGGTTTGGACAGTTATGAACAGTCCTTCAAAAGTTTTAGGGGAAGAGTGTTGGGATCCCAAATCCAGTAGTTGGAAGGTAATATTCTCCTTGATTAAGAATCCCACACCTCCCCCTCTACCAGTGGGTCTTGATTTATGAATAAAGCGATACCCGGGAATCATTATAGTATCAGTTAAATCTGGTTCAAGCCATGTTTCAGTAAGCGCTAAGACTGAGACAGGCAGCTGTATCAATAGATCTTCTATCTCAGTTATTTTATTCAATACACTTCTACAATTGATATGCATAATGTGAAAGTTAGAGGCTGTTTTGAGTTCGTCCGTCAATGATTCTGGGGATGTATAGAGACTATCCCATGAAAGTCCAGCATATATATTAGAATTAGGGTCGATGTCTATATTGTTTAAAAGAGGATGGTCTACTTGGTCAGGGCTAGTTACATCTAGCTTTAGACTTTTGTACTGTTGATTAAGATGGATATATTTCATAGGGTCAAAATATGCAGTTTCATCATCGGTAGGGAGGAAATTGAGAGGTAAATTTAAAGATATACAGCTTCTACAGAGCCAAGTAGCATCAGGGCAACTATAGTTATATTCATCCATATAACAAGTTTGGTGACATCCCATCCCACACCCCAAGCAGACTACAGGCCCCAAGGGATCATCAGGGTAGTGAGGTGCATCTATTTTTAAACTATCACAACAAACTTGGCATACTGGAAATTCTCCTCCAGCCATTTTCTCTCCGTTCAGCGGTAGCCCAATAGCTGGCCGACAGCGAGACGGTAGGCTCTAAGTGTGGACACTAGCTTTAATACATTAACTAAGCAGTAAGTCGATATTAGGATGCTTATCTGGGACTGACATTTAAGCAATATAGCGAGCAGTGATAACCAAGGTAATATAACATTGTGTCTCATGACACAGTAAATTTAGAACTGTGAGGTAACTTAAATAATAAAATGCAGTTCATCCGTACACTTTGGCATCTCTCTGAGCATTTTGGTCATTCACCGTATATCAAAGGAAAAGGCTGATTAAAGGCTCGAATCAATGCAGCAACTGGTCATGTCCTAACAAAGGAAGGTAGATTAAAGACTCGATTCAATGCAGTAATTGGTCGTGTTTTAACATAGAGAAATAGCATAGAGAGATACTTTCCAATTGCTTCATACTGACAGGACTATCATATGAACAGCATATGTGCAAAACAAAACAGCTGGTTATAGCACCATAGAGAGGAAGGCCACCTCTAAGCATTACTCCAAACATCAAATCTGCCCTAAACTGCTATATGCAACCGCATAATGTGAACAGCAGTAAAACGACTAGGCATGTGTGCAATAACTGGTCGTGTTTTCACGACTTGGCAATGTGTGCAAAACAGAACAGCTGGCTATAACACCATAGAGAGGATGGCCACCTCTAAGCATTACTCCAAACATCAAATCTGCCCTAAACTGCTATATGCAACCGCATAATGTGAACAGCAGTAAAACGACTAGGCATGTGTGCAGTAACTGGTCGTGTTTTCACGACTTGGCATGTGTGCAAAACAAAACAGCTGGCTATAACACCATAGAGAGGATGGCCACCTCTAAGCATTACTCCAAACATCAAAACTGCCCTAAACTGCTATATGCAACCGCATAATGTGAACAGCAGTAAAACGACTAGGCATGTGTGCAGTAACTGGTCGTGTTTTCACAACTTGGCATGTGTGCAAAACAAAACAGCTGGCTATAACACCATAGAGAGGATGGCCACCTCTAAGCATTACTCCAAACATCAAAACTGCCCTAAACTGCTATATGCAACCACGCAATGTGAACAGCAGTAAAACAACTTAGCATGTGTGCAAAACAAACAGCTGGCTATAACACCATAGAGAGGATGGCCACCTCTAAGCATCACTTCAAGCATCAAAACCGCCATAAACTGCTATATGCAACCGCATAACGTGAATGACAATAAAGCGAAATGACTTGGCAGTCAGGTATTGCACAGTGTGGAGGGTGGCTACCTCTAAGATACTCTTCAGACAACAAAACTGTACCAGATTGCTGCAAGCTATCTCATAATGTGAACAATGAGCAGAATGAATTGGCTGCGGTTATGCACAAAAGGCGATTCCATATAAAATGAAAGAGAAATATACAACTAGAGAGGTTATGACACAATAAGGTAAATAATAACCTTTAGGACATATTCCATTCTAGGTGCTGTCGTAAATTACTACCGCAATTGCGTAGTATAAAGAAAATCAAATGGCAGATTGAAATGAAAGTGAAAGTAAACAGTTTATAACACACTTAGGAGAATAATTCACCTATAAGATATATTCTGTATTGTTAATACCCTCATAGACTGTTGCAATAGCTGCACAATGATAGCAAAACAAATGAACAACTGTTATCATAATAATGAGAATAGTTAACCTCTAAGATATTCTCTATCTTTGAATCTGTCATAAACTATCACAAGCGACCGCATAATGTAAAGTAAAGTAAAGACCAAACAGTTGGCTATGATACAACCTAATGAATTTTCTCTGATTTTCCTTAGTAAATGTTGCGTTCGTCATGTAGGCCTAATTCTGCGATGAGCGAATTATGCCTACATGATGAGCGAACTCTTTTATGTCAATGCAGTATTCGAAGGGTCTCCAGTCAAAATTGATTAAAACGTTAGTACAAATTCTGGTTATTTTCTAAACGTTTCTAAACTTTCAAACTGGCATGAATCGTGCGGTTTATGGACATTTTCTATGTATTTTTCTCGAGTTAAATAGCCTCTTTAACAATTAAAAGTAATCAGATTTTACACAATAACAGCAATTTATGTGTGAGGTACGTTAAATCTCAAGAGAAAGTCGTTTACAGTCAACTCAACAGACGTCCAAACGATCGTGTAAATTTTTTTTAAATTATAGCGATCCCTGTTTTTTCCTTAGTAGGCCTATGTGCTCGTCATGTGATTCTGCAATCACAGCATTCTCAGCACAACTCTGTGTAGTCAATTTTCAGCGCTCGTGAATGGGCTAGTATCCAGCGATTGGCCTTCGAGTGGCGCTTAAGGTAGGCCTACACAGCAACGCGGCTACAAAAGGCACCACATTGAATGTCTGCAAGGAGAAAATCAGGAAGAAAGGGAATATTTAGCCAGGGAAGAGAAAGTAAAAATGGAGGGATAGAGTGGAAAAGCAGGCAGGTAGGCAGACAGGAAGGAGTAGAAAAGGAAGAGAGAGAGAGAGACAGGGACGTCATTTCAGCTTTTTTCAGGGGGGGGCAAGGACGTCAAAAAAGAGGTAAAAAATTTTTTCGCGCTCCGCGCGAAGAAATTTTACAATTTTTTGCTGTTTCTTCAAAATTTTCGGAGGAAAACTCCATAATGTGCCCCTCCCCCACTGTCAAAGAGGTGTGGTCTTGTGAAAAAGCCTTTTGCAGACTCTAGTTCTGTTAATAGTATATAATAATTCCAGGAATTTGAATATAATTTTTTTCTTTTTTACCCCTTCTTCTTCCTCCTTTTCTTGTAACAGCTTTTTCATTTTTTTCTCAAAAAATCAGGGGGGGGCAAATGCCCCCCTTGCCCCCCCCCAAATGACGTCCCTGGAGAGAGAGAGAGAGAGAGAGAGAGAGAGAGAGAGAGAGAGAGAGAGAGAGAGAGAGAGAGAGAGAGAGAGAGAGAGCGAGAGCGAGAGAGCGAGAGAGACCCATATTACAGACTTGAGGGACGGATACAGCGAGCGAGATGGATGAACGCAGAGAAAATTACAGATAGGGAGAGAAGCAGAGGCATGGGGCAAGAGGAAGGGAGTTGGAGAATAGTGGGCAGATGAAGGGTCAGAAAGAAGGAATGATAGGGAGAAGAGTAGGGAGGGTGTCAGTGATAGATAAGGAAAAAAATAGAGCACGCCGCAGGTTGTCAGCTCCAGAGTGAAGGACCATCCCCGATGAAGCCATCGTCGGTAAGTCATTACAAGACGGTCGGTTTCTAATTAACGGCAAAAGAAAGATTAGCGACTACTTACTTTTATTTAAAATTCCTTCTAGCTTGGTTCGGTGTAAATTTCTATATTTATATCGATTTATTTAGCGCCACTTTAAACGATTCACTTCAAGCAAAGCTAAAGGACCTTGTGTTACACAGTAGACGATTGACTGAATCTGTTGGCAGTTGATTCTTCTTCAAGAGATGGAACCGATTTCAGTTGATGACGGACTAACCGACCAAGAAACAGACTGACCAACTGACTGACTAATAAAATGGCTGACTGACTCACTGCCTTATCGATTGATTGAATGACTGTCTGAGAGATTGCCTTTTTCATCGATTGATTGGATGACTGAGTTACTGCTTGACTGATTGATTAAGTGTTTGGCTGCCAGACGCAGTGACGATGTCTAGGACTAAACGATTATATTTTCAATGCTTCGTGTATGTTGTCTCTCAGTTTTGTGTCAAAGATATATCGGCCAACGAATGACGTCACTCCTCTTGTGAGAAATGAGAAAAGTAATCATTCTCCAATGAACACAAGAAGTACAGAGACTAAATAAGTACATCACGAAAAATGCAAACGTTCTACTCCGAGGTTAAATCGAGCTGATTACATAATGGGGCCCACGCTAGGTCTATGCTTACTGACAGCTGTGCATCAGTGCGGAGATGTCTTCCAAAGGCTGTGCATGGATGCCATGTCACTAGTAATAGTCAACTTACTGTTAAACTATTACAAAGTCAGATTATAAAACAAAGTTTATTCGCCAAAATATTTCAATTATGGCTGTACCGAATAGGTGATCATCACTATTCGGCCGAATACGAATAATTGGACCAACTATATATTCGGCAGAATACGAATATGAACAGTGTACAAAATAGGTCTACCGACAACATTCAAAATTTCAAATGTAAGCAAAAGTTTCAGTTCAGTAAATTTAACATTATAGGCTAAAAGTAAACAGTTAAGTACATGTACTTTTTTTTACATGTTTTGGACCATCAAAAAACAGTGGGTGGACTCAGTAAAAGTGATATAACTTTGGTTCTGTTTGAAATATTTTGGTGAAATTTGGCTGCTATACGTAAATATAAATTACTTTTACGCCAGTAAAATTTGATTCCAAAATTATTACTTTTGGCCGAAATACTAGCAAAAACCTGTAGGGGGTTACTTTTTTGGCCCACCCTGCAGCAGTTACGTCATTACTTACAAATATTAATTAGTAGGGAACTGGCCAATGATACCGCGCCAAGTATTTGTATGGACTGAAGTTGTATATAGAATGCCAATAATATTGTGCTCTCGATACTCGTTCGATAGAGGAGTTAGCCTTCTGCACAGAACGCTTCAGGAAATGGTGGTCGAGGAAACTGCATTACACTCAGTAGATGGCGGCATCAATCTGATCCTATTCGTTCATACGACTCAGTCAAACATAGGTACTACATGAAATAGCAAACTAGGCATATATACATAGTATCATTACAATGTCACTTTACGCTCTCTGCAATCCAATGCAGGCTGGGTGATCATTTAAACTATCGACTGCTACAGTAACTGAGATTTTACAGAGATGTTTCAAGTACTTAGGTAGCAAGTACACGTACAAATACTTAGATCTCAAGTACGAGTAAATGTACGAGTACAAGTACTTTAGGTTATGATACAAGAGCACATGGCCATACTGCAAGAACAACGAGATATTTATTTCTTTAACAAAGCAATGGTGTATTGCCACATGCACTCTTTTATAACTGTTTTCAAGAATATAAACTATGCGTCTGTGAGCATGTAGTCGCTCAAATTCGATCGATGCGGTTTTAATATTAAACCACCATAACTAAACACACGTTCAACAGGAGCGCTAGATGTAGGCACACTCCATGCTCTAAGCATAGGTTCATGCAGTTTGTAAAGAATAGTCATTTGTTTCCAAGTACTTATAGGTCTCAAGTATGATTACGACAGGACGCAGCCAGGATTTTGTTTGGGAGGGAAGGGTGTTTACTCGTCCTTCAGCAAGCCGACAAGCAACCGAGTCAACTGACTAAGGGGTTTGGAGGAGCATCGTGAGCTTTCATACCGCGTAAGTGCATTATTTCATTTTTACATAATTTAATTTCGGGTGGTGTTTAAACACCCAAAACACCCTCTAGTAACGGCCTTGCGACTAAGAGTACAGGTACTTTGGTCTCCAGTACAAGTACGAGTACTTTAAAATGTACTCGAGTACAACTCGAGTACAAGCACAAGTAGGTCTATTTCTCCGGTCATTGATGCTACCAATTTTCAATAACTTACCGCTTTAATCAGACGGCTTTGTATATTGGGATCCTTCTGTTGTCTCCTTTTGACAGCTCAAATTTATGTAAAAATGATGTGGTTTCTGTATAATATTATTTGCTAAACTGTTGATGACTCAGTGATTTCAATATCGATTGTGGCAGATTCGAGGGTACATGTGGTGGACGGCGTCGTCATAATCTCTGTCCACTGAACAATTAATCGTTTCGCGCCACAGTGCGTGCGTATGTAGACGGTAGACCTATGTATGTACCCTGCCAGTCTGCCCGCGTGGAGCCCACATAGGACCCATAGTACCATTTAGAATCCATAAGGGTCCCGTCTAATGCCCGTAGAAATGCTGGCAAGGTAAATATTCGGGGTAAACATTCATTGCCTGTTAGCGATCTCAAAAATACGCTGAAATGACTTCTGGCATATATCTAAACAGATGAATCTTAACCTGGAAATGTTTCTTGAACCAATTCTGGTGATAAAATTCCTATTTTGCCTGGAAGACTGTTTCACTCAGAACTAGAAACGCACATAATACATACATATATTCATGCATAAATATATACTATAGGCATACATATCTATACATGCATATATATATATATATATATATATACACACATACTATGTCAGACATACGTAACAGTACATACTACATACCTGTGAAAAAGGCTAGCCGACGATTGTATTGCGCTACCGTCTGCCCTATATTAGATTCCCAAGACATCTAAACCATCGAATATATATATATCGCGTAATAATATTTGGGTCTGTTGATGTCATCTGTTTAGACCATTGAGCCTAAACTCTGATCAGACCTTCGGATACCCGAGACGCCTAAACATCGTCTGATTCTCCTTTTATCGCTCATCGGATCATCTTCCGCCTAGCGGAGCATTCGTCGACAGCGCATTAGTTTCTGACATTTTAATGTAAACACAATGACGCGGCTCAAGATCAGTGTTTCCGAGATCAAACTCGCCGACTGTTTCAAAGGAACGCACGAAAATGTAAGAGGGTTTTGTTTCCGTTGCCAATTTTATAGCGCTTATTGCCGGTTTCTTTCTTTCTGGGGGATGGGGGAGATGTCGATTATATCTTTCCATCATTTCTTTATCGTCGCATCTTTCCGTTGTGAGATCACTTACCTGCGGCGTGTCCTTCTGTCTTCTTGTGTCTCTGTGTATGTCTTTCTCTTCGTATGCGTGCTTGTCTTCAGTTAGCCTGTCTTCCACTTCTGTTAGTAGGATTATATGTGCTTCTGATTCAGTCCTTGTCTCTGCTCCCTTCAATCAATGTGGCCTCATGCGTGTGTCCACCTTTCTGTATGATTGTGTTCATTCTGCCTGCCTCCTCTTCCGTCCGTCCGTCCGTCCGCCCGTCTGTCTGTCTGTCTGTCTGTCTGCATGTCTGTCTGTTTGTTTCTGTGTTAATGTAACTGCGCTTTGTCTGTGAACCTGTCGAATTGGATTAAGTTTCTCTGCTTCATCTGCTAACTGGCAAACGGTAAGTGAGAGAGAGAGGGAGGGCAGGCGGAGAGAGGGAGGAAGAGAGAGAGACAGAGAGAGAGAGACAGAGAGAGAGACAGAGCGAGAGAGCGAGGAGGGAGTGTTGATTTTCTAGGTTTCTTTGTTCTTCGTCTTGAGAGAAAGAGTCTTAGCAATTATAACGCTTTTAGGACGAGCGGCGTTTAGACATTAGATGCTTGGAGTTCCTGCTACGCACCGGTCTAAACTAGCTGTTGACTGGAGTGGCCAATTAGTACCGCTATTCTCGAGTTATATGTGGCTGGTTAATCGACTAATAGGCCTTGAATGATCTCCGCATACAGGTCGATTAATGGTAGAGAGAGGGAGCCTGAGATTAGAGAACGACAGAAGGAAACGAGTGACGGAAAGAAGAACAAAAAGACGGACAGACAGAGGAAACGTAAGCTGCATGGATAGCAAGCGAGAGTACAGCACATGTTCCTATTTGATAACTTCTGTGGCGCTGTCTTTGTGAATGTCTGCCTGACCGTCTGCAGACAGACAGACAGGCGGACGGACGGACGGACGGACGGACTGTCTGTATTCCGTTTCTGTTGACGTCTTTCAGCCTATTGGACAACTCCTACAGAAGTTATAAAGAGCTTATATCTGGAAATGTCGCCACTGGCAGATTCACACACACGTAGGACTCAACCAACTGAATTTCCATGCAGGGTGGTTACATAACGTTGTTTCTCCAACTGAACTTAAATTCGGATCTAAACGAAGTGCACACCTTCATGGGCGGCAGGCCCAAAGAACAAGGGGAATGTGTTCCCAGCTTTGAGGCAAGGGACACACCATTAGGCCTATGTCTATCCCGATTAAATTGACATTTTAAGGTTTTAAGGGTCCTGAAGCCAGTTAACGGGTAAAAGTTAAGGAAAACTGAGGAATCAGAAGAAGCTTTAATTTCCAGTAGTGCTACTCCTACCTTTCAAACCAAATCGCCGCCTCTGAAAAGTTTATAGTACTTCTCTTGTCTTGTGTGTGGATATACATTGCGCTTTGTGCAGAACTAGAATATGCGTTGCCCTCTCTTCGCTGTCCATAAGTTTTATTTGATGGGCAAAGATGTCAAATGAGACGCAGTACAACAGACAGCAGACAGACAGACGGACGGACAGACGGACAGACAGATGGCGCTATGGAAGTTCTCAAATAGGAACAGCTAAATGTGCTCTACCTTCGCTCGCTTTCCCTGCTTACTTACTTACTTAGTCCTTCCCATGATCTGCACGGGAAGGACTAAGTATGTAGGCTAAGTAGAATACTGGAAGGCACCTCGACACACATTCTGGAGGATCCAGAAGTAGAGAAATTGAGTGCAAACTTTACCGTTGTCCCAGATACTATTCTGGCAAGACATGTCTGACTGCTCTTTTAGGCATTGAAACTTTGAAGCTCTATAGTTTTATGGTTTAAAGTTCAATGTTTTCTCTTTATTTCACGTAGGTCCTAAGTATTATTTTAGTGGCTTTTAAACTCGAAACCGGTTGGGAAGCAACTCAGTGGCCTACCACTATGGCACTCAATCAATTGGGGTCATGGCCAAATGAACACATATTAGATCTGCCTTTGATCACGCGACGCGCAGAAGCGGATACTATATTATAAGGCTGTCCCTGAACATAGCCATAGGTGAGTTAGAATCCTGTTTGCACTAACTTCGACTGAGACGCAGACTGAGTGCGAGCAAACAGACGGAGTAATTCGCGTATGACCGTGAAAAGGCAGCAAATGAAGGAATGGCAACTTCAAACAATGGCGACACAGTATCGCTGTGAGTAAGCACCGTTTGCTGAGTGACTGCAGTCCAGTCATTTGGATTCACCAAATGACTGACAAGTGATGGCCATATATATATATAGGGGCACCTGTTGATGCTCAAGTGCTCAACTATTAAAGAAGAAGTCAATGAAGTAATACGACCGGACTGTGTCAACAGATGTCGTGTCATTCAAATTCCTCTAGTTCATCGTTGTTTTTTTCGCACAGGTTGTCGATGCTTGCGGACCAAGGGTACACATCCCACTGGGATGTGTACCCTTGGTCCGCAAGCATCGACAACCTGATAGGAGGGAACATAAATACTTTTGTCAACCCCATCATCCTCACCAATCATCGTCATCATAATCATCATCATCATCATCATCACTTCCTGACGCCAGCCATTTGGCGGTGATGGGCGCGAATGAATGACCTTCTTTCTTTTTGGCCATTGATCAAATCTAGTCTTTTTCATGTAGGCCTGTAGTCCAAGTAGTTGTTTATCAAGCGTATAAAGTCGTTCTGTTCTTAAGAAGTGACGACCAATACTTCCACTCTCCATTTTCAGAAATCCCAAGTTCTTGCCAGAAAAATCCCAATATGATCTAAAAAAAATCCAAAGTAACTGAAAACTTTGGCAACCCTGCATCCATTCCTCGTTAAATGGTTGTCTATACGGTTACAAGGCCTTGCAGGTAACACTTGAAATTATTTTAGCTTTACTATCGCTTTATTTATTTAAGCCCCTATTATCTTAAACTAAAATCTCACTAATTAATACTTCATAAATTACAATGATACAAAATAAGATAATAATTGCATTCGCTACAGCAGCACAATAGATAAACCAATTATATTAAAAGGGAGTGTGAGCAGTACTAGGCCTACTTGTTGAATGCATCTCGTTCTTGGCTGGACATGGCGAGATATATTTCAAGGGGATGATGATCACAGACATCTCTAAATTAGACTATAAGCACTCCTCCCTGCAGAGCCGAACTAAATCCACGCAGCGGCGGTCAGAGAATTATGGGTAAGTAGACTGATTGGTGCAGTTATACGGACGACAGATCGCAACCATGAGTAATATTGATATTTTTCGTCAATAAGAATCCGTATAAACTCATATTTTGCAGGAGAGAATCTTCTGCCAGATACTAATGGAAACCGGAAGCTGAGCCAGAGCTGTGCCATTAAAGCAGCAGAGGCTGAGGCGATGACCCTGGCGACCTTTGTTATCTTTTCTACACAATCCGTGAGTGTGTTTCCGCGAATGCGCTCACCTACTGAGACTCTAAGTCGGCTGTGGATGAACGCGTGACAGTACACGTGCTGTGTCGAAATTACTCGAAAACTGAAGTTCACAGTGAGTGGATTAATCGAGGACGAAGCCCCCATCGTTGCAAGGCTAGGCGGGGAGAGCCTTTCAGTAACATTTAGTATAATATTAGATTAGTTATATAGTATCGTAATCGTAATCTCGAGACTTCTACAGCGCCCAAAAAAGCTACGTCGCGAGAACCAGCTTATTCACAGGCGTATATAGAGTCGAGCAAAATACATGGTTCATTGCATTAGATTAATTAACTAAACTTCTAGAGCGGCATCCATTAGATTAACTGAATTCACAATGCAATGATGCAAGGATGGGTAAACTGATGGTCGACTGCAATACAATGTTCAAACTGAATAGTGAAACAACAATTAGTAACTGACTGGCATCATTTCAACAATCTAAAACGAAGTTGCTAATTGGTTAGGAGTGCTGCATACAAATGTCTCTTTTCTAGTGCAATGTCATCACAACATCGGGGCTACATTGGTGCAGCCGACGAAGCTTTGGACAAATAGGTTCTGTCTAAATACGTGCCTAGTCCCTTGATGCAGACAGTTGGATCCATTCACAGCCCCCTTAATTAGGCCTCCTTCATCGGACCAACCCCGCAGACTGTACGAGTACAGGGTGCTAATAACCCTCAGCTGCCAAAGGGACAACGACCACACAGGGTGGGGTGATTAGCAAGACCCCGGACACAGAGACCCTTTGTTTTCTCATGGTGATGATCAATGGATGGGTCGACAATCTCTGGATTCTAAACCCGGTGTAAAGTCATTTCTTCTATGGAATCTGTTGAATGAAATGCAGATCTAAGTAGGACCTATAGCCATCGCCAGACACAGACTTAAGCCATGTAGCTCAAAATAGGGCCTACTCTATGTCTACAGCACACATATCTTTCAATTATCGGCTGAACGGATATATATATATAATATATATATATATACATACATACATACATACATACATACATACATACATACATACATACATACATACATACATACATACATACATACATACATACATACATACATACATACATACATACATACATAGGCTACATACATACATACATACATACATACATACATACATAGTGGGTGAAAAGCATTGGTCTAAACCTCTGTTCCACGCATAACTTAATCGGAATCTACAGATTTCTGAATGACTGTGTGATCTTCTCTGAATGACTGTGTGATCTTCTCTGAATGACTGTGTGATCTTCTCTGAATGACTGTGTGATCTTCTCTGAATGACTGTGTGATCTTCTCTGAATGACTGTGTGATCTTCTCTGAATGACTGTGTGATCTTCTCTGAATGACTGTGTGATCTTCTCTGAATGACTGTGTGATCTTCTCTGAATGACTGTGTGATCTTCTCTGAATGACTGTGTGATCTTCTCTGAATGACTGTGTGATCTTCTCTGAATGACTGTGTGATCTTCTCTGAATGACTGTGTGATCTTCTCTGAATGACTGTGTGATCTTCTCTGAATGACTGTGTGATCTTCTCTGAATGACTGTGTGATCTTCTCTGAATGACTGTGTGATCTTCCCTGAATGACTGTGTGATCTTCCCTGAATGACTGTGTGATCTTCTCTGAATGACTGTGTGATCTTCTCTGAATGACTGTGTGATCTTCTCTGAATGACTGTGTGATCTTCCCTGAATGACTGTGTGATCTTCCCTGAATGACTGTGTGATCTTCCCTGAATGACTGTGTGATCTTCTCTGAATGACTGTGTGATCTTCCCTGAATGACTGTGTGATCTTCTCTGAATGACTGTGTGATCTTCTCTGAATGACTGTGTGATCTTCCCTGAATGACTGTGTGATCTTCCCTGAATGACTGTGTGATCTTCTCTGAATGACTGTGTGATCTTCCCTGAATGACTGTGTGATCTTCCCTGAATGACTGTGTGATCTTCTCTGAATGACTGTGTGATCTTCTCTGAATGACTGTGTGATCTTCTCTGAATGACTGTGTGATCTTCCCTGAATGACTGTGTGATCTTCCCTGAATGACTGTGTGATCTTCTCTGAATGACTGTGTGATCTTCCCTGAATGACTGTGTGATCTTCTCTGAATGACTGTGTGATCTTCTCTGAATGACTGTGTGATCTTCCCTGAATGACTGTGTGATCTTCCCTGAATGACTGTGTGATCTTCTCTGAATGACTGTGTGATCTTCCCTGAATGACTGTGTGATCTTCCCTGAATGACTGTGTGATCTTCTCTGAATGACTGTGTGATCTTCCCTGAATGACTGTGTGATCTTCCCTGAATGACTGTGTGATCTTCTCTGAATGACTGTGTGATCTTCCCTGAATGACTGTGTGATCTTCCCTGAATGACTGTGTGATCTTCCCTGAATGACTGTGTGATCTTCTCTGAATGACTGTGTGATCTTCCCTGAATGACTGTGTGATCTTCTCTGAATGACTGTGTGATCTTCTCTGAATGACTGTGTGATCTTCCCTGAATGACTGTGTGATCTTCCCTGAATGACTGTGTGATCTTCTCTGAATGACTGTGTGATCTTCCCTGAATGACTGTGTGATCTTCCCTGAATGACTGTGTGATCTTCTCTGAATGACTGTGTGATCTTCCCTGAATGACTGTGTGATCTTCCCTGAATGACTGTGTGATCTTCTCTGAATGACTGTGTGATCTTCCCTGAATGACTGTGTGATCTTCCCTGAATGACTGTGTGATCTTCTCTGAATGACTGTGTGATCTTCCCTGAATGACTGTGTGATCTTCCCTGAATGACTGTGTGATCTTCTCTGAATGACTGTGTGATCTTCCCTGAATGACTGTGTGATCTTCTCTGAATGACTGTGTGATCTTCTCTGAATGACTGTGTGATCTTCCCTGAATGACTGTGTGATCTTCCCTGAATGACTGTGTGATCTTCTCTGAATGACTGTGTGATCTTCCCTGAATGACTGTGTGATCTTCCCTGAATGACTGTGTGATCTTCTCTGAATGACTGTGTGATCTTCCCTGAATGACTGTGTGATCTTCCCTGAATGACTGTGTGATCTTCTCTGAATGACTGTGTGATCTTCCCTGAATGACTGTGTGATCTTCCCTGAATGACTGTGTGATCTTCTCTGAATGACTGTGTGATCTTCCCTGAATGACTGTGTGATCTTCCCTGAATGACTGTGTGATCTTCCCTGAATGACTGTGTGATCTTCTCTGAATGACTGTGTGATCTTCCCTGAATGACTGTGTGATCTTCTCTGAATGACTGTGTGATCTTCTCTGAATGACTGTGTGATCTTCCCTGAATGACTGTGTGATCTTCCCTGAATGACTGTGTGATCTTCTCTGAATGACTGTGTGATCTTCCCTGAATGACTGTGTGATCTTCCCTGAATGACTGTGTGATCTTCTCTGAATGACTGTGTGATCTTCCCTGAATGACTGTGTGATCTTCCCTGAATGACTGTGTGATCTTCTCTGAATGACTGTGTGATCTTCCCTGAATGACTGTGTGATCTTCCCTGAATGACTGTGTGATCTTCTCTGAATGACTGTGTGATCTTCCCTGAATGACTGTGTGATCTTCCCTGAATGACTGTGTGATCTTCCCTGAATGACTGTGTGATCTTCCCTGAATGACTGTGTGATCTTCCCTGAATGACTGTGTGATCTTCCCTGAATGACTGTGTGATCTTCCCTGAATGACTGTGTGATCTTCTCTGAATGACTGTGTGATCTTCCCTGAATGACTGTGTGATCTTCCCTGAATGACTGTGTGATCTTCTCTGAATGACTGTGTGATCTTCCCTAAATGACTGTGTGATCTTCCCTGAATGACTGTGTGATCTTCCCTGAATGACTGTGTGATCTTCCCTGAATGACTGTGTGATCTTCCCTGAATGACTGTGTGATCTTCCCTGAATGACCGCAAACCTCATTGGTGCACTAATGCCGTCTGAAATCACATTCACGCCTACATATATATGCGTACAAATAGCCAACAAAGTATGGGTCTATACATATGAAATTATATAAGCCATACGCCTAAGCCTATAATTATAATATAACACATCCATCCTTGGAAGCCGTTTCTCCGTTTGAATATAGGCGATGATTTGTGTGTTTATATGTAAATAATTAGACGTTTGCTTTAAATCCGTTGATTTGAGCTACTGCGTATCTACATGAATAGACTATATGTGGGTATATGTGAGCCCTGTATGTATGTGTGTGTTCGTACACAGAAATGTCACGTATACAGAATATTATTTAGGTCCCGTTGCTGAAGCAATTGCATGGTTTGAACACATCTGCAGGGCCTAATCCATAATATATTCTTACTTAGGGGACTAAAGCTTAGGCTTTGCCTAAGTGCCCTGTATTTCATTATCGATGGATAAGTATTAAGTACCCTAGTACTTAACAACATCATCATCATCAGTTCCTGACGCCAGCCATTTGGCGGCGATGGGTACGAATAAATGATCTCCATTGTCAAGTCCACTGCCCCTAGTGTTAGTTCAAGTGATGTTATGACCTCATATATATTATCTATCCAGCGTATTAGTCTTGGTCTGCCTTTGTATCTTTTTCCTTTGAATCTTTCATATACAGTGCACTGTGCGAAATTCGGTCAATGGCATTTTCTCTACATGTCCAAACCATCGAGTCTTTATTGAACAACTTTGTATATATAATACACTAGCGTATATATTTGTCTGTTTATTCACCGGATGATCCGGATGATGATGATGATTATGATGATGATGATGATGATGATAACAATGGTGGGCACGGTGGTGTGACGATGATGATAATGGAGATTTTGATGACGATAATGACGACAAAGACGCTGACAGTGATGATGATGACGACGACGACTGTGTCTTGTGCGCATTGTTCAAATGTGTCACAGACGACGGCTAATTCGTTTATCCTCTGCCAGTGATATACTTGGAAGGACAGGAGACAGCCAGCGTCTGCCAGGTCCCACTGCTTCCAACCTCTGTAATTACCCTCTCTCGTTTGGTAATCCTGCACCGTTTCTTCGTAAGGAAAGGGTCAGCTTGTAGGACGACCAAGAGGGCAGAGGGTTCGCTCGGCGTGTGTGCTGCTGACTCAATCCTTTCTTAGGCCCAACTGACACTCGACCAGTCCGGCGTAATCACCCCAATTGAAGGCTGACTCACTGGCCTTTTTTTTACTAAGGAATTTATTAATGTTAGCTCTACGTCTGTATTCGGTGATTAGGCATAGAAGCCTAAATCCAGAATTTGGCCGAAATACGGAGCAATGTTTGTTTAATTTAATACTTAGACAATAGGTGGGTTTCTCGAGTGCCTGCCTTATTCGGTCCGTCACTTTTGCTGATCTGCTCGTAGCATAACTATGCGTAATTGGTGAATCAGTAGGTCTATGTTTGCTGAGCCATTATAGTCACTGAAAAGCGGCCCATCAATTGGGATTTTTTATGTAACAGCAGAAGTTAACAGTTTACATCAGATCAATGTTGATTTCATACATCTGCACAAACGTGACTTGGGCCGCCAACCTACTGCGTGGCTTAGCCTGCAACACTTCTCAGCCGGCTGCGCCGTCCACAGACTATCAAATCCTCCACAACGAAAATAATAATGAGTCTCTGTTTTGGTTTCGAAACTAAGAGCCTGGTCATCCAAACACTTTTCCATGGGTGTTACAGCGCATTCGGGATCGAAACTGTAAACTCTAAGAGTACGTTATTTAGACTTAGTTACGATTCGGCGTTAAGAATAAAGTAAAGATATAGCTAGAAACGCAGTGCGTAAAAGAGGTTAGCGGTAAAAGGGGTGCAAACGTCCCCTAAGCCTTCTGTAACTCTGCCTGGCATGGGGCGCAGGACAAGGCTATTTCCTTTCCGAGAGGCTGCACACGTGTATGGGGGCATTCAATAAGCCACTCTGTTCTGCCGCGGGGCAATAAACGTGTCGTTGGTCACCCGATCCCTTACACCAATTAATCTCGCATCAGCCCAGGCTTCTCTCGCGTCTCTCCACCCCCGATTCTCAGGTCGTTCACACCCAATTACCAAGATACCACTGCGCCACTTACCACTCTGTAGTTACCTCTATAATGGCGGATTGGAGGATGAGTGCAGCGGGTGACTCTTTGATCTTGGCCCGATTGAAATGTTTGTCGGACTTATGTTACAAGAGAGAAGGACACACACAGAGAAACAGAGAGAGGTAGAGAGACAAAGAGAGACCTGTCCTTATCAGACCTTGGATCCAGTGAAAGGTGTGTCTTCTTATGTCTTCGGCCTTTGTGGATCTGTGATCGTATTCCCGGAAGGAGTGGGAGTTTTTTCTCTTCCATCGTCGTCTCTCAGGACTCGTCATCACTCATCAGGTCGGAACGTTTTGTCCATCCGTGGCCCACAGTATAATTAAACGTCCTAGATTAGACTGTAATTATATAACCATCCTTCTGCCTCTACGGCTACGACGCCCGCGAGGGTCTTCCTGAATCGGACACCCTACAATAGAACAACACCTGTCTTAAGGATGGCTTGAGTCAGAATCCAACGTCTGGATGGTGCTGCTGCTGCTGCAGGTTATAATGCTAATGCATCTGTGTTATCCCACGAGGAGTTTTTCTAAACGTGGCGCTATACAAATTCACGATTATAATACACGGGCTGTTATACTGTATGTGTATGTTGTATATGAGGCATTCAGCATCCATGCAATCCTTAGGCCTACAGTCGGACTTTATACAGAAGTTTAGGTAAACTGACGGGGCTTCAGTGACATTTCGGTTTCAGTGACATTCGATATTATAATTCATATTTTAATCTCTGTTATGTACTAAAGTAAACCGCTATCCCATTTCGGAAGAGCATATTTAAAATTATTTACTAATTTAAAGCACTTATTATTTGTAAAATTAGTAAATTTCCTACGAATCTTCGCGATCTTCCAATGGACTTTTACGATATTGGATGTTTGTTATAAGATCTTTCTCATGAAAGACAATCATCAAAGGTCGTTGACGCCTTCTGTTTATTTTTAAACCATCTTCCTTTTCTGATAAAACAATTAAGTTGTCTGGATATCTGTGTCAGTGCCAGTCTCTCTGTCTCGGAGGAGCAAGACAGACACAAAGACAGACTTGCATTGACAGAGACATGCAGGGACATAAATCCTATCGTATCATTGCCCGACTGTCTGTCTCTGTCTGTCTGTCTGTCTCTCTCTCTCTCCCTCTAGCATCAACCAATGGCACACATACATGTGAATCAACGGATGCTCTAATATCTGGTGACATCAGACACTGCGTGACACTGTTGATTCACTATAAATTATCAACTATTGTTATTATTATACTTATTTTTTTTTCTTTGCCGCCCGAAGTGTGACCCTCAGGCTCTTAGAGATTAAGAAGGTATTATTATTATTATTGTTGTTGTTGTTATTATTATTATTACTATTATTTATTAATTAATTAAACTTGTAATGCGTGCACGCGTGAATAAGGCATGAGATTATACTGCGGTTAATCTGAACAGTAATTGAACTCTTTTACGGTGTTCGAACAGAAGTGTTTGGTCTTATGCCACAGCAACTGGGCTTGCTTGCTAGACAATGAACGCTCATTAGCCACTGGGCCACGGTACAGAGTCGCGAGGTGTCACTTGAACATTGCGAATGGTGGCATTAGAGGCTGCGGAGTAGCATATCATGGTCAAATGGCGCTGTATATATACGCCCATTAGAAAATCAATGTATGCAGACCTATATGGTGTGGGGATATAGAACCAATTAAATATCCCATATGGCGTGAATTGTGACAGAAATCCTATTAGGAATGTATCGTTGTAAACCCGAACTATTAGTCGCTATTGACTTTAATCCTTCAAGTTCCATATGCCTCCATAGGCCCACACCCCTCCCATTCTGACATTCACCCGTAATAATTTGTGTAGGCCTATTACATAGACACATGTAGCTAGAATTTAGACAACCGCGACGAGGACCTAATGCAGGCAGATGAAAAGGCAATGATATTAACCCCGGAACCCAAAACGAACTATACGCCATCTATAGCAAAACATGTGTCCACTGTAGCAGATCCGTTATAGTCTATAACATCTTAATTGAGCGTACAATCTAAATTCCTCGATTTGAATCTTTTTTTCCGACATTCCCAGTAGATAGGATAGCTAGCTCTCCAATAGGTGCAAGTGCTACGTGTTGGATCTATATATATAAGCGTTTTTAGGTTATATAACTTTATATGGAGGAAACGGCTCGCAACGCTTGAGTATTGTGGAATGTTTTCTTTAAATATTATCAATCTCATCTTGATCCTCGTGTTAAGCTCACTCGAGTGTCTCCTGGCGAGCAACTGGTGCAATGCTGTGTTGACTGCAGGACTTGAATAGGCAAACGAGCCTTTTGTGATAAATCTCGCCTTCGCATTCATACTCTGTACAATGGCCCATTGTTGGCGTAAATGCCTACCCGACCGCGTTTCCTCTGTAGTGACCGATAGGATAGGTTGTACTCTCGATCACTCGAGAATTCGACAGCACGTCTTGCATTCATATAGACATCTTGCTTGCATTGTAAACTCACAACGTTTGTTCTAGACGTTTAGCAGGTTTTTCGTTCATGTATTTGCACAGACGACGACAATATACGTTGAAAGTGCACGACGGAAATATGACGAGTTTAGATGGGAGGGGTCTTATTTGCTAGCACATGTCAACGGTAATGGACGAGCCATTTTGCAATTGGCGTTTTGCGTGGGCGATAAAGGGTTTGGTTAAGCTTGTTATTTTAATGTATAGACACGTTAAATCTGCGTTTACAAAGCGTACGTATAGGGGCCTACATGTTCCGCCAAATATGGGCCTATAATAGGACGTAAGACTACAGGCCTGCAGGATGAAAATCCATGTGCATTGCTTCAATGGGGAGACGAACGATTGTTAAGATTCCATAAACAGATCTAATCAAAGTATGTGGTATGTTATTTACCTACATAGTTTTATATGCAAATAGGCCCAAGTGTTTATCGAGTTGCCCACAGCACAGATCGGCCAATGCTTTTTCTATGGCCTTCCAAGCTGCACTTGGTACTCGTTCTGATACCGAAAGGACGGAGGATTGAGTTGGCTCGGATGATTCGGATCATAACTGCATGGTCATCTATATAAGTATAGGCCTACTGGGCTCAGTATTGTTTAATTGGTCTGTGCTTTTAAGTATACCAGTGTCTTATCGCACCAAGTTGCAATATGATTGCTTTGGACATGGATGCAGAGATTTGTGCTAGAAGATCATCCAGCGAAGAGTATATATATACGCTGGTTTTTTTAGACTTTTGGAATGTATAGGCCACCAGCATGACGTGTACTGCTTTTGCTACTGTATATGAAAAACTATAATTATTCCAATGAATCAAAGCAATCAAACATGTGATCACGTGGACAGAATGCCATATGACCGCATCCAATCCAAGGTTCCTACGAAAGAGAATCATAAAGACGCGGCGGCGTCACGTGACTGTATACCTATACGGTGTACCTGCTTGGACCAAACATGAGAAAAGCGTTACATTTGAAGAAGAAGGTCATTCATACAAACAATTGCGCCAACAGAATGGCGTCAGAAGCTAATCATATCGAGTCCCAGACAAAATAGGAAGAACTTTGCTGTGAAAGTTTGTTTCGATTTTGTACTGAAGTCTCCATATAGCCTTTCTGAATCTCGTTCCAGCAAACTGCCTTTTAATATCGCGCATGGTGAAGTGCAGGGTATACATGTATCTGGTGAGCAGTTTTTCAGTTTTAAGCGAAAAACACGTGGAGAGACAGCAAGGGGCGAAGTTTTGGTGAGTTCATATATGATCGATAAGACATTTGTCGTAATTCTGGCGGGAGTTTGTTCCAGAGCGCCGGAAACATTAGGCCTTAGTATGGCAAATTTTAGCGATAAGGTGACGAATGGACGGAGGAAGTTCCCCCTACGAATGGCACAGTTGGTCTAGGCCTACATCATATTTATAAGACTACACACAGTTAAAAAGTTACAAGTTTTTATTAAAATGTGCCTCTGTTACCACGTGTGTTTTGCTGGTTTTTTGGCTTTTATATTATGCCAGATCAGGAACGCGTAATCTGCCGCTGACTGTATAATCGTTCAAATGCAAACTGAGACGCTTTTCCTGCGGGCCGTTTGTCAGATTGTGGTGCATTGGGTCATGACCGTGTATACTGGCCCACGTGCGTCATGATGCATGGGAGGAGTCCCATTGATACGAGTGTCTGCAGTATACATTCACTTAAAACTAGAACTGTTGTTGATGAATGAGCTTTTCCGGTTGCTGGAGCTAACGCTTCGAACTCTCTTCCGTGTTTCTGTCCGTTCTGCAAAGCGCTTATGTTTCGTTCTCAACGCATGCAGGCAGGGTAGGAATTGTCGGAGGTTGGTCGTTAAAACCCCCTAGTCTTTCTTATAAACCTCCCTCAGTTAAGTCTTCATTGCACACCCAGGGGGTCGTTTCTAACCCCCTCAGTTGTGCTATTGTGTGATTTAGCATTTATTGACTCTGAGCCTCTGATCACATAAAATCGAACCTCCTTAGATCTTTTAGATATATCATATATATATTGGACTGTCCGTGCCGTAGCGCGTTTGAGAGTTTGCAAAAGGCGCTATAGAAATGTTTAATAGCCATATAAGTATACAAACAAACAAACATATAGGCCTAGGGGCCTACACTTGAAACAGTCACTTTTACCGGAGCTCTGCAGCCCTGAACTTTGGCTTCGACTTCAACTGCGTTTATAACTCAAACGATTGATTCGGTTGCGTGTTGCAGAATGATGAAACTTGTTGATTCTCATGAGACGAGCTACGAAGTAACTTACTTACGCTGAAAGTATTGTCCGTTAGCTCAAAATAGACTAATATTCAGGTCGAGCGCATGTATAGGCCTATGCAGCCCGTCAGCCTGTATTGATCTAACGATGACGTGTAAAGAGTTAAAAAAGTTATATACATATTGCTATGTACATATATATATAATATATATATATAATATATATGTACATAGTAATATGCATATAACTTTATATATATATATATATATATATATATATATATATATATATATATATATATATATATATATATATATATATATATATACACACACCATTCTGCTATACTGTTCTATCGTCTTTATTGATCGAAATTACTGGCTAAACGGTTTGTAATTATTGCCTTGCGAGAGTTCGCCAGTCATCTGTGAACCAGACGCGCGTGTCTAGGCCTACACGTCTGCTGCATGTAGGGATAGCCCTGTATACTAATACTATCATGCACAGGAAATGTTTAACATTCATTTCGAGGAGCTTTCATCGGCTCACTTCGGTCTGTACGCTAAGCAGTTCAGTTTACACGACATATTGTGTCTTTAACACTGTAAACCTTCATCGAATAATATTTACTCGATTGCAGGGCCTACTATTGATTAATTATGCCAAATAATTGATGAATAGGCTAAAGCAGTATGAGAATTGTAGAAAAAAGACTGGGGGGGGGTTGGACCTTGATTCATGTGGAGTTTGGGTGTGAAATGAAGACTTTAGTATGGGTTCCTAAGAAAGACTAGGGGGGTTGACCCCCCAACCCGCCCGACAATTCTCACCCTGGGCTAAAGATTTGAACTGGTCGGTGATTGTAATTATTACACACACACACACACACGCACGCACGCACGCACGCACGCACGCACGCACGCACGCACACACGCACACACACACACACACACACACACACACGCTCAACCACAGCAGAATGCTCGGTCTTAGGGAAAAGGTTTAATAACTGTAACTTTCTGTCGTGGGGTGGGTTCGAATTTGGTGGGGACCGGGTGAGGTAACAAAACGTTTACGTTATCGATTCAACAACATCGTGTAGGCCCTACCATGCATACCCTTAATTGCTGCTCCACAAATCAAGGGTCGATCCATGCAGTGGCGTAGCTAGAGGGGGGCAGGGGGGGACATGTGTCCCCGGGCGCCAAGGGAAGGGGGCGCCAAAATGAGGGTTAAGATAAATAATTTTACTCTTAATTTTGATGCAGTTTTAACCAATTTATCACAAATGAATGCATAAGATTTAATTTTAGCGCCCCAAATATATCCAATTATATCCTCATTACTTACAAATAAGTTCTTAGGTATGATTTTGGCGCCCCATTGAGCACTAAGGGAAACATGCATGTACTGTCTGTATTTTTTATATTTTATTTCATTAAAAAAAATTAAAATTGCCATTCGATTATGTGGAAAATGTGAAATAGTAAAACGGGGGTGGGGGAGGGGGCGCCAAATTCATAGTTCGTCCCCGGGCGCAAAATATCCTAGCTACGCCACTGGATCCATGGGCCCTTGCACATGCAGCTATGCACGGCTTCATCTAAGTTTTCTGGGGGTGGGGAGCAAGCCGTTACGTTCTTACCAAACTGGTTCGAGTAAGCGTTGCCTACACTTGAAAACTAAAAGCACAAGTTACGTATTTGATACATCTGTAGGAATTATAGGCCTAACAGTCATAAAAATCTTGGGAATCGATAAATGGTCTTAAAAATCTGGGAAAGTGAGTCATTAAAATCTGCACCAAAGAAGCTTATCAAGAATTAAGGCTTTTTTTTTACCTTCCCTCAATTGGTACTGCTTGATATTATAGGGTTTAAAAGGTAGAATAAGGAAGGGTCAATGACCGGTAAGTGACAGTCAAAAGTTGTCGGTAAACCAAGATTTACTACTTCTACTTCTAAGACTTTGAGAGGCAGCTTTTTATTCCCACTGAGAATACAATTAAGAACCAGAATATGTTTACGCTCAGTATGCTTAAGAGTATACTTGGGAATTTGAACTTTCGCGAAGCTGTGAAGCCTCAGGTTTTTAAATGTATGAGATTTTAAAAAGTTTGATAAGAACGTCAAAGCATAAATTATATCAACTTCCTTAATTCTGAATCGCTTTAAAATAATCACAGAACTGCCGATTATGTAAGGCAAGGTGAGGGGCGGTATCCCTGGTAGGGTAATCGTTGAACCTTATTAGGCCTATATTCCAAACATTTACACAAACCCAACAACGGGAACGTCGGGAAGACTAAAGGCCCTATAAGCTTACGTGCAGATTAACATTAAACTAATTAACACCCGCCTAATAATACGGCACACAGTATAATCAAAGATCTTAGAGTCGTAGACTACGACTCTAAGATCTTTGGTATAATAACCATTTTGTTTGGTAGGTCTGTTGCTTAATAGTTTAGCGCAGGAACGGAAACGTCATATTTGGCCTGTGTAGCCCTACACAGGCCATAAAACTCCACATTGAATGAAACCACTCCCTCCTGATAATTTATCTGTTTCTAAGTCATTGTTATATATGTATACTTTACAGACCAGTCCGAGGCTCCGAGCGAATATTAAGAAATAGCCAAAGGGCTTTGTGGTGGCGGGTGACAAATTATCTTGAAACCGTTAATGATTTCGTTTGCGATGTTCGGATAAATTTCCCGTGAACCTCGTCTAGTCTGTTGGAAGACATTTATCTTCATAACTAAGTCACAACTCGCCTACATTGTTGAATGGTGCCCGTGGTTGGCGAACTGCTCATAATATGGAAGAGTTCAACTGTCAGAGGAGTCAAAGGTTGTCAAATGTATAATGTTTCCAGACGTGTGTTTCATTGTATAACTCGTACTCAACGCGAATCAAGCTTTTAGAGTTTATTTAAAGAAGCGAAGCTCACACAACTGTATTTTATATTGCACTTTGCTCGTTTATCTGAATTGGTCATTTAGGCTTACCAACCAAGACCCACTTTTTTGATAATGGTATCGTCTAAGGTGTGGCCTATGCGATGTTCTAATGGCACTGCAACTGGTCTACCGTTGACTAGCGGCGGGCTAGCTTCGCGGCGGGCAATCGAACGGAGTCATTCGATTATGTCTATAGTTTCTTATCGTTAATACAAAGAGAGGAGTCGGTTGGACGCCGTGATTGTATTGGGCGCCGATCAAACGAGAATCCCTGCTATTCTAACAC
Source organism: Allolobophora icterica (assembly GCA_963556255.1). Taxonomy (NCBI): domain Eukaryota; kingdom Metazoa; phylum Annelida; class Clitellata; order Crassiclitellata; family Lumbricidae; genus Allolobophora; species Allolobophora icterica. The sequence continues at coordinate 33,627,514 of OY744609.1, read as the reverse complement.
GTGTTGGACAGTTGCTTATAGCTAAAGCTGGCGAATGCGTTTTTAGTTTGCGCGAGTCAGCTACGAATGCATTTCAGATGAAGAATACGACGACGAGGGCGGCGATTGCAAAAAGATTGAAAGTAAATCGAGAAAGGATTCACAGATGCACAGCTGTGAGCAGCAATTAACTGTGGCTGAGGCGATAACTGATCTTTAAGATATTGGAATTTATACTGAAGGCGATTTATCGGTGATACAAACATTTACACGTATAATATACGGTAAGAGTTGACTTAATTGAAAGTTGACATTACGATCAGCGCACGGTCTTGTGTTTATAGAATCTGTATAACCATAAAGTGAGCAAGTCTGGATAGGACGTCAATGGTTAAGCTTCGCAATGAAAACGCCATTTCTCGCGTCTATTGTAATTTTGAATCTCATAGTTTCATACTCGAGCGTATAGAAAGAGTAAATTAAGAATGTCGACTGCCCTATTTTTGGTTTATTTACGCGCTGTTGGTCGCGAATTTATTGGATGTAGCCTATAGTGTTATAGACTACAGGGGATTCATTGAGGAGTAGGCTATAGGCGATGATGAGGGCAAAAATTATGGCTATTGTCAAGCCGGAATTTGTGGTATATAGCAGTAACTTCTTAACTGGGAAATGAAATCTCACTGTAGGGGATGGTCTTAAGGTTGGGGGAGAGTAATGTTCCTATACTCTGATAATTATAAAGCAATCACTGCGGGCTATAGTGCTAGAAGATGTAGTGATTAGAAAATATTGTCTTGTTGTAGAGCACATTGATTTACTTTGAACCACAGTTTACTTGAATGAATGCTAAAGTGTCTTCTGGTCTAAGGCAGATATTAAAAGTGGAAGTCTATGGAAAGATGTATATACAGTTGGGTGTCATGGTCCCTTGGGAATTCAAACAAACCACAGAGGTGTTATAGAGAATTTAGGGGTGCTAATTTCCTTGACTCTGTTGAGAGGATGTGAGTAAAGCTCTAGTCCTTGATATAACGGTTCTGATTATTTCATATGTGATGTGGTTCAGTTTAAGTGAAGACATGACAAGAGCAATGAGTAGAGCACCTCTGAGTAGATATCTTCAAGGGGTACAACGAATAGACTGCCTCTGATATCTTCAAGGGGTGCAATTTAAGTGGTTTGAATGGTTTGATAATATACACAGTGTTACTAGTGTTACTTGTGTTACACTTACTGTGGTAATGTAGAGGAAATTTTAGGTAGACAGAAATCTCCTTATATGCTGCTTCTGAGAGTCTCACATAAAAGCCAAAATACAGATTTCAGAGTTGTACAGTTGGAAGTAAAATGTATCTATTCATTTGTGTATGTATGAATGTAAAATGTGCAGCAGAACGTTGAATAATTCCACTAAGCACACCTAGCGCCAATAAACTCCAACATGTGAGAAAGTACAGAGCAAATTCTGCCTTAAGACTTTAACGATAGTGTACTGGAAGCGACCCCGGAAACCATTGCAGCTCATCATTAAAGTGTTAGACATGTCGAATGAAAGAATACAGAACAATGACTGAGGTGGCTGGTGAGCATGTGCTGAATGTTTGTTTTGTGAGACCACACCATCTTTGTGTTTTTCTAGACCATCACAATGCAAGTTAATAAATATCTTAACACAATTCTTTTGTTAATATAAGTTGAAAGTATGAACAAAATGTTTAAGAACCCCAGTCAGTTAGACCTGGTATGTGAAAGTATCTGACAAGAGACAATAACCCCAAATCAGGGCCTATACCAGAAGGGGGCTTTGAACCCTGCAAGTGAGGCTTAAATTTTTACCTGTTATGCAGGGATTCCAAAGTAAAATTTAATATGGTCTTCAAGATCTAAAAACGGCTTTGGTCTGTTAGAAGCTCTGCAGTGAACACGTATGCAAACATGACTGAGAGTGTCATGGATGGGAGAATACAAGTGCCATTGACAGATGCCTATCGATTATGCAATTGACCTCTTGAGACGGGCTTCCCCAACTCTTCTCTGAACAAGACCACCACCTTTGCATATAAGACGACTGCCACCGACCGTTGCACTTCACATGCACAGCAAACAGACGACCTGATTTTGACAGATGAAAAAGTCGATTGTGTGAGAGGAGGACATGTCCAGCAGAAGAGGCAACATTAGGAACTCTGTTTGTCACTGTGCTTGTGCTTGATTGAACTGTGCAAGCACACTCGTTTGCTTTGTGAGGAGCTTGTTGTTTGAGTCATGCTAAGTACACTGTCCCTGGATTAGCAAAATCCAATCCGCAAACATCGGTCTTTTGACTGCCGTCATCTGCTGTGCTACAACCATCACCCTTTTCCTCTTCTTCAACATTGTGGGTGCTTGTTTTTTTCATTCTGAGGCCAGCTGGATTTTTTGTGTAGTTGACTTATGGTTTATTGGCTATTCTGTCAGGCCTTTGGTCCTGAATTGTGTTTTGATAGGATTAGTTTAGGTGTTTATCCTGTTAATTGGGCTTGAGAATTGTTTTATATCATCAGATAGTCTCAGTTGTCAGACTACAAAGGGACCGTTATGTTCTGAGAACACATGCTCTCCAGACCTGCCCATCCTTCTTCCAGATGAATATACTTTGGTTTTGCTTAGAAGCCACCATCAAGTGATGGCTTATGCATTTTTATTACAGTCCTATAGAGCAGCGGTTCTCAACCTGTGGTCTGTGGACCACTGGTGGTCCGCGGTCATCTGCCTGGTGGTCCGCGAGCAAGACCTACAATTTATAGTTTTTTTTTACAATTAAAAACATGCAAACAGACAAATTTTGTAAGTTTTTGTTTTATTTCAATTGCTACAGTCGGCTAAATGGCAGCATGAAACTAATAATACACGGATTTATGGCAAAAAATTTCTTTTGTATTAATTTGTTTTTGGCACCATTATTAGTGGTGGTCTGCGATCGAAACACAAAATTTATAAGTGGTCCTTGAAACTCAAAAGGTTGAGAACCACTGCTGTAGAATTCTGAGCGATGCCTAAAAGGCACTGTGTAATTGTTCAGACATATAAGCTGGATCCCTGTTGAGGAGAGAATAAATCAGAGAGCTCTGTATTGCACTTATGCAGGTCACAGATATGCCAGCCCATCAGGCCGCCTTCTCATTTCTTAGACCTTCTTCCAATGTACATACTTACTATTGTATTTGATTCTCTTCAACAAACAGTATTAAAATATCTTGAAACACACCTATTTAGATCAGTTAGATAGTCAGTGAAATTGTAGGACAGACAGACAGACAGACAGACAGACAGACAGACAGACAGACAGACAGACAGACAGACAGACAGACAGACAGACAGACAGACAGAGATAGAGTTGTAATCATATAAGAGGATGCTGCTCCCTGTCTTCCATTTCTCGGCAGCAGTTATAGCATCGGTTGGTTCTAGGACACAGGATACTCCTCAGTTCCCGCCTCCTTTGCAGTGTCACTCATCGACTGGTTGTCTGTGCCTCCTTCAGTCCTGTTTTATGGCCTCTATCTTTTGAGATCATCAGCGTAGTCTCGTCAGCAGCAGCAGCAGCAGTACCAGCAACATCATCAGCCGCCAGGTATACAGACATTGCAGCTGTTACTCCTCCTTCTTTGCATTCCCTCTTCTGAACCCCTCCTCGTACACTTCCCTCTTTTGGGTTCCTCTGCTTGGCATTCACGATTATACCACTGTCCACCTGTGTGTCTGCCTCTGTGTTTCTGTATATATTTCTGTCTATGTTTGTCTGCCTATCTCATTGCGTCTGTCCCGGTCTTGTTAGTTGTCTTGGTTGTGCCAATGGGTAACATTTCCTGTTGTCAGTCTGTCCCTCCTATTCTGTATCTCTACTGCCACTTTAGCCATACCCACTTCCCTATCTACCATCTGTCTGTGCTTTCATACTGGCCTTAGCATTTTGTCTCACGGTCTCCCTTTGTTGGCATTCTATATCTGTGTGCATGTCTTTCTGTTTTTTGTCTGTGTCTTTCTATGTGTCTGTTGTTCCTATTTTTTGTCTGTCTCTTAGTTTGTATCACTCTGTGTGTTTTGTGCATCTTTCTCACAGTCTCTTTATATGTCCTTGTCTGTCTGTATGTCTGCCTTTATGATTACACATCTGTTTATCTCTCTATCTGTGAATGTATGCAGTTATGCATGCATCTCTTTCTGTCTGTCTGTCTTTCTATGTGTTTTTCTGTATGTCTCTTTATGTTGATGCTTGCCTATCAGTACTTTGAGATTAATTACTTGGCCAAAGTTCTTCATTTTCTTAAGAATCTCACAGAGAAGCCGCATAGTCTCCGGCATTTACTAAGGCCATTGGACATACTATAACTGTCAATCCGACAATTCGCTCCCTATCTGTCAGAGGGAATAGGCAGACTTGTTTAAGGGAGGAAGGCAAGATGAATGCCTTCCGCTCCTATGTGCCAGTGATGTCAGTTGCTGAGGGTTTAAAGCCAACTGGGGTTGTTGGTAAAACTGCCGGTGCCCTATAATACTTTTTTGTCTTGGGGATGTATCGGTGAACCTGTATATGGCAGTGTATGAATTCTTGAAGGCGTTCTGTAAGTATAATTTTCCATGCTTTGTTAGTGAAGAGAAACAATTGGGTTTTTAAACACATCGAATTTTAATTGTGCTCTCCAGTGAGCAAATAAAAAAATGGAGATCAATGCCCTGAGAATTATTTATTACTGATCGTAAGGGATATGAAGTGTCATATCATCAGTTTTCTTTCGAGATACTGCTACATTTTTGTAGCTCCTGTTCTAGCATAAAGCCTTAGAGGCAGAGCAATTTTTATGTGCAGTATGATATGTGCCTCATGGCCACTGCTCTATGCCGTATGATAACGATATCACCAATATTTATCCTTCTCTTCATCATCATCATCTTCATCATCATTGGGTTCGGATGAGTCGGTTAGTGGCCGTGAGTGCTTGCGAGTGACCTCGTTTATCGAGTACAACATCTGTGATGCTCAGTGTTAACATTTGATGTCTGTTTATTTTCTTTGTTTGTGCTGTTTATATTGTTAAGATTGTTTGTTGATGTGATTTGATCATTTTTGTTGTGTTTTTGTTCATTTATTCATTGGATGATTATACTATACACAGCAGTCTCCATAGTCCTAATTCTCTTAGACAGAACCTGTCAAGTTTAATTTTTTTAAATAAAATTATTTATTTATGCTATAAGTGGAAATTGTTTAATGGTAAATTGCCATGTGATAAATTTCACTTTATGATACTGCAGTATTTAATGGTTAGTTTAGAAGGTCAAGGACTGCTAGTCATCTGTAGTTGAGCTTCAAACCCCATTAGAACTGAGAGATCCAGGGGAATTTCAGTCTAACCCTTCGATGACTCAGTCATTAATGAGTAAATTGGGTCTGCATTGTGACCTGGAGATTGAAGTGGTCCGACACTTAGTGTTCATCATTCGCCCTCAATTTGGGTGAACGCTGCTAAGGCTTATCTCTTGTCTTTAAGGGGTGCCATATATATGACCTGACCTGACCTGCTTTCCCAGTTGTCTTGGCTATTTTTCTTGTCTCAACTTGAAAGGGTTTGGTGAGGTTTGGTTTGTCGTCATAAGTATGCAAACTGGTCGGCATTTGATGATCCCAACAGAGATTGAAGGAATGCCTCATGGAGTTTTCATAGATCTCCTGCTCTTGTCAGCTATAGCCCAAACACTGTCAAAAGCCAACACGTCCTGGTGGCCCCACGTTTGGCCCAGGGGCCGCCGACCTGTGGCCCAGGGGCTGCCAATATGTTCATGGGACATTTGTGGTAATATCTGGCTTGTTGTCTGATATACGAATAAATTGTGTGGTTTAAGGCCACACTTAACAGCGTTTATCACCAGTTTATGTCTGAGTGTGATCTAGCTATAGAAGTGACTGCTGTCAAACAGGCAGTATATTAGTTTTAAGAGCAATGTGAAACTTCAGGGGTGCTTGTAATTTTTTCATCACGGTGTCTGCATATATGCTTTTTGTGACTTCTGGAGCAGAGTTGTTGGGTTTCGGGATAGGTTGAGGCATGCAGTTCAACAATGGGCGCTCGCCCTATGCCGGCATGCATGCCTCATGCAGACATCCCATTTGTTCTATAAACCCATTGTCTTGCCTTGTGGCCATTGTTCGACCTGGTAGTCGGATGACCAGCGCTGGCTGCCGTTTCAGGATCTTCAACAACCATGTGTGTGATCAACTGGCGACCACTTCCCATGGGTGGACATCTCTAATGGGGCAGACACATCTTGGTCAACGGTTGCCATGGTTACAAGGTTGACAGCGCCCGGGCATTGTGATCGGGCTCCGTCAGTCTACCAATAATATTTCTTTGTCCAGACCTTTGCTCTTGACCCCTGGTGACTGGGTTGCAACAGTTTTATGGGGCAGCATTGTCTCCTCCCCTTTAAGACGGTTGACAATGTCTCCTTTGTTGCAAAATGATTTGTCCGAAACCTGAAACGACTTTGTTGCAGGAGGAAGTTTAAGCCATTGTTAATTATCTAAATTGTCTTTTAATTGTTTGATGCAGTAAACTCAGCCTGCCTACCTATCAGGAAGTGGTGAAAGTGAGATGGTTGTTCGTAAGCAATTAAATCCATATTAACGTGTACTGATGGTGTTGTGGAGGGATGAGGCCCGTTGCCTCCTACCAAGAACAGACGGATCCCCCATTATGTCTCGATTTTCACTGAAATTCGTCAATTGCTTTCATGTGATTATGTCAGTAAATGGTCATCTTTCAACAACCACTAGAACCGTTTCTTATTCTCAGCCAGTTTATATGTATCTCTGCCTTTTCAGAAGATGCAAATGTGCTTTGTAGCGTATTGATTGCACAGTTGATGCCTCACTGTCCTTGAGTCAAACACATACTGGAGAAGAAGAGCAATCCGGATGCGACCCCAGGAGGCATCTATGGATATGAATGAGAGCAACTTTACACTGTTAGCCTTGGCATGTGAGGCTAGGTGGCCCCAGTCCTCTCCCTCACTGTCTGATCTTCCCACCAACAGTGTTCAGTCAGTGTACTTGTTTGTTAACCGAGTTGGCAGGGGGCACCAGTGGAGCAGAAATCTATGAACATTTCTGTCCCTGGTGGGGATTTGAACCCCAGCCTCTGTACTGACAGTCCAACATTCTAACAACTAGACTATACTGTGTACCGCAAAAGACCTTCATGCATCACAGAATTGTGATTTAACAGGTCTCTGTGAGCGGAAACATTTACGTCGAGAGAAGTTGTGATCAGCGTTCAAAAGCAAAGCAAAGTCTGACAAAGATTCATTGATTGCTGCCTGATGCATTTGCTTCACTGCGTTGTAACTCATCTTGTGAATATTTCCATTCCATTCACACTTTCTTCAGAGTATAAGAACATCCCTGCAGTGCTTCCGTTTTTCTCAGTGTTATATACAGGACTTTAAAGTCAATGTTAGAATATTTCCATGTGGGTCTTGAAAGTTCTACATCTGGGCTCATGTGATTTCATATGTAGGACATTATTATGAGGCCCATTTGGGAATACTGTCAGATGATGTCCTGCATGTATGGCATTATGCACTGGGGTTTGTTAATTCATCATCATCATTTTTTTCTTTTTCTTTTTTGGTGCCATCTTATTACTATGTAACAAATAGGCGGCCCTAATTAAGCGGGACTTATGTCCCTTTTGGGCTTTCCCTATTGTATCCCGAATGTTTTTACATTCCGATTGGTGCCTGCTGTGCTTTTGTATTGAATTCGGATCAATAAAGTTGAATTGAATTGAATTGAATCTCTCTTTCGGTTGCATTTGCTAACTATTTCAAAGTTCCTGTTGTAGTTGTCCACCTTGATTATGCCCTAGATGTGATACTTCGTCACTGATAGCATAGCCTCAGCTGGCATTTCTTTATTCAGCTGTGCACTCCTTTACCCCATGTTTAGAGTGATATGAGTTGGTCTTTGAAGACGTTTTTAAGTCATTAATCTTCTGCAAAAGAAAGATTCCTCCAGAACTGTAACAAAATATTCCCAGACAATATTAATGCTCTGAATGTGTGTCATCTGATGTGCTGTGTGTAGAAGTAAGGTACTTAAATGTTAGAGGAGGAAAGTTGTTGACAGTGAGTTGGAAGCGGAGGTGATGGAGTTGGAGGTGATGGAGTTGATCGGTTCTGTCTGGAAGACCTTATGATGCAGGTGGCTGGAGAGATAGAGAGAGAGAGAGAGACCACTGGTCTTCAAAGCACTGATACCTTCAGATAAAATGGAGTTTCTTGTCTTCTACACCAGTCAGAAAGATTATACTGTCTATGAAACCTTATCTTCAATGAATTATGTTCACCAACTGATTCCCGTGGGTCTAGCGGCAGAGCATTTCCCACTGGTTGGCCCATGTTGCCTCCAACGCGCTCTCTGGGGTTGGTCTGTTGCCAGCTCTGAGCGCACAGGAAGCACAATGCAGTGCACTGAAATACATGCACCTCATGTTCCATAGTTGCTTGCACTGACCTCTGAGTAAATTCTGTGCATACTCTGAGCAGAACATGGAACACACCGACATTAATGTAGAATTTGCGGAGGGATGGCGTGAAAGATAGGGAAGAAGGTTGGGAAGGGAAGAAAGAAAGAGGCCACAACCATACACACCTAGCTATCACCTGGACGAGGTGAAAGACTGGCAAGGGAGGCCTTGACCGGCTGTAAATCTGCCCATCAGAGGATGCATGGGGCTACAGGAGTTAGGGTGTTGACAGGTAGAATGGGACTGTGAAACAAGATTACAGGGCTAGAAAGTAAGTAAGCCAGTTTTAGAATTTGCTGATAGGAGTCTGAATCTGTTGGCTGAGTTTCTGAGATGTGACAGGAACTGATGCGGATGAATGGATTGGTCTGTTACTAAGGCGACTGAACTGAGGATTCAGTTTCTTAAGTAGAGTCATTACTGATATTGTTAATAATAAAAGTAATAAAATAATTATTATAAGTATTATGATTATTATTGTCAATTACGTGCATGAAGCTACTATGAAAGATAAACGGTTGGATTCAGCAAAACAGGTCAGAGCAGTTACATACATTATCATTGTTGCCATCATAATTGTCATTATTATGACATAATTGTATTCATAATTATTATGATCGTAAATGTGGTCATTGCCACACTACTCTTATGGTTAACTGTAAAGTGATGGCAGTATTAGGACACCCTTCCAAAGGCTTATCAAGGTTATTGTTAAGATAGTGCCTTCAAAAGTGGCAATTAGTTGAGATTGAATGAGCTTCTTGTGTTCATTACAACTATGATTAATTAGAGATATCTTGGTCCCAGGTTTTCTTGACAGTTGTTGAGGGAGGCAAATGAGGAATTAATTGTGTGAAACTGCTTGCTTATCTGAGGAGAAGTCTTCGCTTGTCAGCTTCCCGTCTTAACAGGTGCTCTAATGATATGGTTGGGTGGTTGGGGCTTTGAGCCCTGAGGACCTCCTCTGCAACAGGTACTTCTGTCAAATTGGAAGACATTTAAGGGGGGGGGGCATTTGTAGATGATATTGACGGTGTTGCAAGAATTTCCCCTCTTTTGGAGGTGATGAAACAATATACTTGTGTGTATGTATGAAACTGATACCAGAAAAGGTTTTCATCATGTTTCTGTTGAGCTGTTTGGGAAGATTGGGGATATACAGACAGTATTGAAAATGGTCACTGATGGCAGGCTAATAGTTCTTGGGCCAAAACTGGTGATGAGGATGACATGGCCTGGATTGGAAATTATGCCAGCATCCATTTACAACTGTTAGGCAGCCATTATTCCAGCCAGATTTACCCCATTACGACCGGCTGTCCTGTTAACTTCAAATACTGGGAAATATGGGTATCATAGCATTTAACCTGATTGACGTATTTAGGGGACAAAAGCTGCCATACCACCCACCTTCCTCAGTCAACCTCCGCACTCTCTCCAGTATACTTGTTACTGAAACCATGGTTCAAGGGAAGAAATTTGCTTGGAATGTGTTGAAAAAGCTTGGGATTTAAACATCTGTGTCTGGCCTGTATTCATACTGTAGCAGCAGTAATGCCAAATTGTGAATGAAAGTATTACCATTACCGCTTGCAGGAAGCATAACAGCAGTGCACATATATATATGTGCATATTATGTATATACATTTGCATGGTATTGCATGTATCTCAATACAGGCATACATATATTCAGAAAATTATGTGTGCAGCAACATCCTGGGTTTCCAGCAAAGTGATATAATATATCAAATCAAATCAAATCAAATCAAATCATTTTATTGCTTCCATCAAAACAAAACAAAACAAAAACATGTTATGTAACAAACTATAAGTAGTCGGATTGTGGTTCTGTCTCAGATAGAGCAAAAGGTGGCCCTAAAGGGAGGTAACTCCCGCTAAGCAGGGACACCTACTAGTGTTGTACATAACTTAAGTGACTGTCAAGTCATGGTAAGCCAGAGGGAGTAGATAGTTGAGGTCTGGTGTGGAAAGATATATAGCGGTATATACACGGCTATGTTACAAATCAGAGATAGATACTATATATCGGTGTATATTACATAGCAATATGTTCACACAGTCACACCACACTCGCAAGCACACACACACACACACACACACACACACACCATCATGGACAGGAATTCACACGTACCCACATATTATGTGTGATTTGTGGTTCATATGTGGTTTCATTCATTCATTCATTTGAGGATTTGTATAGCGCCTCTTCAAATGAACTACTCAGAGGCGCTCCCGACACCAGCATGTTCAAATAGTAAAGTTTTAAGATTAGTAAGAAAGAGGCCAGGGGACCCCAGGGCACAAGCACAGCTATAAGGGAAATCTCTTGCAGACCACCGGGCCCACCACTGAAAAAGCTTGACTTTGTATTTTGGAAAACTGTTGGGCTGATGAGCTTGTAATAGAATTCGGATACTAACCACAGCTGAGGTGGCTTTTCTCAGCTTTGGAGTTTCTACTCAAATATCCGTCACCATTAATTACGAAGCTGTTGCTGTTCTGCTGTGTGACGTCATTCAGTTCAAGACTGCAGAGTGTGTCACAGTGTGTGGTAGTGGCCTTTCCTGTCAGTTGGGTAACTTTTTCCTGTGGGGTTATCACCCCTTCTGGACTGTGATGATAGCCAGTAGGCCTAATTGTGTTTATCTCACAGATCCCAAAGTCACAAGAAATGAAATCAGACAATGTGTCATTCGAAATTAAGGACATACATTGCAGATGCAAACTTTTGAACTGTGATTGAAATGGCAAGAATGTTGATTAATGTTAAATATGACTGAAAATGTTTGCTTGGGTACTATTGTTAGGATCGCAGTTTCTTCTTGAACAGGTAAAGTACAGAATTTCATGTCCAAACAGAATTCTGTTTTGTTATGTTCTTGCTTTTCCTATTCCGTTTCTACATGATTTCCTTGGCTAAATTTTTTTCCTTTTTTGGCTGGATTCAAACCTAAGGGCACTGACATACTTATCGACGGACCTCAGGTTAACCTGCCCTAAATATTTCTGACCTTTAAGGTCTGGATGTAATTTGGTTTGAGCTGTTTTAGCCCTGTTCTGAGGATATGACAGGGGCAGGGTCAAACCGCCGGCCTCAGGGTAAGCCATCTGTAGCTGTTGATTTAGAGGCAGTTTTTGGATGTTCAGTCTTGCCCTCTGCCTGCTCTGGATGCCCTGCCAAGTCCTGCCAACACTTTCTGCTGAGATAACCCCTACCCTGACCCTGTGATGGATGCCCATAGATACCAAGCCTGTCAGAACCAGAGGCAGGTAACCAAACGCTGTCCTGTAATTTGTCATATTGCTCACAAACTGTGATTATTATTGCTGACCATCTGGATGCCTCTGTCAGTCCTTCTGCTCTGGAGTCTTTGTCTGTCCGCCTGTATGCCTCTGTGCTTCTTCTGTATTTATGACCCTGTATTTACCATTAAACACAGTTAGGCCTGAGTTAAATGCTGGTCTACCATACTGTCTGTCCTTAACTGCGGTTGATTGTCTCCGTCAGTCTGCCCATCTGTATATGCTTGTCTGTGCCAGTTTGTGTCTTGCAGTGTGTCTGTCTCTGTCTGTTAGCATCAGTCTGTCACCAGGGTTGCCAGCCTTCAGTCTCCTGATGTAGATCTCTGGCCGTCCATTACCAACTCAATTTTACATTTCTATTGGAGCTTATATGAAGTTTCTAAGTTAACTTTAGTTGATGGTTTAACTAAGAAACATGCTTTCCAAACCTTTCTGAAGTTAGCTGAACATTTTACAGTAGCCATCTGCTGATAGGAGGCCATTAGACCTGACTGTCTGAGCTTTTTCCGGTAGAGGAGCTTCATTCAATGACAAGCTGACTGGATTCTGTGGCCTCTTGGGAAAAGGTTTAAGATGAGGGTAGGGGAAGGTGCACATCGGTACAAAGGGGTTGAGGGAGATCAAAGTCCCTCTACGGTCTACCCCTTGTAATTTTTTCCTTTAACCATTCAACCGTGAAGGTGTTTTGTGCTTGAGTTAACAGGAATAAGTGTTTTCCATCTACTGCAGGAAATAACCTGTTAGCAAGTAAGTAGAAATAGATCTAGTTCTTACACAAGAATAAATTTGTAAAAATGATATTTTTATTTCTCAGAATTCAGTTACATAACTAAATTGAGAATCAGTGTGTTCGTGTTAAAGAATAACTTTCTAAAGTTAAGTGAACTCTAATTCAGCAAACAAAATTCTTAAAACTTTTAAAAGGTTTAAAAATAAGGTGGACATGAAGGGAATTAATTACTAATATAAAATCCCTCCCACCCAAATAAGCAAACGCATATGAATAGCCAGCATAAAGAATTGTTCAGCAAAATAGTGAAGTACACATGAAACAAACAGCATACTACCCCGGTAGATAGATATATGGAAATAGGAATAATTCTGGTTAAGTCTGGTTAGCATATGAAGAAAAAGTGTAGCCGTATCTTCATTCTATTTCTTTGGCATTTTCTCATTGGCATTGCAGCTGTTCCATCAATCCTTCATTTCTTGCTTCCATCCTGCTGCTACTGGTAGTGCATAGCTGTGGTTTGCTTCTTGCTTGCATCCTTATTTATACAGGTTGCAGAGGCAGATCCCCGATCCATGGGGTATAACATAAATAAACAATATTCAGAGAAATTAGCAGAATTACTTGCAGTGTGAGCCAGCATGGGATCCTTGTGGGAGCCATTTGCCGTTTGCCTAGAGTTGACATTGGCTCAGTTGTATCCCTGTCAATTATTGACTATAGTTGTCAGCTGATCTGTTTATCTTTCTGTCCTTTTCGCCCTTCTGATCTCAGGGTTGCCAGCCTTCAGTCTCCTGTGGTGCTTCTTCTTTGCCCTCCTTAGTTTTCTGTCAACTCCTTCACCCGGTCTGTGTGTACTTTATGAGGATTGTATTGCCTGTCTTCTGTGTCTGGGTCTTTCTTGTCTGTCTGAGTCTTTCTGTGTCTGTCTGCATCTGCCTGTGTCTGTCTAGGTCTGTCTGTCTGCGTCTGTCAGGGTCTGTCTGGGTCTGTCTTTCTGGGTCTTTTTGTCTGGGTATGTGGATGTAACTTCTGGTTTTACTGGAATAATACACTATTGTCTGTCAGTATTTATTGTCTTAGTATTCCCTATTTATTTGTTTTTGTTTCAATGTTGGTGGCGCCATTAGAAAGGCTGTTCTGTTTTTGAATTTTTCGTGAATTACTGTTGTCATATATGCACTTAAGCCATGGGACTGTATTGATGGAGGCTTAGTGCGATTAATACATTACCTTACATGTGAGGTGTGGTATAGCGGGTGTTTGTTTGGGTGCTTGTCTTGTATGGTATGGGTTCAATCCTTCCCAGGGATGCTTAGTATGTAGGGACCTTGAGCAGGCCATCAAGTCAGTCAACTGCCCTTTTCTTAGATGGTGGTGCTTAATAATTATTATTACTAATTACTTTCCATAACCTTACCATATCTATTTATATATTAGAGTACTAGGATGTATAATTTCCCATTTGTCTCAAACACCTTCTTGGCAGCTATCTGCAGTGGCTCTATATAAACTATGTTGCATTGCATTATGTTATGTGGCTGATGTGAATTTCATTTCACATGATGTTGTGCAACAAGTGGTAAGTGGAAGGGATCCAGAGTGGTGCATTATAAATTCTTGTCTTACATTAAAGTTACAGCACCAGTTCTGGGTAATTGTACTTTCTCCTGGACTTCTTATGGTCCAATCTAATAATATTAATAGTAATAGTAATTGTAATAATAATTATAATAGTAATTATAATAATAATAATAATAAATAATAATAATAATAATAGTAATAATAGTAATAATAATAATAATAATAATAATAATAATAATAATAATAATAATAATAAATAATTAATAATAATAATGATAATAATCTTTATTAATTCAAACTGACAAGTACGCAGTAAGATTACATTGAAACATGACAATACAATTGAGATCTTAATTAAACACATAAAGCCTATAAAGCACTCTTACTGTAATAGAATCAGTCGATGGTTGCTTCTAGCAGAAGGCAGATTGGGTTTAGATGGTTTTGGTCTGATCTGATCCTGTTCTTAATTAAAGTGAGTTTCAGGGATTTCTGTCTGTTATTATTCTGAGGGCAATCATTCGTTTAACTTTGGGTTCAAAAGAATAAGCATTGCCTAATTCTCCGCCCTAACAAACCCTTCTTTCCCCCAGGGCCTTGTTGCAGCCTCTTAAACCTCTGAATCAGGTATTCCCTATACTGGGAAAAGCTCCGTGTCAGGCACATGCCCCATCCAGCCCTGGGGATCTTGTTATGTGGAGTGACACGGGCATCTAATTCTTGACCATCCAATCACCCATTTCTGTACCTTCCATCCGTCACTTCATCCCTCCCTCGTACTCCCTCTTCCCTCCTCTGGTCTGTTTCATTGCTTTGCCATGTGCTAACCAGATTGCGTTTGGTGAAATTTCAGAAGGACTTCCACCCGAATGGTTAAACATTTGCTGAGCGCTCGGACTGTTGTCACTTCTGCCACTCGGCTGTGGCTCCTGTCATTCGAGTAGTAACTTCTCAAGAAGTCCTCGTCGTCGTCGCCGGACCTCCCCCCACACCACCTGGGAACTGGCTCCTTCCAAACGGAGGAGAATTTCTCGTGTGTAGAGTGGATCTCACTCTCCAACGTGAACCTCGTGGAGTAATTTTTATAGGCAGCGATCTTCATGTAACCTTCTCGATTTTGAACGACGGTTTCTCCAATGTCTCTAAACAGCAAGCCATTCAAAGTAATGCTCTGCATCCTGTTGCTATGGATACTGGATATGCAGGCCGACGAAGTCTCAGGTAAGAAGTTAAAGAATGCGTAATGTAGTTTCTTGTCATCTCTTCTTTCTTTTGTTTTACTGTAGCAATGAAGTGATTTTAGAGCAGATAGCAACAGCAGCCCACCTGATTTGAAATGAATGTTGGCATCTGCAGATGTGGTTGTGATGAAGACTGTAACTGATTTAGCAATTTAGTAAGAAAGCTAAAGAACATCTCTTCAGAACTTCCCACTAACACCCATTGGTATGAAAAACTTCTTCAGAGGTTTCAGAATTTATTGCCCATCAGTGTACATTTTCATAGAAGTTTTCACTAAGATGATCAAATTTAGACTTTGAATTTGATTTTAGCTTCAGTTTTCTTTCTGCTTGTTGAATTCTACTTTAAAATTCGTTATAATTATGAAACAACATTATATACTTTTATAAAAAAAATAATATTTTATATATGCAATAAATAACCAGCATATTTGGGTTCTCAGAAAGCTTATGCAATTCATATTTAATTCATTATCGAATTAGGAAGAAATTTGGAAATTGGAAGACATTGGGCCCAAAAGTCCATTCTGCTAATACTGAGTTGGCTGAGCAGAGAACTTGACATGGGCTTTTGAGGAATTACTTTACTGAAGGATGACTGGCAGAGAAGATTTACGTTAATATGGTGTTTTAATCATACGTCATCATTTTTTTACCTGACTGTTGGAGGCTCTGCTGTAATACCAATATAAATGGCTTTTATTGTATAGGGAGAAGACAACGTAGGTCCGCAGGGGGGGGAAGGCTGCACATTTAGCTAATCATGAAATGGGGTTAGAAACTGGAGCACTTTGTAACCTAAACTGCAAATTTATGTTATGCATGCTAAAGAGAAACTTCTCCTTTACATGGGCACTATTCCTCCTCCTCCTCCTCCTCCTCATCCTCCTCCTCCTCCTCTTCCTCCTCCTCCTCCTCCTCCTTCTCCTCCTTCTCCTCCTCCTCCTCCTTGTCCTCGTCCTCGTCCTCGTCCTCGTCCTCCTCCTCCTCCTCCTCCTCGTCCTCGTCCTCGTCCTCGTCCTTCTCCTCCATGCCAGGCTCTGTAGCACCCCTCTGAGATTCTAAAACGGCACTATACAAATAGTGAGACACATTTATCTGTCTTCTTTGTCTGTTAGCCACCTTCTTATTGAGTTTGTCATAAACGAATTACCATAAATCTTTTGAGTTCGTAGAGCCTTGCTGTGTGAGCTAACTTGATTAGGTGACTTTGCAGGTAACTGTGTCTGTCTGTGTCTGTCTACTCTATATGTGTCTGTCTGTCTCTATCTGTCTCTGTATGTGTCTCTGTATGTGTATCTGTCTTTGTATGTGTCTGTCTGTCTCTATCTGTCTATATTTGTCTGTCTGTCTCTGTCTGTCTCTATATAAGTCTGTCTGTCTCTATATGTGTCTTTATGTCTCTATCTCTCTGTATATGTGTCTGTATGTCTGAATCTGTCTGAATCTGTCTGTTTATGTGTCTGTCTGTCTCTATCTGTTTGTATATGTGTCTGTCTATCTGTCTGTTTCTATATGTGCCTGTCTGTCTCTGTCTGTCTATATATGTTTCTCTGTCTCTGCCTGTCTCTATGTGTGGCTGTATGAGCATATGTCTGTTGTCAGTCTGTCTGTAAAGACTTCTTTTCTATATAATTCATAAATGATTTGTTTATGTCATAAGTTTTTTCTGTTTTCTCCAGAGTTTTGTTTACTGAACTTCTCTTCGTTATTATTTGATCGAAATGCTTGTCAACAGATTTCGTTAACTGTCCGCCTTCATTAGGTTTTTTCTGATACCTGTTATTACTTCATGGACTGTCTGTCTGACCACTTCTCTGTCTGTTTGTCTGTCTGTCTCTCTGCTTTTGTATGTCTGCTTGTTCCTGTCTGTTGTTCTACATGATCATTCCTAGATTAGAAATTTTTCTGGTATGGCTGTCTGTCTGTGTAAGTGTTCAGCCACTGGACTTTGCTTCTTACTCTGGGCTTCTTAGGCTATCAGGTGTGTGTGTGTGTGTGTTCGTGTCTGCCTGTTTGTTTTCGTCTGTCTGCCTCTGTGCATGTGCTATCTGAGTCTGTCTTTTTTCGTGGTTGCCTTTCTTCAGCAGTCAGTCTGTCCTTCTGTGGGTTTTTATGTCTGTAGACTGTAGTCTGTTTCTGTCTGTCTGTGTTCCTGCCTTTCTGTCTCTGACTGTACATTTAACTGCCTTTCCATGCCTGTCTGTCACTTTGTATGTTTGCCTACTTGTCTTTTGTTTTGGTCTGTGTGTGTCTGTAAGAGTACCTGTGTGTCTGTCAGACTCTGTCTGTGTGCCAATCTGTACAGATGTGTCTCCATCTGGCGATGCCATAAGAGGCGGTCACTTGGCCAAATGGCTAATTATAATTAGTGGAAGTCAGTTGACTGGACCCATTACCTGTCTTAACGGTCAGGGTTAGGCTTTTATCCTGCACTTCCCAACAATAGACTAGCTCCATTGTTCTCGATTCCAGGGTCCTGCTGCTGCTGAAGGTGATGGTGATGGTGATTGTGATGGTGATGGTGATTTGAGAAGTGCTGCTATGTTCAGCTGATGTCTATGTGTGTTATTGATGTCTGGAGGGAAAGTACTCTAGTTGATCATTTACTATAATTGTAAACTTGAAAGCATCTTTTTTTGGGTGGGTCTGACTAAATGCGGTGCACTTCTTCAGTGCTTGTTTCTTAAATTATTATTTTTATTATTATTATTTTTATCATTATTATTATCATTATCATTTTCTTCATTGCGCTTATCTGGAGGTGAAATGACTCCTATGGATCATCTCTGCCTGGAGTAAAACTTACTAAATTTTCTAAAGTATATTAGTATTACTACTTGTACTATTATTTTTTATTTTTGTTATTATTATTGTGATTATTTTCACCTGAAGTAAACGTGATGCTTGGTAGAACAACTTGTCTGTACAAATGCCACACCTTAGATGAGATCAGATCAGATGTGGTGCAAAGAAAAATGGAGAGGAGAACAGACAGTTAGATATATATATATATATACTAGCTGGATTACCCGGCGTTGCCCGGGGTTATAAGTTTCAATCCCTGCACCCCCCCCCCCCAACACCCACCCCCCACAACCCCCCAAACCCACCACCCCACCACCCCCAGTCCCCCACCCAACACCCACCCCCCACAACTAACTCCACCACCCCCACCCCCCACCCACCCCCCCACCACCACCCCCCCCCCCCACCCACCCCCCCACCCCCCCACCCACCACCCACACCTCCTCCACCCACCACCCCCACCACCCCCACCCACCACCCCCACCCTCCACCCCCGCCCAACCCCCACCCACCACCCATCACCCACACCTCCTCCACCCACTACCCCCACCACCCCCACCCCCACCCACCACCCCCACCCTCCACCCCCGCCCAACCCCCACCCACCACCCCTCCCCCCGTCCGCCGCCCCCACCCACGACCCCTACCGCCACCCGCGCACCCCCCACCCCCCCACCCCCCCTCCCCCACCACCACCCACCACCCCCAAATTGACTTACCAACAATCAATTTCTCTTCGATGTTTGTTACACGTGCATGCCTCCAATGCATTTATCCTAATGTCACTGCCGGGACTGCATCCAATGCAGTAAGCCTAATGTCACTGGAGGCACGGTAATTTTCCTATCGCTTGGGGCGATGTTTTGGCCGTTTTTCACCATGGTAGCGGTGAAAACGGGGGAAGCGAAGCCCTCCACTGGGTGTCCGAAACCGAGGCCGACACAGTAGTGAAGGTTTCGAGTGAAAAGGTGCAAAATTGTAGAAGTTAAGCCCGGTCAAACAGACAGACAGACACACACACACACACAGAAAGCTGGCTTTATTTATATAGATATATATATATATATATATATATAGATATATAGATAGATAGATAGATAGATAGATAGATAGATAGATAGATAGATAGATAGATAGATAGACAGACAGACAGATCTCGTCTACAGAAATATCTAATTGACTCACAGTCATTGGCTTCTGCTAGGCAGAGTCGACCCACCGACAGACCGATCGACCGATCGACCCACCCACGGACCCACCGAACGACCGACCCAACGATCGGCCGACCCACCCACGGAATGACCGACCCACACTAAAGGTCTTGGTCGGGCACCCCGACCGACCCACCGACTGACCCACCGATATACTGACCGATCCACCGATATACTGACCCACCGACTGAACGACCTACCCACCGACCGACCGACTGACCGATCCACCGACTCACCGACTGACCCACCGACTGACCCACCAACTGACCCATCAACCAACCGACTGACCCACCGACTGAACCACCGACTGACCCACCAACCAACCGACTGACCCACCGACCGACCCACTGACTGACCGATCCACCGACCGATCCACTGACCAGCAGACCGACCGACCCGACCCGAATGACTGGTGAAAGGCCATGATTTTGAAGACCTTTGGTTTGTCATTTGAAACAACATTGTCAAATCCACTTTCCTAGATGTATGTGTATATGAATATGCAATATGCATGGAGTGTTTGTCATATGAAATGATAGTCTAGTCATGCTTTATGCAGGTTTTATGCAGTCATGTCCCAGTTCTCACTGCAATGTAAGCCTTATTGGTGATAGTGCCAGTGATTAAGGTGATGAGCATGATTTTAATCATGATCATGAAGTTAATCTTAGGTGAAATGAACTTTAAGAGCTTATGGATTACTTTGATCCTTACCATCATTGTGACGATCATGAAGGTAATCCTGATGTACATCTGGGAGATTATGAGCCTCACAATCACTTTAATCATGATAATGATCATGAAGATAGATAACATGTCATGTGGAGCAAAGCAGCTTTGTGATGACATTGCGCATAGTCACATTTATTGTTTTGATGATTATGATGATGAAGATAGTCATGACAAGCATCATAGTGCTGCCTAGATGGCTTTTATATGGTTTGATACAGTGACAACCATTAAATGATAATCTCTTATACTGTCATAGCCCTCAAACAAACGCTGGACCTTCTTCTGACCATCCTACTTAAAGACCTTGTTGATGATCTGCCACTGTTCCTGATACGGCTCCTCTCCAGCTCCTCAATGACCAAAGGAGGATCACTGCAGTCAGATCAAAAGCCTGCAATTATTTGACCATCAGTTAAAAGACCTAAATTGGATGACATCAAGAACCATTGGCCAATCTCTAACCCAATGTCAATATGGAAGGTTATTGAGAAAGCTGTGGAGAACTGATGGACAGACAGGTAGATTAAGAGCTAGGTAGATAGATAGATAGTTAGATAGGTTGCTAGGCAAAGTAGATAAATAGCTAGATAGGTAGATTGATAGATAGATAGGTAGATAGATGGCTGGGTAGATAGATAGATAGATAGATAGATAGATAGATAGATAGATAGACAGATAGACAGAAAGATAGATAGATAGATAGATAGATAGATAGACAGATAGACAGATAGACATATAGGTAACAAATGTTGTACTACCTGGAGACATGTCACCCAATACTGAAGCTCCAGTCAGTCTCTCAGAAAGGTATTTGATGGAGAGAGTTATGTTGTGGCTTATCTACGATTTCAGTCATGCTCTCAGACTCTGGACACCTGATGAGCTTCTTGCTCTGTTGGTCATGACTCGTGAGCACAGTGTTTGACACAGTTGTGCATGACATCCTCCTTACTTGACTTAAAACATCATATTGCTTAGTTTGTAAACCAATAGAGTTGCCTGCCTCCTACCTGGATGGGCAAATTAATAGAAAACGGCATTTGATCTTTTCCATTGGTCCATCTGTCTGGAACATTCTTCCACTGGAACTCTGAATTGTTCCGATTAATGCAAAAGAAACATTTTCAGCTAACCTTTTAGAACTGTCAGATAGCATTGTGCCTTCAGTGCCTTTCAGAGGTATACAGAGCGCTATATAAATATCCTGATTCATACATATTTACATACATGCATACATTATTATTTTACATGAATATTTATGAAGTGCATGTTAATACATGTATAACTAAATAGTCTGCAAATGTGCTACATGCATGCCTCCTACATATATACATACATGAGCTACATACATACATGATCATGGTGATCATGAAAATGATTATAAGCATCATGATCATGATCTTGATGGATGGTAATGATGACTATCATTTAAAATGATCTTCATCTATAATAATCTTCATGATCAGTGACTTGTTCATGATAACCAGGGTGGGAATTGATGTACTTCATCCAATGTACTTCTTGATGTACTGACTGTAAAAGTGATGTGGCATTGGATTATGATTAATGCGATAACTTTTGTGGAGTGGGAGATGGGGTGTTGATCTGTGAACCTGCCTTCCTATTCGTCATATGTAGCATTGGGAAACAGTGTGGGCTTTGTTGTTGGATTGGGTTTACCCTGTTGAGTCTTTTTGTTGTCATTTCAAAGGCATTGCTGTCAAATTCCGCAACTGATCCTTATCTTTTGCAGGTTTCTGCTTTCTCTTGTTCCTCTTCCTTCCTCTTCTTGTCCTCCTCTGCTTCATCCTTGTCATCCAACTCTTTCCATCTTTCTCCTTTGCCTCATCCTAGTCATCCAACTCCTACTTTCTATTCATCTCCTCTGCTTTCCTCTCTCCCTCTCCAGTTCCCATCCCATCTCATTCTCTCTCTATATCTTGGCTTCTTCCTCCTTTTCCACTCATTTACTTCTTCCTCTAGTGCTCTTCCTCATCTCTGTCTTCCTTCTTCCTCTTCTGCATTATTTCCCTCTCTCCTTCTCATCCTCGTAGTACGTCTGCTGGTTTCCCATCCATCTTCAGACCATGCAGGTATGTTGGGCACCTGGAAGAGTCGTTATCACTGCCTCCACACATCAGACCAGATCGTTGGATGGTATATGTTTATTTTTCCAGGTGAGGCTTTGTTCCACCTTCTGCCTTTGGCCGGTCAATTAGAGGCTCTGCTCGGCTGGCACCCACTCGCCCATCAGACATCTGGCTAAGCAAGCAGGGATTTCTGTAGGGGTGGGGTGTATCAGACGCTGGTTCAGATTTTGTGGTGGCCAAGGGCAATGATCAAGGGGCGTCAACTCACCCTCAGGTGTGGTTGACCGGTTCGATTGTTTGTTGGTTGCCATGGAGACTGTTTATCTTGCAGTACTGATATGCCTGATGCTGTCATGGTGATTCTGGGTCATGACCTTTCAAGTGACGTAGATCAAAGAGATTGGAGCCAAATGTTTCAGCTGTCTTAGTCTGTCCTGTAGACAGAGGATTTCCTTATTCGTATTTGGGGAATTTCTCTATATTATCACACAAGCCGAGGCTTAAGACGGATTGACATACTATCTGACTACGTCCTGCACTCTTAGTCACTATAGAGCTGTAAATAGTGCACTATAGAAATATAATCTGGTATTGTACTGTAGTGTATTTAGCTGTAAGTGGTGCACTATAGAAATATAATCTGGTATTGTACTGTAGTGTATTTAGCTGTAAGTGGTGCACTGTAGAAATATACTGTAGTGCATTTAGCGTCTAACCACATTGACTTGACATGATGTCACGTGACATAAGGTGGTGTAGATGGAAGTAACAGTTTCTGGGGCTCAGAGTGTCGTCAGTGGAGTCTGACCAAAGTTCAATCAACTCAACTGATTCTGTTTCCACTGACTTACCTAAAGGTTGTCTGGAAAAGACAGTTAAAGGATTTCAGTTTCAGATAATTTAGCTATTTCTGTAGACGAGATCTGTCTGTCTATCTGTCTATCTGT
Organism: Allolobophora icterica; assembly: GCA_963556255.1. Lineage (NCBI taxonomy): Eukaryota > Metazoa > Annelida > Clitellata > Crassiclitellata > Lumbricidae > Allolobophora > Allolobophora icterica. The sequence goes on along the minus strand of OY744609.1, from coordinate 33,604,295 downwards.
CTGTCTGTCTGTCTGTCTGTCTGTCTGTCTGTCTATCTATCTGTCGGTCTGTGTGTCTATCTATCTATCCATCCATCTATCTGTCTGAAACGCAGCAAGGCTTATAGTCAATAGACTCATTACATAGATTTATGGATAGCTATAGACAGCAGACAGACTGATGGATGGATGGATGGATGGATGGATGGATGGATGGATGGATGGATGGGCTGGTGGGTTGATTGTGGGTTTGGATGGATTGGATGGATGGATGGATGGATGGATGGATGGATGGATGGATGGATGGATGGATGGATGGATGGATGGATGGATGGATGGATGGATGGATGGATGGATGGATGGATGGATGGATGGATGGATGGATGGATGGATGGATGGATGGATGGATGGATGGATGGATGGATGGATGGATGGATGGATGGATGGATGGATGGATGGATGGATGGATGGATGGATGGATGGATGGATGGATGGATGGATGGATGGATGGGCTGGTGGGTTGATTGTGGGTTTGGATGGATTGGATGGATGGACTGCTTATAAATTGCCCTGAGTCTTATATGCCTAAATATTCTCTTCTGGTGGGTATATCTATGTGATTCTCTTCATGCAAGTTGTGTTTGTGATTGGGATAGCTTTGATTTCTCATGTTGTTTTGAATTGAATCAAAATGGGGGAGGGGGGCACTGTATAGCAGGATGGAGGGTGATGGGTCTAGTAGGAAGAGGAGGAAGAACAGGTGGAGGATGATGTTAAAGAGGAATAGCTGGCAAGTGAGTCATGTCATTAGATGTAATTGGAAGATGACAGACTCTGGATGGCTTTTAGATGTGGTCTGATTTTTCAGGCATTGATGACTTTTCTGAATGAAGATCTAAAGGCCAAACCACGATGATTGGCCTGCATAACTGGTTGATTATTTCCCAAGCTTTCAAAAACCATTTATCATTCTCCGGATTATTTTGCTAGGTCAATGAGACATTGCACTGCAGTTTATAGCATCTATCACTGCATTTATTGAGCGCTCTGCTCTTTCAGTCTTTGTAAAGTACATGCACATGTTATGTAATTATTTATCATTCATATAGGCATGTTGTGTATATATATATATGTATATATATATATTTGGATATATAACTGTATGATTTGCTGACATTTCGGAATGATTGTGAGGCGCTAATTTGCCTTAGTCACTAATTTGTGTGCTCTGGTTTTGACTTGGGTGGGATGTAAACGGCAAGCCCTCCCACAGGCTGTACCATGAATTTCAGCAAATCATATTTGGCAAGATGGAGAGGAGTTAAGGAGTTCTTATCAGGGAGGGCTCTGTTTAGTCAATGAGTTAGTTGGCTTTCCTCCAGCAGTGATTTCATCTGAAATGATTCTGAACTGTATGTATACGTCACTCGTTAAACTAATGCCTGATAAACAGCAGGCACTGGTGTGCCGAAAATACTCATCATTGTCAAAGCTGTCTGGTGTCAAAGCACAGTCTGTGTAGCCTGCTGCCAGACAGTTTTTTCTCATTAGTACTAGAACAAGCAGTCTGCCTTTGCTCTGTGTTCGATAGGCCACATTGACCGTGTACTTTATTTCGTGACAGTTGATAGTTGGTGTTTCTTTGACTGCAAGGTGTGTGTTGTTTCCTGACGTCACTTTTAAGGCAACACCATCATCGTCATCATCGTCATCATTTTCCTCACCATCATCATCATTCGTCAGTTTCTCACACCTAGTTTTTGGTGATCTCCAGAGTTTGTGGTTATTTGTCAGACTGAGTCTTTTCTCATGTTCAGTCTGTGTCTTGTTATGTATCTTTGTTTTGCTGCCTATGTAGCAACACAACCATGGGTTTTACATGGTTTATTCGTGGTTTCTTCATGATTTATTTGTGATTTCTTCATGGAGTCCTGATATTCATTTCCTTGAAGTATAGTCCTTAGATATAGGGCAAACTAAACAATTTGGAAATCAGTCTGAAGCCAAAGGTAATTGACTTTTACCTTCTCCATTGCAGGGGAATGACAAAGCAAAAGGTGAAAATAATGGGTCCTGAGTCATTCTGTAAATGGAGTGATGAGCCAACTCATAGGCATGTTACCATCTCAGGCTCTGGAAAATACTGTGCATAAGATGTCTTAATTACTAGCAAATAATTTGTCTGGCCTTGGGGAACAGCTTGGGGAACAGCTATATCTGTCTGGTCCACCCCAGGGGTGAATTTCAGGGTTGAGTGCAGACATTCTGCTTTGAATGCTCCTCTTTCTCAACCCCTGCTGAGCACAAGGAATGTAACACTTGACAAATCAAATTGGCTTCCATTCCAATTCACTTTTACACAGTTGTATATGGATTTATGTGCATATATATACACATCCACATATATTGACACATGCAACACTATATATATATATATATATATATATATATATATATATATATATATATATATATATATATATATATATATATATATATATATATATTCTATCTTATTTCTATAAGATATACATATATATACTGTATTATATATAGATCTATAGCATATTGTATACATTTATATCTGTACATACAGTTACTACTGTATGTACAGATATAAATGTATACAATATGCTATAGATCTATATATAATACAGTATATATATGTATATCTTATAGAAATATAAGCCCAGATATAGAGTTGAAAATATGTACACATAAATTATATCTATGTATCATGCAGTATCTATCTATGTATAGGTATGTATGTTGCCTGTGCATATCTTTGGGGAGACAGCTGTGTTTGTTAGGCTGTCCATCTAAGCATTCCGGGAATTTGAAGATTTAGATTTGTGCTGCTGGGCTTGTAAAGACTAATTATGGGCCACTAATTAGTACTGTCTACTGTCAGGCAGGCTCTGCTAACACCCTATAACAGGTGTCTTTATGGTTATTCTATTTCTGTTTCACATACAACCACCTCCCATCTGTAATTCACCACTGGTAGTTCATTTTAGTTGATTTAAAAATATTACTAATTTAATGTCTGCATAAATCTTCTTGGGCATCTTCCATTTGTGATGGAGCACGGTCGTCTTTTTCATTTATCTGCACTTTCATAACCTGTGGGTTTGAGTGTGCTCAATGAACTCCATGCAGTGACCCTGGACAAAATGCGGTTAGCTGTTGGATTAATAAAGGATATACTTACTTTACTTACTTACTTGTCCCTAATCCGAGATTCAGACTGATTGATCTGACTGTTTTGTATAATTGGTGAAAGAAAGAAAGAAAGAAAGAAAGAGAAAGAAATAAGTTCTTTCCTTTCTATCCCTTTTCCTTTCTGTTGTGTTCTGTATTGATGTCTATTCAAAAGGTTCTTCTTCGTTCTTCTTAATTGACTGTCTAGACATTTTTCTTTTAATGCTGATTTGCTAAATTGAGGATTTCTTGCCACTTCTATCCGGCTGACCTTTGCACTTTATTTTGACATACTGTCTGAGATACACCTGGATATAGAACATCTGAGATGTCTAAACGATGTTGCATTAATGTTACAACACATTACTGTTTAAAATGTGAAACAATACACCACAATGTTTGCAGTGTTCAGTATTACAATACAATGAAATAGAAGAGAGTACAGCACAAAGCAATGCGGTGTAGAGAGTAAATATGAAACAATACCCAAGTTACGCAGGTTTTGGTGGACAAGAGCAGAGTTTAGCTAAGGAGCCCAGATGTTTTGTCATCCAGTAGATGTGGATTAGATGAAATTTATGCAAAGGAAAGATGGAGGTTTGCATGGAGTTGAGTGCTATTCATTGTTCTGAGCACATGCAGCAGATGCTGAGGACACCTGTTTTCAAGTGGTACACCAGCTGTTTCATTGGTCACTTTCCAGGTTGTTGTTTCATTAGTGTCAAATGTTTGAATGGACAACCAATTGCATTGAAGATGCATTGAGTTTAGGATAATTGTACTGATGTGTAACTGCGTGGCCAGTTGCGTGGCCAGTTGTTGTGCTTCATCCTACATTAGAGTTGTGCTTCATCCTACCGTAGAGAGCTACGTCCTTAGTGTCATCCTTACCTGGCCACAGATCTCTTAGACTATCAGCAATAAAGGGTATACTCTGGTTGTTCCCACATCCTGTACCACCTCAGCGCAACATGGAAGCTTCAGCCCCTCATTCTGAAATACACTTCCATGCAATCTACGACATGACCTCTTCTTCTATGTATACAATACAATACAACTGTATTTGATATTGCCATCCTTCCTAAGTTCAGAAGTGCACATGACCATACAACAGAACATCGATGGCGCTGAGCAATTGTGAGTGCAGGACTTGCTCAAGGTCCCTACACAGTCACTGCCTTGTGTGAGGCTCGAACTCACACTCTTTGCGTTACAGACTGAGCGCCCTAACCAATAGACCGTAGTGCCACACGGTCACGTGGTCTATGCCTCTGTTTTACAAGGGGTTGAAGATCGATCCATTCTGATGAGTTTCATAGAAAAGGTGCTATATAAATCTGCACTGCACAATTTAAAAAGTAGAGAATATATCCATGTAACGTCTAATATTCAGTCTGGATTGTTGATGGAAACAGGGCGTCTCCGAGATCTAGACCATGGCATTGTATTTCATCAATGTTTTCCTCCTTTATTATTGCTTATAACTGAGTTGCTTTCTGTAACACCTCTTTCTTGCCTTCTCTGTTTCAACCTTCTCTCTGTCTGTATGGCTGTGAGTCAGTGTGTGTCTCTCTGTCTGGCTTTTTTTTATCGCTCTGTGTCTCTTTTTCTGTATGCTTTGCCAGACTGTATGTCTGTCAGGTTGTTTGTATGGCTTGCTTAAGGGTAGCCAGAGATGTACTGCCCCCAACATAGTCAATTGCCCCACAGGTACCTGCAACATTATAGGCCGCTTTATAGACCACATTGGAACATGGCTCAAAGTGAGTCTAGGAAAGATAGGAGAAACGTTATTGACAGAAATGACAAAAAATAAAAAAATTGTCAAACATGAAAATATTTTCATGAACTCGCCCAGTGGTTAAATTCACCCGGATCCCTCTGAATCTCAGATCCGCCAACTAAAAACGGCTGTCACTGGTGGCTCATTTTATGGTGTCCTCATTGGGCAGGACTCTGAAAAAGCAAAGAAATAGATTTGAAAACCCAGTTAACATACTTTTGGTTATATTAAGTTAGATTATATGCATCATGTTGCTTGCATTTAGTGTTTTATCCTAAGAATGAATGGATTCACGAGATAGGTTAAGGTTTAGGTTTTCATTTGCAAAAATGTTGAGATCCACCACCTCTAGATGAGCAATTTAACGACTGCATTTAGCTCTCTGCATCTCTTATTAGGTCGGAAAGGTTGAGCAAACTCCGTCAGTTAGTTGGCAAATCGATGCGTCTGGCTGTCACTAGCTGGCGCCACTCGACTCATGGTTGGCCGCCTTTGATTTGCCATTGGTCCCTCTAGCGGCAGCGAACGAGACTTCTTCGTTGCCTCTTCCATTTAGGGCGTGCGTTGGGATGAATTTTTCGGATTCAAATCGGTTCAGCTCGTTGTCGGCTTGTTTCCTATCTTTCCGAATTCCCCGCCTGATTGCTTTTCTCAGCTTGCTCACCAGGGAACGCTTGCGGCGCCCGACCAAGACCCTCTCACGCAGGAGACTGCATCTGCATGCATGACTAAACTGTGCTGCCATTTTGGGTGTGCTTTCCTTAGATGCTAATTTGTTGAAGAGATGCTACCGTAGTTACCATAGTTACTCTGCATTCAGTTGCCCTGGACTTTGGCAGCTCACCAGGGGGCCAAGAGGGTTAGTACCCCGCCAACTGAGTTCTTGCCCCCTAGCAAACCCAGATGAAATCCTGGTTACACTGGCAGATATAGTTAGGGAACAGATCACAGAAGAGGTTAAGAACAATGTGCGCCTATATGTATGAAACGTAAGTTATTTTTTTCTATATTTTTTCTATAACATACGCACGGTACGCTTACGTTATTATGCCTTACGTTGGTGTATGGCATAATAACCTTCCTGACGAAAATAAAATACTTAACATTATGCACAACAAAAGTCAATAATAGTTGGTGATTGATGCTCGTAACCAATTTTAACCATTACATCAGTCAGCTGTGGCTGTTCAATGATCTCTACTTTCAAACTTTTTAATTCCAAATTGCCAATATTCTGTTTAATGTATAATATGAGGAAAATTAAGATTTTACGGCACACTTTATAGTATGGTCTGTGCCAGTCGTCATTTAATTGGTAATACTAAGTTTCGGTACCGTTCATAAATAATTAGGCCTGCGTACGGGGAGACTAATACTAAAGAGCTAAAATGATCATTAATACACTTTGTATTAATATATTTTAATACATTAATAGATTTTTACTTTCAAGTTAATTTCATGCGATAGAAATGGTTTCAAGCAGAAATTGAACTATCACAGAGTTAGGGCAGGCAAGGAAAGTCTAGTGGCCATTGAGAATGGGGATTGATGTCGTAATTTTCCTGTTCATTTTGATATATTTGTGCATATAGATGTTAATACTATCCGTTTATTAACTGTATAATTTCGGAATTAGAGAGACGGGTTTTCACCACTGAACCCTTATGATTGGCATACAATCACCAACTCCCAAACATATGTCTTTTTTCGTTATGAGAAAACGTTAGCTCTTTTGCACATTATTTTGTCTATGTAGCAAACACATTCTTCCCCAAGTTAGCCGTTTTGTTACAGGTTCAGACTACAGCGTTAGACACAGCTTGTCATGTCACTCAAACATAGAAACTAAACACATTCCTAAACGTAATAGTTGTTTTACCGTAACTTCGGCAGTTGGGAGTAGATTTATTTTCTGCTCTAACTCTAATTAAAACTATATCTATGAAAAGTTATCTGTCTGACATTCGTTTAAGCATTGAGGTAATGCTGTCAGTTGAATATGTTCGTGCAGAGTTGATCAATTTCGGACACTTTAGTGGACAATTTTGACTCTAGACATAACCGTCGTATCCTTGTGCTTCATCAAGTATAAACAGTGATTTTTTTATAGGTTGTTCTACTTATCGACGCATATTGGGATATATATATATATATATATATATATATATATATATATATATATATATATATATATATATATATATATATATGTCGATGGTTCTATTTGATTCAAACAAAGTGAATTTGTTTTCAGTTGTGTTTTGCCTGAGCCAGTTGAGGCAAACAAATCATGTATACCTCTATTTCAGATCTCTTATCAATTTGTGATTCGCTGCAAATCAGTGTCCAGCATCCTCAGTTTTCGGCAAACCCAGGCATAAGCCTACAGCTGGCTTCGCTTCTGGTCGCTCTGACCCACCGTGGCCCCTCTGTGGGGAAAAGCTAGCCGCCACTGGACCTAGATAACGAGCGTTGCCATCAAGTACTATTTGAAAGGCGTCCACAGTCTGCTCATCCAATCTGTGTGGTAATTTTTCTGACTTGAGGGTTTGATGAGTGAATAAATGCAGCTTACGTACGCATTTACACACTGAACACCCAACGGTCACACATTGGACGCGAATCACTGAAGCAGTCTTGGAAATTGGAGAATATCCAGCAAATGGGAGATCAGGCAGTGGATGGTCAGGGGATGAGAGGAGAATTTGTAGATGACAGTAAAGATTGAACAAGGATCTTGGATGCCTCCAAATTCATTACAGAGCGTGATTGATACGCTAAAAAGGTCTTTGGTTGGACACTTTGCATTAAGACTTTAAGTAATGTCTGCTTAGTGCATGACTAGTGTGGCTATGAAATGTCGTTAGTCAATTGTAATCTTGGGCCTTCTACAGGCAGCTGTAATCGGTGCTTAGACATCAACTGCTGGTTGTTGTATAGGGTAATGCATGGAAGACAGGCGCTAAGGTGCTGCGAGCTAGACCCAGAAAAGATCAGTCGAACGACCCAGGTGGGCAAGGACAGGGGGGGCAGAGCTTCATTCACTAGACTTGGTGGTGGTGGTAGTCGTGATGATGATTATGATGATGATGAAACAATTAGGCAAGAAATAATTTCAAAGTTAGCCTCCTGTTGAAAACAGAGTCTGAACTGGATACAGACAGACAGACAGACAGACACAGACAGACAGACAGACAGACAGACAGACAGACAGACGACAGACAGACAGACAGACGACAGACAGACAGACAGACAGACAGGTGGAGAGAAAGACAAATACAGAGAACCAGAGGAAAATTAAAAGGGATAGAGATATGAGCAAGACAGAGATAGACACGGAGACAAAAGAACACAGAAAGACAAAGAGTGGTGAGAAGGAGAAACACAGAGGCAGGCGGGGGGGCGGGCGGGCAGGCAGGCAGAGTGATGGGAGAGCGAGTCAGTCTGTTGAGGATGGATGGACCATTAGGCACTAGTTAACATCAAATCACCAGCAAAGCAGCCGCCGCCACAGACGTCTGAACATCTAGATCTGCACTGCCTGAGGGTCGGATGAATTTATTGTAGGATGCTCAGGAGGATGGCTGGGTGGGTATCGGACGGGAAGAGGGAAAGGAGGAGGAGGAAGAGGAGGAGGATGTGAAGTAGGAGAAGGATCAGTCTGGTCAGTAGCTGATAATCAGGCGAAACGTTTTAAGGTGGAATTGATTCTGGAATCCAAGAATACAACAGATCACTCCTGCCTGCCTGCCTGCCTGCCTGCCTGCCTGCCTGCCTGCCTGCCTGCCTGCCTGCCTGCCTGCCTGCCTGCCTGCCTGCCTGCCTGCCTGCCTGCCTGCCTGCCTGCCTGCCTGCCTGCCACCTTCACGTGAACTACTTATCAAAGTAGTTAACTACTTAGTGTTCTGAGATTCATCATCCTCATCATCGTCATCATCATCGTCATCATCATCGTCATCTCTGGACTTATCTTCAGTATCCATCTCTTTTTATGATCACGAACATAACGCTGGTCAGTTGCTGAAGCCAGCCATTTGGCTGCGATGGGTGCAATAAATATCTCCAATATTTGCGGTCATTTGTCAGGTCCAGTGCTTGTCCATGTGTAGTCGGAGTCTTATCATGTCTTCACTTTTATTGTCATTCAGCGCAGTCTTTCTCTTCCTACATGTATGTCTTTGTCTTCCTATGTCTTTGTCTTCCTATGTCTTTGTCTTCCTATGTCTCTGTCTTCCTATGTCTTTCTCTGCAAATCTTTCTCTCTCTTCTCAGCTGCTCTTTAACTACCACACATCGACCGAGACTCTCGCTCTGAAGCGTTTATGCAGTTCTCTTCATTCATGTCCATCCGTCTGTCTGTCCGCCTCTTTACTTCTGTCTGTCCTACCCGTCTCTATGTGTCCGTCTATGTCTGTCCGGCTGTGTGTGTCTCGCGGTCAATCCATTAACTATAATGTCTATGTCTGTGTCGATGTTTTTCTATCTGTGTGTCTGTCTGTCTATGCCTTTCCATATGTTTATGTGTATGTGTATGTGTATCGCTGTATGTCTGTATGCGTCTGCCTTGTATAGTTTTGCCCATTCCACGCTGAGTCTCTCCATCGCGTTCGTTCGTCTGTCTGTGGCGCGTGTTGACGTTCGATTGCTGTTTTAGCTATTATCGCCCAGACAGGCCCTCAGGGAGGAGGACTGGGATGCTGAGATCTCTCCCTCCTCCTCCTCAGCAGCCTCGGCCTCCGTCGTAGTAGTAGCTCTTCAATTGCCGGATAGACGGCGAGGGAGGAGCGTCTTGTCTTGACCGGTTGCGGAAGCAGTCAGGCAGGGAGGGATTGGGGGCTTACAAATCTGCCCAGTGGCCCAGTCGTCGGCCAGCCGGGGTCGATGTTGTTTTGGAGGAGAGGATTCGTGGGTCTCTTTCTAAGCAGTAGCGTCATCCTTTCATTCGTTTACTTTTACTCTCATCCAGATTCTTCGCCTGATCGTCTCGCGATATAACAAACAGATGTCGCGTTATTTATTCTCGATTAGAATGGTCGCTGCTGCGTTGGTGTCTGTGCAGGAGGCAGAGGAGAGAGGGAGGGTCAGGAGGCAGGGATTGGTGGAGGAGGGAAGGAGGGAGAAAGGAATTGACAGAGAAAAGGATGGAGGGGAAGTGAAGGGGAGTGGAAGGGATGGAGATCGGGGCGGAGAGAGGTGAGGTTGGGAGAGGAACGGTGAGAATGGAGAGTGGAAGGAACTGAGAGCGGGATGCTGCATGGAGAAGAAAGGTGGGCAGGGTGAGGAGGGAGAGTGGGAATGAGGGAAGAAGATATATGTATACAACACAGAGAGAGGCGGAGACAGAGACGGAGGACGGGTAAGGAGGAGAGAGGGAGGTAGGGTGGTTGGGTTGACTGGAGCTGACATTCTTCTGTCATCTTTCATTCATTGGATGAACTGCCAGCGACCCTTGACAAGAGACCCCTTGACAAGAGACCCTGCTTGGCTAAGATGACTCGATGGGAAAAAATCGTTGGTTATTTTTTGCAACCAGCGGAGGAGAGAGTGCTCGTCCGGCAGCCCAACCCCTTTTAGAGGGCGAGTCAAGTGGACCTAGGGTAGGGAGGGACGACATAAAATTCGTTTAATGGCAGCTATCGTATCTGCTCCTCTTTGGGGTTTTCGGGACTGGGAAGGGTAGGCTTTGCCATGTTTTCTACGGGATGTAGGCATATTGTTGGATAGAGACGGTGCAACAAACCACATTTCTCTTTTCACCCTTTTAATCCGATGATTACAGTCGGATTATTACACGGTCGTAAATAAACTCTAATGCACAGCCCAAGTCCCATCGCACACCCTCTGTCTCTCTGTTTGTCTGTCTCCACCTGTCTGTGTCAGTCTGTCTGTCTGTCTGTCTATCTGTTCGTCTGTGTCTGTCTCTCCAACAAGTTGGCCCTCTGGCGGTGTCCAGCGTGTATGATCTGTATGTCTGTCTGTCTGCTTGCTGTGTGTGTCTCTGTCTGCTCTAGGAGTGGCACTGATCACATGCAGTGGGAGCTCTAAAGGCGGCCGGCGGCGGCTATCCACAGGGTTTCTGGTTTCCTTTTCTCATGTTTGCTTCCATTCTCCAAGGAACAGACAGATTTCAGAGCTAATTTGGCAAATGTTATTACCTTTCAGTATTAATAATTGGAGCATTAATAACCACGGATGAGGAGAAGGAGGAAGAGGAGGAGGAGGAGGAGGAGGAGGAGAAGGTTATCTTTGCCTTGTTATTGGTTGTTATTTGATGGACTTATGAGACAGTTGATTTCATCAAAAGGGCCATCCCCCAGCCTCTGTGATCAAATGTAGCCAGTGGCTGCTGCTTATAGAAGTTCTCCTTCAAACGTTTCACTGGCTTCCACACTACAGCGTTGATCACTGCACTAAGCAATTGCCAAAAAGCATTTGGGATTTATCATGGTTGTAATAGTGTTTAGATAATAACAGAGGACAAACTCTGATATGTTACAAAATTCTTTTTGTCTCATTTAGAAACTAGATTGGACTGATATATTTCTTGGCATTCTAATCGTCTTATTTTCTCTTCGGTCAAGGCTCGGCCGGGAGTGCAAGTAGATACATGTATATGGAAGAGGTTCTCTTTATATTCATTTAACAGATCTATGAAGCAATTTTGCGATGAAATCGGTTTGGATTATTAGTTTTAAATTAGAGTAGAATAGAAATAGAATTAATTTATGTTTTTTAATGGGATTTGCTTCGATTAGGAATGTTATTTAATGGGATGAATTCAGTGAAATCAGTTCTTGTTCTGATAAATAATTAGTTCTTGGTTTTCCTTTGGTTACGTTCTTTGCTTTAAATGTTGGAAGTTCACGGTATGTCTGGGTGTGCAGCTCTTGCCTCTTATTTACACTCCTCAGTCGTCCAGTGCCACATTATTTATCGGAGACAAATCAAAATTTTATTAATATTGGCCATTGTTCTTCTATCTGCAACAATCTCTACAACTGATCGTTCCCTTAGCAGAGGATAGGAGTGGATTGGGATGAATGAAGGCTTGTTTATTACCTCACATGCTGGTTTCCACATTGGGATGGAGTTTATAGACAGGAGCTGGGAAGGGGAGATATGGAAGGAAGGAGCATGCAGATGGATATCAAGGGAAAAAACTCAGTGACACATGAGACTGTGGGAGAGAATGGGCAGAATTAATGGGTAGGTAGAATTAGGCAAAGAGAGAAATAGACAGTAAATCAGCAATAGACAGACAGACACATTGATAGAAAATGTAGGCAGGGTTAGGTGTAAATGTGAGATTGACAAAGGGCAAAAGATGGATAAGACAGGCAGTTGATGCATAGACAGAGGCAAGACAGAGACCAAGACATTGGACCTGCAGGGACACAGAGAAAGAAATACAGAGGCAGTCACAGTGAGACAAAGACACAGACAGGGAGACGGGTCAAAAGAGGCAAAGAGAAAGGCAGGACAATAATGAGATTTTTTTAGTGAATCGAGAAACTAGAATTTCATTCCTTGAGGAGTTTACATTAAATGTACAATTTAATTACATGCCACAGACTGCATAAGAAGTGACTGTGGCCCATCCATTACATCTGTGCAGTTCTAAGAATCACGTGGTCTTGCGTGACCTGAGTGGGAACCGGAAATGGTCAAAAGGTCAGTCTTTCTCAGGAATTGGTTGCAAATGGTAGCTGATTGGTTGATTGGCGAGACTACCGGTGGAAAGACCCGTCTCTTCCTCTGTACCATAAGATGTTTGTGTCTGTATCTCTCTCTGTCAGGCATTATTCTTTTGGCCAATGCATTGTAGCTAATTTCCAATTGTTATATCAACTGATAGTTTGAGCAGCCTCCCTTCCTTGTAGCACTCTCCAGCCCTCTGCTGCCCTTCCGTAAGGACCCCTTCATAATCTCTTCCTCTTTTGCTTTTGTCTGCCTTCAGAGTTATGAGAGTTAAACACTTAACCCTATAGAGCTAAATTTTGGCTTTCAGATCAGCAGCTCATCTTTCATGCTTCTTGAAGTGAATCTTCTACAGTTTTAATTGTAAAAGACTGTTTTTTAAACAAACGACTAACATTAATTAAGACTTCTTCCCTGTTAGTTAGAATCAAATGTTGAACTAATTTTCAGTTTACTTTGACGTTTTTAAATTGCCTGGTAGAGTAGTGCACTACGTCACAGGACAATTTAGAGGTGGAACCCGACAAAGAGTAACACTTGTCATTTTCAAATCCTGTCTAAGAAGTAGGGTGTAACTTTATAATTATTATCAGGCATGAACATCTATCTACATGCAGCAAATGGACAGGCAGGTTGCTTAATGTATACAGAAGTTCATGCATCAGGTTACTGGTTGTTGAACATCTGCATGTGTCTATGAGAGAGATTGATGGAAAATATAACAGCACAGGAAAGCAATGTTAATTATACAAATAAATAGTCAAAAAATCCCATTTCACTGTATAGGCTGATATTTTAACTGAAAACACAGCATTAAAAACAAACAACACCAACTGTAACACTGTATCTAGTTTATGTAACTTGGAGTGAAGATTGAACAGATGATGATGATGATTGAGGCTGCTGCTGCTGCTGCTGCTGCTGCTTATGATGATGAACGGATTATGAAATCGTAATAATACTGTTGGACAAATAAATGGCAGTGGTCTTAGTAGTAATAATTGCAAGGCAAGGCTGCACAGGAGACAGGAAGGCCATCTTAGCAGCAGCAGCAGCAGCAGCAGCAGCAGCAGCAGCAGCAGCAGCAGCAGAACAAAGTGTCATTCGTTTGTTAAAGAGTCGTTTCTATATCATTCAGCTTTATCACATGGGAGACGACGACGGTCTTTAAGGGATGATGGATGGTGATAGAGGTCACGAGGTCAAATGAACGACACGATGACGACGACTCTAACCATCACTAGGTGGCGCTTGGGGTTTTGGTGCAGATGCACTGATGAACACCAGTCTTCAATGTTTGTGTTGTTGGAGGGCTTATCCCCCCCCCCGTATGACTTCCGGCATTTCTTCTATGGTTTTATATGCTTTCACCAGTTGCGTCATCCTTCGTTGCTTGGCCAAGACATCTGTTTCTGCTGATTTCTTGCAGCATCTGCTGCTTAATTTGGACCTTTTTAACTTCCTGGGAATAAACCATCTGCCACATATAACCCTCGTAACCCATTTTCTGACCTCACCAGGGGTCAGAGTTTTATGGAACATTGCCCCTGATGTCAGATGAGCCTTGATGTTGTCTTTTGATCTTGTGCTTTTACTTGAAAATGTCTTTTTGTGTCTGTATGATCTTCTACTTAGGTGGTTCTAGATGAGCTTCTGAACCAGTTTTTACATATGCCATTTTTAGTCAAGTATCACTTTGGTCATCATCACCCTTTTCCTTCTCCCTTCCTTCTCATCTTAATCATCTTCACCATCATCATTACCTTTAGTGAAACAAGCATTATAATCATCATCATCATCATCATCATCATCATCATCATCATCATCATCATCATCATCATCATCATCATCATCATCATCATCATCATCATCACTACCATCCTGTATCTCCTGCATACTTCTCATTATCTATCATAATCATTCCTCTTCCTTCTCCTTCTCATCCTCATCCTCGTCGTCGTCCTCCTCGTCGTCGTCCTCCTCATAGTCATTGTCATTGTGATCTGGAGGTGACAATGGCTGAGTGATCAGCAGTCACTTGCATTTGTTGTCTCATCAAATACATAAGCGGTCGGTCGTTCCTCTGATACCATGTGAGTTTATGTTGTCCGTCCATCTTCATCTTCTTCCAGTTCCTTCACTGCTTTCCAAGGCCTCGAGTGTCGTCATCAGAATGGAACAGTCAATCAGTGGATTTGGATGTATTTTCCACATGTCTGGTCTGCTGCAGTCACTGCCTGATAGTTCATCCGAACAACGTTGTTTCCACTTTCTGATCATTCTGTGTTTCTCTTGGCCAAGAATTTTCCACTTCCTCGTAATTTTTGTCTTGCACTTGTGGAGGGTATACCGTCTCATATCCCATCATCTGCGTCTATATTAGGTATTATTATGCCATGTATGCCAAATGGGTTCCGGTCCACTATTCCGGGGGTCCGCTATTCCGGGGGTCCGCTATTCCGGGGATCCGCCGGAATATACATACATACTAGATACATACATGCATACACACATACATACATGCATACAAACATGCACACATACATACAAACATGCATACATACATCCATGCATGCATGCATGTATGAATGTATGCGTGTATGTATGTATACATACAAACATGTATGTATGCATGTATGTATATATACATACATGTATGTATGTATGCATGTATGTATATATGTATACATGTATGTAAGCATGTATATATGTATGTATGAATGTTTGTATGCATGTATGTATGTATGTATGCATGCATGTATGTTGTATGTATGTATACTCCGGCCGATCCCCGGAATAGCGGACCCCCGGAATAGCGGACCCCCGGAATAGTGGGCCGGTACCGCCAAATGTACAAATTTACTAATATGTGATTATATTCTATATTATTGGTAATTATTTCCACATGTGTACCTTCTGTATATATTTGTGCATACATAGATGTACAGATAATATGAATCAAAACTAATTGTACAATGTACATAAACATAGTAGCAGCCGTGATATCTGGATGGCCTTTTTGCTTGATTCACCCTTTGATCCTTTGACTGCCAATATTGCTATTGCTCTAATCTATACCAGTCAATAAAGAAGACTTGCTCTCTCAATAAATCACGTGATATATGTGTATACTTTTACAAATGCAAACAGAAGCTCTGGAAAGATGTTAGTCTGCAAATAAAAAAAGAGAAATATAAATATTTTTCTCATGACTAGTGCATTTCATTTATTAGGCATTCAAGGTCAGTAAATGTAAATCTGAGATATGCAGCAATTGCGATTGAAAGACTTTCAACTCGAAAGACTTCTACTGTCTGTGTTATAAGTCGAGGACTGAAACCAAACATGGTGGGCTACTGTGCCCCACATTTCATGGGGAAGTGCATTCAGACTGAGATTTGAGGTATGATTATGATCAGGGCTGTAGTCGAGGGTATACAGCATATACTCCCCTCTGGAGACCGTATACTCACCTCACAAAATATTTATATTTATTTATATTTAAATACTGTAGTATATACTCACAAAATACTGTAGCATATACTCACCTCTAAGTTGTTTCGGAAAACTAACCGGTAGCGTATACTCACCTCTAATTTTACCACCACAGCCCTGATTATGATATGACACACATTGATCCTGGAGAACACACACACACACTGTTAGACTAACAGCCGCACATATTCAGAGAGATGCAGACAGCTACACGAACTCACAACTTAAAAATATCACCAGAGAAGCGCAATTTGGCACTTAGTCTGCCTAATCGTAATCATAAACTCAGCGCTGTCTAATATTCTACTCTGAAGCAAAGTACAGGGTACCAGCTTATTCAGAAGTGCTGCATCATATCAGAGATGATGAAATACTTGTTACTGAGATATCTGTATTGAAGTACTTATGCTAGAATAACATTATTGAAATGACTATGCAGAAATACATAAATAGCTTTTGTTAGGTACTTGAAAGGCACTGAGTAAGTGTCTTGGTACTTACTTACAATACCTGTACTGAATTACCTGTACTGAAATACCTGTACTGAAATACCAGTATAGTATAGAAGTACTGATACTAAAATACCTGTATTGGAATACCTGTGTTGAAATGTTATACAGAATAATGTGCTGCAGTGAGTTGTTCAGTTGGTGTTGGAGAGGGGGTGTTGGACAGGGAGTATCAGGCGCTCATTCACAGTTTAGTAGCACATCTGTTCATAGCTGCAACTAGGATTTGATTGCCCGACCTGTTGCCACGGGCAACCGGGTCCTAATTAGTCATGATAGTGACTCAGTCTTTAGGGAAAGATGTATAGTACTTGGAGGTGGAGGGGTTCGATTCCGGGTTCCGTTTCTAAACACCTCAGCGCCGTGCCTTCAACGGTGGCACAGGCAATAAAACAAGCGATAACAATTCCTTCTTTGAAGTTCATGAAGATGGGCTGAGGAGGGAGAGAAGATGACAGGAATGGTAGAAGGGAGGGGGTCGCCCTAATAAAACTGTGCTAATTGCTACTGATTGGGGCCTATCTATTTGACACTGATCCTCGCGCTTCGGTTTAGCGGCTGGTCTCGCGGAACATCAAACGCAGTGCCTTAGTGGGAGACTTACTGGGGCTGTGTTGACTCGGGAACCCAGTGAAAACAGATCAAATTCAACCAGTCAACAACCGGCTGTTTGCCATTCGCCGTCTTCAAATCTCTTCTACTTCTTACCTGTAGAACCTTCAGCAGGCAATTGTTAATTGCTTTTCA
The DNA here is from genome assembly GCA_963556255.1 of Allolobophora icterica. Taxonomy (NCBI): domain Eukaryota; kingdom Metazoa; phylum Annelida; class Clitellata; order Crassiclitellata; family Lumbricidae; genus Allolobophora; species Allolobophora icterica. Next base: position 33,586,883 of record OY744609.1, on the reverse strand, counting down.
GTTTCATTATTAATTGCTCCACGGGGCAAATCCTTTTATGTTACCTGTGGCTATCTGCCGGACTGGTCAGACGCTTGTGACCCAAGTGGGGTAATTGAAAGATCTGTAGACTTCCACCTAAACAGGTAAATAACACAATCACATGATAAGCATGTCAACCAACAAGATTTCAGGAAAATCTTGATAGCTTTGCCACTAGTTTCTCTGGATTCCAAACCAGACCTATAAAGTTAGTAGTATAGCCATCAGCCTGTTTCACATATTTCTTCCTGTTTACTCATTTACCTTTTTACTGTTTATTTGTGTAGATATTTGCACTTTATTGTCCTAGTGCTAAATCCACTGCAGTCTAGTCACTTTGAATGCCTGACAGTGTAAATCCACAAGTTGAGAGTTTAAATTCCTGCCCTTACAAACAGATTTCAAAGTTTCTGTTCCACTGTAGTACCTTCTAGTGAACTTTGTTATAGAATAAATATGTCTACTGCACACTACCATTGAGAAAATGAAAAAGCATGGAATGTGCTGGTCACTTGTTTTGATATGCTGAGGCTAACAAGATAAATTCATTTTTCAGCAATTCACTTCTGTGGCAGCATCTTATTCTGCCAGTATTTCCATGTGCATTATATGGGACCCATAAGGGTTCTATACCGGACCTTTACCGGTCCCATATGGGCTTCATGTGTGCATGCTGGCAGGGTAGGGCTAGCTTAAGAGGCTGCTGCCCCTCTCTTCTGTTTTATATGGCACTGGTTAAAGTTAAACCATTTGCTTTTTATTATTTGCTTTTTATGCCAAATAGCCTTTTAAATGTCCTTCGTCAAAGTAAGAGAGTTTTGGGGGAAGAGGGATCTTAATTCCTGACACTTGGAAAAATACATACAAAGGAAATGTTTACAATCTTTTTTGAATAAAAATCAATGCTTCTTGCCTGAACTTGCATATTGTTGTCGAATTGACTTTATTTTGATACTTTGTGATTTGTTGAATGGCTACAATTCTACTGGATACAGTTTCTCAGATAATAAATAATTTTGTACTCTTATGCGGTCTTCAGTACCACTCCTGTGTAGAGATGCCTGGTTTAGAGGTTTAGAGTTCTACCAACAGCCACGTTGTCCAGTGGTGCTTCTTACCCAGAAGGTAACTGAATGGTGTAGAGGTTATGAGGCTAGTATTACCTCCATCCACCAGGTGGAGCTTACACGGAAACCAACTAAACGGTCCATGGCTTCCGAGGAGTTTAGTGTTCCTCCAGGCACCAGGTGGAGTTGTCGAATGTTGTTTTTCTTCGTATCTCAGGTGATCGATTTTGTCATGGTCAGTCAGTGAGTTGGTTTGGGTCAGCGTTTGGCTGATTTATGAGCGAGTGTGTGCATGTAACAATAACTGCGAGAGAAGTGACCTAAGCAACTGAAGCATTGCAGAGAAGATAACTGGGAGATGGGGGATTTCGGTTGGCATCTGGCATTGGCATTATGATGATCATCCTTGTCTAAAGAAGATGCTAGGTAACGATTGGAAGAAAGCCAGGAGAAGGAAGAACCAAATGCAAATGTACCAGAAAGAGGAGGAGGAGGATGTATGGGGATGCAGGCAATATAGATTGATGATGATGAAGATATTATTTTGATGATAGTGGTGATGATGATGATGACTGGGATAATTAAGTTAATGATGACGTTATTACTGATGTCACTTACAATGCTGATGATGATAATGATGAGGATGAAGATGATGACAAAGGCGATTGTGGTGGTAATATGATGAATGATGATGAACGTGTTGAGGATCATAATGAAAATGATGAGTTAACAATAACAATGAAGCAAACCATAGAGCTGAAATATAATGAAGAGGGAATAGAGTTTGTTTCTGTTTGCAAACTGGCTTATGCTGTTTGGTTGATTGGCTGACTGGCTGGCTGGCTGGCTGGCTGACTGGTCATGCTGTGGAATTCGTTGGCACAATTTTCCTGTGTATGTGAGCAGAGGTTTTTCAACCAGATGGTTGGATCGTTTGGAGGGTCTCCTTCTGCAGGGGCACTTGACGGTTTATGTAAACACGAGTTGTTTATTCAGACAGGACAGGGCCAAAGAAAGAGTGAGAAGAACAGGTAATGTCTGCTAACTGAAGACACCAGTGTGGCTAGAACACTGACAGACTATGCTGTTTGGTTGGTTGGTTGGTTGGTTGAGCTAGACACTGTTGTCACGTTACTATAAAACGCAGCAATACTATCTGGCTGTAGGCCACGGCAATTGTGCTGTATTACTAGACAGTTGATGCCTGTCAAGACGTCTGCTTCTAGCTGGCATCTTGTAAGAGTAAGATGTCAACTGGAACTGGAAGCCTATGTCCCTAGAGCACTCCTCGAAAACGGTCTTCTATCAGAACACTTTCTTTGTTTCCTTAGTTAATTATTATTAATTACTGCAGGCAGTCTCATTCCCAACCAATTGATGTTTATGAGAGCTCTACATCATCTGCCTACATCGGTGTCTGCTGTTTCCAGACAACACTTTCTGGGGAGGCTGCAAGTGTTTGCTCTGCAGCCTTTGCGTTGGTGGGCCATGGTTGGTTGGTTGGATCCTCAGAAGAATCTGTCGGCACATATAGGGGGCTTAAGAGATGGTCTTCTGCTTTTGTCTTCTTCTGCCAAAGTGTGGCTTCCTCCTTGCCTGGTAGCATTAAGGACCTCACAGTATTAACAGACATCATTGTCTGTGTTTGTATCCAACCACAAGGACCCAAGTGTTTGCTTTTCTCTTGAGCTGCAGACCAGTCGTCTGGAATTCGGAAATGTTCACTTCTATAGCATGTTCATGCTCTCGAGAAATGAGCAACTGGAGAGTGAAAATGAGCAAACGATGACCAGTAGTAATAGCTAGCGGTGGAAATGACAGTGAGGAATGTGTTAAAAGCAGTATAATTGCTTTGGAAAGAAATAAGAAAATGTAGTAGAGCGGAGTGTGCATTTGCTCTGCTGGGGATATCTACAGAAGTGTGTTCCTGAAATTAGTCATAAATCAAATGCTTTGTTGACTACATGCCTCAGAATTTTCAAGCTTGTCACTCTTTGCAAACTATATCTACTGTTATCTCTGCAATGCAAAGTAATATTCAGTCATACTGTGAGGTTTTTAATTTTGACCAACACTTCTTGACATCCATGTCACCCAAAGACATGATGCTCAGACTATTTGGTGATTGTTGGCCAGAATTTGTTATACTGACGCAGAATCTTCAAAAGCGATTAATGATTGAGCAAACATCATCACTGCTTAGCTGTGAGAATGTTTTGCTCAGATTGTATAACTGTAAATACATGGCTGTTAATAGCTTTCTCAGTTTTTTATTCATAAATAGCCGCCCGTGATGTGGAAACTCGAGAGAAGAGTATATTCCTGAGTTTTTTTGGCAGTATAATTTAAGTGTCTGAATACTTTACTTTATGTAAATTGTCAGCTATTTTAGGTAATGAGGATTGCATTACATGTTTAATTAATGTTCCTATGTAAAGAGGGAAACAATGGGAAGATACTGTAATTGCACATTTTATCAAGACTTGAAAACTGTCTTCTGTTCCAATTTGACTGAATTGGGACACATTTGAGCTGGGGTTGATGTAGAGGGTTGCTACACAGATGTTGTGAATGAATGAGTGAATGAATGAATGAATGAACTAACTCATGTACTTGTAGTTACTTTCCAGTTGGAAGTTGTTTTGCTTTGCTGGCATCAATGTGCCTATTGAGAAGTTTCTGTTGCTTGAGGCCACCCACCCAGACTGAGCTGCAGACTGGTGCTAATCCTAACCAGATGAATTCTACACATGCAGTCATTTGTAGCTTTGCTTTGAAGGGATCAGCCGTGCGACAATATTTCCGATTCATCAGTATTTGTTCTCTTTCTTCTTAGGACTCATTCTGACCTACAGCGGCGGTCTTTGCTTTGTTTTGCAACTTCAGGGCTCAGAAGAATTTCGCTCAGTTCTCTGTCTTCTGCAGAACGAACACTCTTTCATATCCTCCTAATTCAATGTCCACTGGAGAACGGCATTGACCAATGACCATACAGCAGGTTGTGTTTCATATCTGTTTACACAGGCATACAAAGCCATGAGCAATATCTCCTCTAATAACAAGTACCATAATTAGTATTATGCTCTGGCCAGTGACCTCTGTGCTGTATGATGATTGCTCTATTACTTCCACTGGTCGTTGCAGATTCCCCGGATTATGTTGTCCAATGAGAATTATTATCTGCTAAATGTGCTAATACGCTGGAAGCCTTTAATAAGGCTGTATGTGGGAGCCATGTCAAGTGCTGCTTTATAACACCTTTGCACTCTAATCACTTCTTGTTGCAAGTGCTTCAGCACCAGTGGTTGCCAATGAATGATTTCAATTCATTTAACTGTTGTTAAGCCTACAGTCCTACTGCATTTGTCCTGTTTAGTCCAAGCCATGTTTAGTCTTTGTTTATGTTGTCTATATCCATCATAGTCTCGTCTTCCTTTGCTTCTCTTTCCTCCGATGTCACGCATTAATTTAACGTGTTTATCTGTTGGCCTGCTATATTTAATTTGGTAATTGCATAAAAATGGATGTTTAAGTGCTGGAACTTGAGCACATGCCAACGAGCAGCGGTGCTCTACTGAGCGGTGCTCTACTGAGCGGTGCTCTACCCACCAATTACCAATTACGATAAACAGATGACCACCGAGAAGACAGTTTGTTTAGTCTGTAGACAGCATTTTTTTGCCAGGTTATCTTTGAGACGCACAAATTGTTGTGTTATTTTACTCTCTCATCCTGTTCAGACCAATGTTTGCACGGCTCTAGTTCTTGGTTTTCATATGGAGTTCGAAGGCAGGGAGGGTAGGGGATGATCCATGACTTGGATCTGTTATGTCTCGTTACGGAAAACTGTCCTTACACTATGACATCTGGATTACGCTGTTTACTGCTTGTGGTGCCGGAACTGACACTGACTCCAGTTTTCCATCTTCTTCGCTGCTTCCAGCACCACAAAGTGCAGAAGTTTTGTTTTGGTTACTTGTCTGTGTTTATCTTAGTACATTTTATTACCATGAAACAACGTCATCGCAGTTATTCTGATTTACCTGAGTCTTAGCTTAATCTGAGTGATGTGAGTTCAACTGTCATTCAATCGTAATTCTAACAACAGCTGTTTATAATGCAGTATTAAAATAGCAAACCAAATTGTTAGGCTTTACAGTTTTAAGTTTACTAATGTGTTATTGTAATTTTTCTAAAAGTACAGTAATGCTTGAAACTGCAAAAGATGGCCAGTGTGTTTGAGTTGCATTGTAGACAGCGGAGTTTGCTATCTATTGCCAAAGTCTAGAAATATTAAGTAAATATTCAGATATTGTTTAATTAAAAGTGTAGTGACCTGTGGTTTCATCATAGAAAGGAGTCTGAAAGCTGTCCTGTGCATTACAGCCAATGGATTTGAAGACCCAGGCTGTTCCTCACCCACCAATTCCAATTTTGATTCTTAGCATAGAGTCTTGAAATCTCTTCCCAATTGATCTATTCTAGGAACCACATTGCATATTTTGTCTGCGGACTGCTTGCGTTGAGCAACCTTCCTCCTCAGTTCAAGAGGCTGAACCATCTTGATATTTAAAAGAGCACTTGAAATGACATTTATTACTGAAATCTTACTTTTGGCATTGGCACTGACAATTAACATTATAAGCAAAGTACTCTATAGATGAAGCAGCGCGTGCCACGCTTGATACGCTGTCAATGGTTGTTCTTAAATTTCACAACCAACTAATCATTGAGACAGCGTCTTTTCCATCAGATTTGAAGGAAAGCAGTTCAGATTCACAAGTTCAATGATATGATTGCATTTCTGCAATTTTTCTTAAGTTACTAAATGCTGCTGTTTAAAACTGCAAGAAGAAACCAATGTGTTTGAGTTGGATGGGAAACCATGAGTTACTGTTTACATTTGCTGAGGGATCAAGTAGCCATACGTCTTGTAACATCTGGCGATGACTTGTAGGACTGAGGTTGATGCAGCTGAGGCACTGTAATGAGGGGCACTATATACGGAAGGAAGTCACCACATCATCTTTGCAACCTACATGTCTTTTTCAGACTAATTTTTACCCACAGCTGGGAAGAGATCTGAAAGTTAATGTATGCTATGTGGAACTAAAAACACAGGTAATTCTATAAAAAGTTTTTTTTGTCATCTAAACAGGTACAAAGTTAGACAGTGAATGGGAACCCTTCAAAAGCAGGCAACCTCAAAGGAGAGTGAATTGGCTGGACATGAAATTAAGCTGCATTATCACCAACTGCACTAGCAGCCAAAATGCTAATTCCACTTTTCATTCTTAACAGATTAGCAAAGAGCACAGTTGATTAGCAAAGTAGGGAATGGATTCATAGAGTAGGCATTAGATCGATAGAGTAGTGGAAATGTACTGAGAGGGGAGAGAATGGATGGACAGATGTTGAGACACTGGCATCGAGAGGGAAACACTTGATGCCATCCATCCATCCATCCATGCTACAAGCGTTGTTGCTGTTGTTGTGGGATGTGGATGATAAAATTATGCCTATTACCGGAAGAGATGCCTATTATCGTGAATCAGCAAAACCAATTTAAAAATAGCTTTTTCCTTTTATGGTGATTTATGTGTCAGATAGAGTGGGGGATTCTTTTGCTCTGGGGGAATGCCCTGATTGGGTGGAATGGTCATGATGATGTCTTATGGGATCATTGTTCTCGTCTGACAGGTTTATTGTCTTTTTGTCTGCCTTTCTTGTCCAGTACATGCATAATTAGAAGAACAAGGTAAGATATGGTCATTGGTCAGTTCCAGTTCTCCTTTTCCAGTTGATTGGAAAAGGCTTTGATGGCTGCCTTGTGCAGTGTAGCAGCGTCTCCATTTCTGTGTGACCTTGCACCGTTAAACATGTTTGTAATAATAATAGAAGTCTGAGGTTAGAGTAATCAACCATGGAATGTGGTAACAGAAAGTGTCTGGTTATTTGGTCATAACTTATACGAAGGATTTCAGGTCCAAATTGAAAATCATCCTTTTCTTCATATTTCCAGGCCAACAACCAAAATATCCATCAGTGCATTTTCTATTCTCTAACGGCTGTTCCTAGAAGACCTGTAGTAAATGATTGCTTAAGGTGATGAGAAGCTAAGTTCTTAAAAGGCTTTCTAGAAAACATCCATTAACTTTCCTTGGACTATAATTCACCTTGTCTTATCTTACCTCTTGGTCTTACTGAGCCTCTAATGTCCTATTAGCATAGAAGGCTAATAGGACATTATCTAAGTATGGTAAGTAAGCAAATTGTTTATATGATACTTGTTGTGTTGACACATTAACAGTGTGTATGCTAGGTGGCGCCAGATGGCATGTTTAAACCAAAGAAATGATAGATTCAGGTTTAAGGACTCTAAGAAGACGATTGAGGCATGTTCACCATCAGAGAGCAACATCATAGGTTCAACCATCCATGGCATAGGTTCAACCATCCATGGCAGATCATGTGATCTTCATTTGCCGATCCTGCTTCTACCAGTTACGCTGGATATGGGTCATACGGCGCAATCCATAATCCATTTTTTCCAGTGACCCTCATTAACTCGTTTATCTTAAACTGCCAGGATTACTGCTATTCAATCCTTGCCTGCCTCCCAAGGTTCTGTTTGCACCAACTCCATGACAATCAAGTCAAAGACAACAAGCCAAAATATTCGCATATAACATGATATATGTGCGAAATGATATACTGGCTTCCTGTTGTCAAACGGACTTCCTTAAGTACATCTTGCTGGTATGTGCCTGAACTGTTGGCACTGAAATTGTTAGAAGCGTCATTATGAAATCTGTGATAAGAAATCAGGTCACCCTGTTATTGGGATTTGTTGTTTTCGACTCGCCTTTGGATGTCTAGTGAATGACTGTAATGTCAAAGATTGTTATTGGTGTTCAACAAACATCAGATCTAAATACTTTCTCTTACATATATACATCAGTCCATACGTATAGACATGCATACATACATTCATGTATACACGAATGCTTACCGTACTCATGTAGGTGCAACACTTGCAGGTTCTTTTATGTAGGAATCGGTATTTTAATTTTTATAAAGATGTTTTTATATTGTGTGCTTTTATTTTTAATATAATTTGGGAATGTTGGTTTATTTTTTTGGTCCAAAACTGTTGGTTTGTTTTTGTGCAGGCATCCTCCAGACGTCGAATCCTCGAATAATCGAGCATCCTGAAGATCTCTATGTTGGGCGCAATGAACCAGCGACACTCAACTGCAAGGTCGAAGGTGAACCAACGCCGGTGGTGACGTGGTATCGCGATGGCCAGCTGGTTGTCACGGCAAATGACAGTCCCACTTCCCATAGGATGCTTCTTCCGAACGGACAGCTCTTCTTCCTGCGCGTTGTCCGAAGTAAGACTGGAGACTCGGACATCGGAGTCTACTACTGCAATGCAACGAATCCGGAGACAAAAGTCAGCGTTATCAGCAGAAACGCTTCGCTCAAAATTGCTGGTAGGCTGGCTTTACAACTTAACAGACAATTATTTTGATATTAAGGTGCTTTGTAGAAATATTTAGAAGCATAAACAATTAAACATATACACACATAGATATAGGCTTACATGCATACATACTTCCATGTTGTTACATAGTGGTAAATTCAGTTAGTGCATTCAGTCTGTAGTCCAACCATCACTGAGTCCTTGTGGTATAACGACCGTGGCCAAATTGTTTGCTCACACTTGTTTCTGGCATCAAACAAAGTTTTGTAGCAGTACAAGCTTGGAAGTAAACGCCAAGCCCTCTGATACACTGGCTTTGCGTCCAGGACCTCGGGTTCTTCAAACACAAGCTTAACCCTTTAATAATGGTCTTGTACTAATATGCATGGAAAACTAATCCCTCTTGTCATTAAAGGGTTAAGAGCCTCAAGGAAAGGAAATAAGCAGCTCCCTAAGTACCAGTGTATGGGACATGGGATCTGTACTTTTTTGCATACTTATGCATATGCATACTTGTGCCTATGTATATATACACAAATACATGTACATGCATACTCATACATTCATACATACATTTCATTATCATCATCAGTTCCTGAAGCTAGCCATTTGGTGGCGATGTGTACAAATAAATTATCTCCATTGTCCTCAATCATTTGTCCCCTTAATGTTAGTCCAAGTGATTGCATGACCTCATTTATTGTCTATCCAGCATAGTCTTGGTCTTTATTTCTCTTTCCTTCGAATCTTGCATGTAGTGCATTGTGTAGGATTCGGTCAACTGGCATTCTCTCTACATGTCCAAACCAGCGCTGAACGACTTTGTCTAGCAGAGTTCTTTGGATACCTAATGATTGTCTGATGTCATCATTTCTTATTTTCTGTAGTCTTGAAATCCCTCTAATTTTCCCTCCTAGATGACGAATTGTTCTACTTGCTCAATAGCTTCTTCTTGGATGTTGATAGTTACAGGTGTCCCTTTGGTATTTCCAACCACCATTATTTTAGTTTTCACTGCATTGGTCATTAGGCAGAATCGTCTACTGGTTTTATCGATCTGTGGTGTAATATCCTGTAGTTCTGGTCCACCTCTAGTGAGGAGGCCAATGTCGGAGATTATGCACCAGCCCTCCATTTCATTCTAATACTAGGTTAAATAGGTATGGTGATAAGATACACCCTTGTAGTACTCCCGCATTTGTGTGAAAATATTCTGTGATCCTTTTATGGCAGTTGATGATTTTTGATATATCTCTTGTACAAGTTGAATTAGTTGCTCTGGTATTCCTTGTATACTTTCATCAATGCAAATGTACAGAGATACATACTCTTACTTACACCATCATGTGATGTTTCTTACTGATATCATGTTGTCTTCATACAGCAGACTTCATTGTACAGCAAAGTCCTGCAGGAGGCCATTGGAAATCCAAATTAATCACTAAAGCCGTTGCTTGTGTCTCTGCCCTTAGGCCATAATTTTAATCTTCCCATTCAAAGACCTCAGGATACTGTAGAGTAGTTAAACAGAAGCACTAATAAATTACCTGATCGTTAATCTCAACAGAATATCACTAATAAATGAAGTAAGATTATGAAGTAAACTTTTGCTCTTTTATTTATTAGAGGTAAGGAGGTGGTAAGAGGTAAGGTTAGTCCAAATTAACTCTCTTTATATCAGGAGCCGGGATATTCTTTAACCAGATTGAAATTATTAGGACTTGCTTTAGACCTGTTTCACATTTCACCTGACAAAACAACCCTCTGACACCTTTCGCTTGGACAGGCTGATAGTGAGAGCTCTGTCGCTGCCCCAGTTGGACATGCAAGAAATCCGTTAGGAATGGAACAGTTTCTGCCGCCTTTGATATTGATATCAAGGCTGGGAACCTTTTGAACTACAATTGAAACCAATTTGTCAATTGGTTGGACCACAGACTTTAAGATCTATGACAACTCACTTTGTTCTATGGTATTTGAAGTGTTAAATTCAACTACAACCCTCACATTTTGCAGCAAGTGGTGCAGCATTACTGTTGTTGTTTTATGTATTAATATTATGATTTTATTGGAAATAGTTTCCAGTATAGTTATGCAACAGCAGAAGGAGGTACAGGCAACTAGTACTCTACAAAATATGTGAACACTGACTCACACTACAAAAATTTTAAACAAGGTCCTAGAAAACAGTGAAAATACTAATAATAACAAAAGCTACTAAACTACTGAATTGGAGGAACTCGAATTAGAGGTACCAAGAACAGCGAAAACAAAGAAATATTAGAAATATGAACATTTTGGGCTAGTCCAGACATTATTTGACATGTGTCTATTGCACTATCGTCTTATGAAGTGTGTGACTTGATGTCTCTGGGTATTATTACCCTGTGTAAATAAGCAAACTGAATTTTAAAATCATGCAACAGAAAGTCTTGCCTGTGTATATTGCAGGTATCTTTTGGATTGCCTGTCTAAAATATTGACATAGGATCAGAAAAGAAGCTCAGAGGTTTCTAAAATATGAAAATGATCTCAAGGAAGACATGGAAAGTTATTAGGATAATTTTGCTTAAAATAATAGCTCATAAATAGCAGCTGCTTGAGGGCAGATTCATTAAATATAGAAGGCAACGAAATTGCTAATAAATCATAAATATTTCCAATAGGTTCAGGGAATACTTTGTTGATATTAGTTCCTCCACCAACCCTGTAAGTAGTGTGTGCGTTGAGAACTACCTGAGCAGTTTGCCAGGCTGTTTGTTTGGAATTAACCATCATTTGTGTTGCACAACAATCTAGAGGTTGTGGGTTGAGATGCATCTCTGCCTGAGCAGAAAGTTTTCTTGTGATTTCCACTCCAGTTGTATCCCTAACAAACTCGGCTATAAATGGATACACTGATTATAAATTGTCACTTAAAGTCCATGCACCACTGTATCTGTCTGATGAGAGATTCAAACCCTAGTCTACATGTGAAGTCTTAGCATTGAACCAATCCGCCACTGTGCAGTACTACACCATTTGAGAGATACATTGACCGGAACAGACGTCTTTGGTCTGTGTGCCTTGATGGATGTTCCAGATGTCAAGGCGGTCGATGTATCCGGGATCAACTGGCATTTCTTCCTGCCTCTGCATTTGCACTTGACCACCACAGATTAAAGCCTGCAGTTGATGCTGCTGCTTCTGCTGCTGTTTGGTGATGATAAGGATGGCCATCTCTATCCTGTCCGTTCATATCAGCGTTTCCTGGGTTTCCATTCTGTCCTGTCTTCTCAAGATCCTGGAGTGGACTGTAATCTGGATGACCAGACGAATGGGTGAATGAATGGGTGGATGAATGGGTGGATAAGGCTGGAATTGTGTAATTGGCAAAGGTACTCCAGTGCATCCCAGATAAGGGATTCTTTGTGGTAGTTGAACTGCGCAGAAGAAGCCAGTGGGGTGGTAATTCTTGTTGGTGAAGCTGCTTCTTCCAGATGCTGTCTCTAAAGATGCCTGGATTCTTTGGGCAATGTGGCTCATAGGTTAAGTGGCAAAGTAGTTGTTGTCAAGTGTGTTTGCTGTTAGATGCCCCGTGGAGAAACATTATCAGCCCTGTGATAGCAGGGCACATCCCTGTTCTCGCAGTTCTCCTGTACCTGGTTTCCGAAGGCATTATCTACAGCCTTCTGTTTTTAACTGTCGTACAGTGGACTTGCATTGTCCGATAACAGTGCATTCACTGTCCGGGTACTTGTATGATTCCTAGGATTAAAAGGCTCATTGATCGATGATACAGCGCACTTCTAGGCACTGACAGGTGTACGTAGTGCACAGGAATTGTGCTGTTGTATTCTGTGATGCTGTCTGGGTGTGGGCCACCCTTTGATGCTTCGTTCCATTCACACTAGTGTCTGTTCTTGGCAGGCATTGGTTTTAAGGGTGTGTATAATTTACCAGGTGAGCGGTTAAGCACCAGTTTACCACTTCCTTCCTTAGTCTGTCAGATAAGATAGTGCACTTTTTAAGACACTGCCACTGCTCTGAGATATTAGGGTCTGGTTTGATCTTCCAAACAAGTTTCGAGGTCAGTCCTGTTAGTATTCTTTCAGATTTTGATGGGAAGATCACGACTTGTAGTTTGAGGCATAAACAACGGATGAAGAGGTGTTGCGTAGAAGATCTGATAGCTTTGTAGCAGACATCTTACAAGCCGTCGGCAGTTTCAAGGCCTTAGGCTGAAAGATCGTTCAGTTGGAAGAGAAATCGAATCCAGGGACTTGTGTGGCACCATTATCACAGTGCAGATGGCACTGATGTTTGCTTCAATACTAACCACAGTCCCTTCTAGTCCCAGTCCACTTACGGCCAGTTGTAATACTATAAGTCCGGAAGATGTGAAGAAAGGGAAGGCTGTGGTTGTTGAGCAAGTTGAAGCAAGTGAGTTTTGAGTTGAGACCTCAATGACATCAAATGTAATGTAATGTAATCACAGATTTATATAGCTCCTTTTCAAGAGAAACTCATCATTTGAGTGGTCCCTCCCTCATCCTATCTGTAGGCGTCCTGAGGAGGCAGAACAGAAACCATAGCAACAGTTATACTGGAAATCATTCCATTTCCTCTTCAAGCCTTCAGCAGTACGTTGCCATTCAGATAAAATACTGGAAATGATTGAAATCCTTGGCACAGCAGTAAAATATAGCAGCTTGGTTTACAACGCCTTACGTGAATCAAAAGAGGTGGCTAACACCTGTTTGCCAGAAGCAATTCAAGAACACATGTTTAACAGCAGCCTGTTCTCCTTCATTGTTTGTTTTCCGGCTGATATGAGGTTGAAAATGTTGGTGCTTGCATCTGCATAATTACGAGAGTATATCATACATAGCCCAGTGGTTATTAATTGAACTGACCAGTGCCACACTGACCGCAGAATGTCAACGTGGCTGTCGTTGTCTATGGATGATGAGCGCTGGTCTCTATTAACCATTGGCTGGTATCGGTCGTTGCAAGAAGCCTTTTGTCTATTCGCGACGGGTTTCTTGGTCCGGATTTCGATTTGTTTCTGCCACTAGAGCTCATCATCATCGAACGCTGGACGATGAAGGCCTTTCAGTCGATCGGTCTCTCGCTTACCTGGCTGCCTCTCTTCCGTTCATCTCCCAGGGCGTGTGTGTGCGTGCCTGAGTGTATGTGTGTGTTCCGGTGGCCAGTGATGGCATCCGCACGGCAGCCCACCGACCGACCGGGCCATGGATCCGGCTGTGATTGATTCCGAGCGGTGGATGGATGTTCCCGTCGTGTGCCAATCGTGCTTGGGGTTACTGGCCAAAAAAACAGTCATATTTGTATTAATCAGGTGAAGCCTGTGCCTTGCTTTAATGCATCGAGGGTTTGGAGCATGGAAGGGCTATTTCGAAAAGTGGAAATGCCTACCCATATTTGTGTTAACTTTGTAAAGATTTAGTTCATTTATTTGTTAAGGTTCAGAGTCTAGTGATGATGTTTGCACAAGTGACAAAGCGTTTTCTTCTTTGTGTTAATTGGATGATGTGGCAAGGATCACGTGTCTCACTGTTGGAATACGTTGTGACATTATTGTGGCATTTTTGAATTTTTATTGTTGCCCTATTAGAAGCAAAGCTCCAGTAGATGTAAGAGTGAATCTTAAAGACCGTTCAACTGCTGGCCATAGACCAAAGGAGTGTTTGTTTTATAGCACCTAACTTATATAGCGCCTCTCTCTCTCGAGACATGGAATAATTAGGAGTTGCTGGGACAGCTTGCCAGTTGAGGGCCACTCCCTGACATTGTCATCAGTTTATTTTAAATAGTAGTACAGGGAAAAAATTGCTTTCGATAACTATGTTGCCTTATGAAAACAAAGAATGTGAATGGTTTAAATGAACCCATGTTTTATCATTCGGATGCACATGTGTGGACTATATACACATCATTGGTGGTGCTCAATAGTGTAGAGGTCGGGGCTTCAAATCCCTGCCAGTGCAGAAATTTGGTTTGAAGATTTCTGTTCCACCTGCGTCCTCTGGCCAACTCAGCTATAATGAGTACACTGACTACACTGTTGGTGGGAAGACGAGACGGCAAGGGAGAGGACTGTGGCTACCCGCCCTCATATGCTGAGGCTAAGAAAATGAAGTAAGGAACTGATCATCATCATACACATTATCAAGTGACTCCTATAAAGACCATGGATAGGAAGATAGGGACTGATGTTGGATAGCTGTGATCTGGTCATTAATTTGCAAGTGTCTGCTAGGAAATGCTTAATATGATGACAGCTTTAGGGGAAAAGGAGATTCCGTTATGAAGCAGACGGAGTAATTCCTGCCACTGGCTGAACGACCGGATGTGGCTCTGATTCCTCCGACTCACTGCTTGTTCAGTTAAAGGCTGTCTCATTCATTAGTGCCTAACGTAACCGCAGACTAACTGGAAGGCATTTGTGACTGTCGGTCTGGCTGACTGTGTGCCTGCCTCTGCTGTTTGTCTGACTCTATGTCTTTTGGCTTGTATGTCTGTCTGTGTGTGCTCTTTCTGTGACTGTGTATGTCTGTATATCTCTCTTTTTGAGTCTGTCTGTCTCTGTGTTTTTGATGGCTCTCACTCTTGTTGGTATTTTATAGCCGGATTTTGTGTCTTTCTGACGGTCTTTGTGTGTCTGTGCATGCGTGTCTGTGTGTATGTGTGTGTGTGTGTGTCTGTGTGTGTATGTCTGTGGAAATCCCCCAGGACAAATATGGAATGTATGTGCAGACTTTCGTGGAGCAGAGATGTAGATTAGATGTAGATTAGATGTAGATGTAGATGTAGGTTTGTAGATGACTTGCTTCCGGTTGCTGCTTCTGTTGATATTCTAAACGTGTTGAGCCGCCAAGTGACCTGAGTCTGTCATATTCATGTTGGATGGGAGGAAGAGCACAACCTGTGTCAGTCAGAGGCACCAGTGGACAGAAGGAGGAGAACGACCTGGCCAGAGAATGACCTGAGCTAGGGCACCGACCAATTCATCCCTCTGCTGGTGGTTGTGGTGGTGCTGTTGCTGTTGGTGGTGATGCTGAGACCGACCAGTCTCCCTGCTGCTGCTGCTGCTGCTGCTCAGCATCTGTCTTCGAAATTATTCAGTTGAAATCAAAGGATTAGACTTGCATCTCTTGGTGCCACACCGATAAAGGCCGTTCGTCCGTCATCATTAGCTGCCCTCCGTACTCACTCACCTCCTCTTCATCTTCTTCATCGTCCTCCTTCTCCTCCATTTCCTCATCTACTCCTTCTCCTTCTCCTTCTCCTCCTTCTCTTCTTCCTCTTGATAGCAAAATGGAGCTATATGAGGAGGAATAAGAGACGTCATCAGCTGCTGCTGAAGAGTACAGAGAGACAGCCTGTAGCCAGACAGAGTCAGCCAGACAGACAGACACTCATATACTCAGACACACACACACACACACACACACACACACACACACACACACACACACACACACACACACACACACACACACACACACACACACACACACACACACACACACACACACACACACACACACACACACACACACACACACACACACACACACACAACACACACACACACACACACACACACACACACAAAGACAGCATGTATATACAGACAGCAGATAAAGGTTTTGGTGAAAGAAGTGAGAAGGAAACTGGAATTCAGACAGGTTGTGAAAATGATCCGAGACACAACAGGTGAACAGACAGCACCTGATCCTCTTAAACAGGGTATACAACAGTCAGGCATAGATACAGAGGCTGCAGTGTCTTTAGATAGACGTGATACAAACAGGGGTAGGGTGTCATCAAAGATACAATCTTGGCATGCAGACAGGTAGGGGTACAAACAGACATTGGATATGTAGCTTTTCCCTAAGTGAATATTTTTTAGAGAAAGTCATCAACAGCACTCTAATCACGATCTAGTTTTCGTATTGATAATTCGTGTCCTCAGTTAGATAGACCTAATACCTGATATGCAGGCTGTACTTGCTTGTTTAGAAGCACAAAAACTAGACAAAAGAGGCATAGTCCCTTTTAGACTAATCGTGAGAGGCAGCCATGGGATTGAAGTGCTAGAGACTTCTCTTTCTTAGAACTTGTCTTATCAGCTTTCCCTTGCCACCTGATCTTCCCATCTACTGTAAACAGTTGATTTACTGGAGGACGCTAGTGAAACAGATGTCTTGAAGTATCCTATCCTGACAGGGATTTTACACCCCATAATCTGGATTGAAATGTCCAGTGTGCTTACCGCTAGACTGTCTCGCTCATGCATAGCTTGGTCCGAAAATAGCTAGTCAGTTTCGCATGATGACGCTCTTGACCTATAAGCCACCTGACTGATTGGTCAGCCTGAATGAGTGTCTGAATGTGAAACACTTGTGCTAATCCTGAACTTTTGTGCATTTCAGTGATGAGAGATGAATTTCGGGAGCTGCCTCAAAACACAGAAGTCGGCACCGGGATGGATGTAACATTGGGCTGCAAGCCGCCACGTGGAGAGCCAGAACCCCGTGTTCGATGGCTCAGGGGTGAGCAAGTGGTCCAGCCCAGTGAACGAGTGACCATTGATGACCAAGGGTCACTCATTATACAAGAGGCGAAGAAGGAAGACGCTGGAGTCTACGTATGCATGGCATATAATGTCGGAGGGGAAAAAGAAAGTCCACCTGCTCAGCTCTTTGTGAGAGGTAAGTTAAGCCACAAGTTAGCCATGCAAGTTAAGTCCACAAGTTATCCCTACAGATTATTCCTACAAGTAAAACCTGAGAGTTTAACCTGTCTAGTTGGCCAATAACAGTAACACTTCTGAAGTTAAGTCTCACGTACACTTTCTACATTTCGCTTTTATATTAGTCAATTAAGTTTACCATCTGATTTAGGTAGCTAATTAATCAATTATCAAGACACTCTGTGGCCTTTCAAGTGCCTCATCAAAGTGCTGCCTCTGCTGTCTTAAATGATCTTAAAGTCATTGAAAACAACATTTCTTTAGTAGTTAAAGCTAAATAAGTTAGGCTAAGATTTTACGAGTTTCAGTTCTTATGTTAAAGAAGTACTATCATACAACTGTTGCCACTGAGTATTCTGATTTTAAAGCTGCCTAATGCATTCTGGCTAACAGTGTAAGTGTGAGTGATGGATGAATGAATGGATGGATGGATGCATGCATGCATGGACGGATGGATGTTCGGATGGATGGATGGATGGATTGATGGATGCATTTGATTAAGTGCCTTTGAATTATGTCTCAGTGGCCTATCTTTTGTGCATTTTCATTCAGAGAAGCCTGTGATAGTTGAGGGACCAAAAGACACGGTTGCCCAAGAGAATTCGGATGTCATTCTCCAGTGCCAGGCGTCAGGAGACCCAGAACCAGTCATCATCTGGAAGAAGATCGAAGGACAGATACCAGCAGAAAGGTCAGGCACCCAGTTTCAGTTGATCTATTAGTTTTTAAGTTCAGTGGGTGTACAAAAGATTAATATATGTGTTTATGTATGTGTGTGTGTATGTGTGTATTTATGTGTGTAGTATGTAGGAACATACATCTATGCACTTGTCCATCTGTACTTTATGTATGCTTGCATGGGTGTGTGTAAGTATTCATGTATGAATAACCTGGATCCTAACCTCTGCCTAAACTATCGCCCCATCTCCAACCTCTCCTTCCTTTCTAAGACTCTTGAACGACTTGTTTCTTTGCAGCTTCTCCCTTACCTTGAACGGTCGAGTCTCCTTCCTCCCAGTCAATCAGGTTACAGGGCTCATCATTCCACCGAAACGGTCTTGCTCTCCATACTTTCTGACATTTATTCTGCTATTGATCGATCGGAACTCTCTCTGTTAGCACTCTTTGATGTCTCTGCTGCCTTTGACATGGTAGATCACGACATCTTATTGCAGCGACTTGAAACCTCATGTGGCATCCATGGCCTTCCACTTCTTTGGTTCCGGTCTTACCTTGCTGATCGTACGCAAATGGTTATCTGCGGAGACTCCAGAACCCATTGGGTCAGAGTTAAATTTGGGGTGCCACAGGGCTCTGTCTTAGGCCCTCTCCTTTACCTCATATACACGGCTGACATTTCCGCTATATTTGCTAAGCACTTATCAACTGGTCATCTTTATGCAGATGATGCCCAAGCGCTCGTTCATGGCACTCCCTCTGCACAGCTTGCATTAACTGGACGTATTGATGCTCTCTCACGTGATTTACACCTTTGGCTGTCTTCTAATCGTCTCTCTTTGAACCCAACTAAGACGCAGCTTATATGGTTTGGTACTCGTCAACAGCTCCTCAAACTAGACTTCCCACTTCTTGCTGAGAAATTTCCGTCATTCACTTTTCTCTCTAGTGTCCGTGACCTTGGTGTTGTCCTTGACAGTATGCTCACCTTTTCTGAACACATTGCTAATCTTACCCGTTCTTCTTACTTTCACTTGAGACGGCTTAGAGCAATCCGACGCTCTGTCTCCTCCTCCGTTTTTACCACTATCATCCACGCCTTCATCTGCTCCAGAATTGACTACTGTAATTCTGTTTTGATTGGGCTGCCAAAAGTCCGTCTTTCCCCCCTCCAGACTGTTTTAAATGCTGCAGCCAGATTAATAGCCCGACTTCCTCGCTGGTCTCATATTTCCTCTTTCATGTTCGATCATCTTCATTGGCTTCCCCTTACTGCTCGGATTCAGCTGAAGGTTCTCACTTTAGTCCTTCGGTCCTGTACAGGCTTAGCACCCAAGTACCTCTGTGACATTGTTCGTCTGCCAATTTCAGCTACTTCCCTCCGTCCATTGCGATCGCTTAATCGACATGACCTTCTTGTACCACGAGCCAGAACCTCTATGGCCAAAACTCGAGCCTTTTCTTGCATTGGTCCTGCTCTATGGAATCAACTTCCTCCATTGACACGTGCCTCTTTATTAGCTGGTGGCCCAAGTGCCTCGTTCCGCTGTCTTAAAACCTCTTTCTATTCACTGGGTCTTTCGCACTGGGAGCGCCTCTGATTAGCGAATACTGTGAGAGGCGCTTTATAAATGTTTAGATACAATACAATACAATACAATGACATTGTATGCATATTTATCAATTGATGCATATATGGAAAAGCTGGAACTGCTGATGAAGGTGGTCAGTTTTTATTAAAGATATTTTTAATTAGCGGTGGCCTGTTTAATAGTTTAACACCTTTTAACGAGTAATTACTGACTGGCTGGCTGACAGATGAAGTCATTTGTGAAATAATAATTGACTGATGAATTGAGCGTTGAATTAATCCTGTGTCTTTATGTCTTTTACTGAGAGGTCCGTGAAAGGCGCTATATAAATGTTGAGATAGATGCTTCCCTGAATTAATGGATGTCTGTTTCTGTGTAGGTCTCAGATTCTGGCCGATCGTAGCCTTAAGATCCACAATGCTCAAGTAACTGATGAAGGCACTTACGTCTGTCGCCTCGAGAATTCAGTGGGATGGCAAGAAGCAGAAGCAAGATTATCAGTCCACTGTAAGCTGTCTTGTTCACTTGTCTATCAATACATCATTCGATGTATGCCAATTGCCATCTAGACTTGAAAAGGAGTAGTCCTCTTATTTGGTTTGCATCTGTGGCTCTTTGTAAGTCAGTAAGTAGCCTTACTTACTTACTGCTAAGCTGTAAACTGTAAGCATTGTGAATCATTTCATTATGATACAAATTCTCAGTTTGATCCCGTTTTGTTGCACTTTAGAAAATTGGTCATCACAACTCATCCTCATTCTACAGCAGTTCTTGACGTAATAAAGACAGCGTTATAATGAGTTTCTTGCACATTTTCTGGCTATCTAATAGTATCTTTGTCTTGCTGAAGGCTGTCTTTCTTTACTCTTCAGCAGCAGCTGATGACGTCTCTTATTCCTCATTTAGCTCCATTTTGCATTGACAGCCTGGAATTGTGGCTTCGTGAAAGTCTTCTGTAGATTTGATGTACATTAATAACGCTTGTCATCTGGACTTGGAGGAAGCAATCATTTACTATTTTCATTGCCTGTCTGTCTACTTAGCAAAAACTCCATTAATTAAAACATTTTACATTAATACAGTGGCAAAGTGAAAGTTAAATTGATGTGATATAAACCAGTGTAAGTTAAGTTGCTTTAGCATCAGCCTGGAAACAGACCAGAGGAAGTTTAATGGCATATATATTCTGTGATGATGACTTATCCCAAGCAGATCATTCAGCTGAGCATTTGATGTCTTTTAGACCTTCTGATGTCACAACTGACCTCCTCTACCCCATAGACCCTACTCCTCTACCCCATAGACCCTACTCCTCTACCCCATAGACCCTACTCCTCTACCCCATAGACCCTACTCCTCCTACTGTGGGGTTGAGGAGTAGGGTCTATGGGTAGAGGAGTAGGGTATATGGGGTAGAGGAGTAGGCTCTATGGGGTAGAGCAGTAGGGTCTATGGGGTAGAGGAGTAGGGTCTATAGGGTAGAGGAGTAGGGTCTATGGGGTAGAGCAGTAGGGTCTATGGGGTAGAGGAGTAGGGTCTATAGGGTAGAGGAGTAGGGAATAGCCACAGAACATTGCTAAAGTAATGATATTCTGAACTTTTGATGAATGTTTTCTGTCTTGCAGCTCGACCTTCCTTCCTTGTCACCCCTAGGGACAAGGTGGTTGGTGCGGGAAGACGGGTTTCCATAAGATGTGAGGTCACAGGGAATCCTATGCCAGCAGTTTTCTGGAACAAGGCATCTAGCCAGGTAGGCAGTCATCAGGCATTTGGTCTATCACCTGTGCTCACCAGTTTGTCTATACTGTATATAATGTTTACTCTTCTTCAATTATATTAATTGTCTGAAATCTAAAAGACCTTATAAGATCACTCCAGAAGGGGAAGTGTAATTGTATTATTAACAGGAGGAATATCTGTATAGATGCTTGTTTGTATTATTTTAAACATTTATATAGCGCCTTCCCAGCACCCTCAACATGCTTACACAGCAGTTTAACTTATCTAAAAATGTATGACTTAACCCTTAAACAATGAGCAGGATTAGTTTTCCTTACATTTTAGTGCACGCTTGTCGTTAAAGTGTTAGGTATGCAGAGAATCATACGAAACAGTGTATTTATATTAATGGAAGGTTGTTCCCACATTTATTTTATTCTTATCAATACTAACTACTCATGTTAGAAACAATCCATTAGATTAACGTATGTATTATTGTGAAACTGTATTAGTTTTTACCTTGAAACATCAAGCACAAAAGGTGGTACGTAAGTCAATCCTCTGATAGGAACTGTATATTGAAGGGCTAGACCTTGTCAATGTCTGACAGAGAAAAAGCTTTAGAGGGGAAGGAAACATCAGCTGAAGATTAGATTGCAGTCTGAAGGCAGTGAAAGAGATAGCTTGTTTCTCTTCAGTGACCAGAAATATGAGAGAGCAAGAGGAAGAGAGGTGGGAGAGAGAGTGAAAGCGAGAGAGAGATGTGGTTGGCAGGGAAGGAAGGAGAGAGAGACTGGGAGCGAGAGAGACAGAGAGAGAGAGACTGGGAGCGAGAGAGAGAGAGAGAGAGAGAGAGAGAGAGAGAGAGAGAGAGAGAGAGAGAGAGAGAGAGAGAGAGGAGAGAGAGAGAGAGAGAGAGAGAGACTGGGAGCGAGAGAGAGAGAGAGAGAGAGAGAGAGAGAGAGAGAGAGAGAGAGAGAGAGAGAGAGAGAGAGAGAGAGAGAGAGAGAGAGAGAGAGAGAGAGAGTGCAAGAGAAAAAGACTTCAACCAAGCTTGCTTTAAAAAATAAATGTTATGTTTTTGTAATATAATAGTATTATGATTACATGTATTCAAAAGAACTTATAAAGTGTTCAAGGTTGTAGATCAGTTAAGTCAGAAAAAATACACTATGTTATCAGTACTATCGTTGTTGTTGTGGTAGAGTCAACATCTTTATCGTCATCGTCATCGTCATCATCGTCATCATCATCATCATCATCATCATCATCATCATCATCATCATCATCATCATCATCATCATCATCATCATCATGCACATGTGAGGTGCACTTGAATGAAATTTATTCTTGGATGTCAGTTTCAGTATCTGAATATGCTTCAGTCAAATATTTGATTTTCATGGTGTTGTTTTGCTTTTGTGATAGACTTTCATGTTCCCAAACCAGGACCATGGAAGGTTTCGTGTGACGGCTGAGGGATCATTGGTAATTGAGAATGTACAGAAGGAAGATGCCGGTGAATATACATGCCAGGGGCTGAGCATGGCTGGCAGCGCCTACGCCAAAGCACGACTTGATGTCAAAGGTGACTCTTCAGATATTTGTGAACCTTACTGAATTCTTTGGTTCATTTTTATGGCATTTTATTTTTGCTGAGAGTGGGCTAGCACTGTATGAACTTTTGGTTAAAGCATTTAGTTAGCGTGTAGGTTCATGTGGGACTGTTAACTTTGTTCTAATTATGAACAGTGCTGAACAAGTTTAAATTGTCCAGGAAGTTGAGGTGAAGTCAAAGCTAATACTGAGAGAAGCAGACAAGCATGGAATCAAGTTTACCTTGGTTTTTGCTTGAAAATTACCTTGAATTTTACTAATTTTATTGTGGCGTTTCTTAGAGAATTGCCTTTGCTTTAATAGAAAGTTACCTTTGTTGAGTTCTATAGTTAGCAAGTCTCTGTTGGAGAGTTATGCAGCTGTTAGTTTGAGATTTTTCCATGCCTTTTCACGGATTTACTAACAGTGAAGATTTACCTTGGTTCTATTGCCTTTGAGAATGTTGCAAAGCAAGAGTTTTATTTTTAGTGATAAGATAACCAAACTTTATTTCCTCTGGAAAATAACGTAAAAAAGTGCACTTGTGCAAATGTTAATTTCTGTAAAGTTGACGGAATGATTGATTTAATGACTTTTTTAATCGATGTGTTTAAACAAAAATGCTGTGAAAAAATGAGATATGAAAAATTAAACTAAGGCATAACATCCATCCAACATCGACTGATAAGTGTGTCTTGTGATGAACAAAAACAATCTCGCTTCGGCAGCAGACATGGAGACGCCAGGAAACTCCGGAAGCAACTGGTATCGGCAAGCTATCACAACGTGATAACACCTCTGCTGCATGATAACACCTCCTGCTGAGATATATATGGAGACCGTTTTTAAGATAACAAAACTGTTCATAGAACATAGTGTTATTTATTGTTAATCTCCAGGTGAATGAAATTGACCTATTTTCACATGGCTTCATGAAACAAGACTCCAAACTATCATCCCTCTGCCAGCTATCCGTTTTTCCTCTATCTTTCCAGCGGCCACCCATCTCAAAACTGACTGATTGACTGATTAATTTGTTCATGCATTCATTGGACTATCTGAACCTGACATTAAGGAATTCCATTATCTCTTAGGTTGGCTTCAGGGCCTTGAAGAGATTCTTAGAAGGCACTATAAAATATCTACCGTAGTTACATATGTACACATACATACATACATACATACATACATACATACATACATACATACATACATACATACATACATACATACATACATACATACATACATACATACATACATACATACATACATACATACATACATACATACATAACATAACATAACATAACATAACATAACATAACATACATACATAACATACATATCAGTGCATAACTTGCATACATACATATATAACATACATGCATGCTTACATACTTGCATTTACTAAATCAACCATTCATTGATTGATTGAATGGTTTATTCATTCGTTCTTTGAATGATTGAAACATCCAGCCAATCACTTTTTGCAATCAACCATTAACCAGTCAATTGAGTTGTCAGTAATCATTTAAATGAGTGTGATTGATTGGATTTGATTGACAGATAGTGACACAAGGCCACCCCCAATAATCCATCAGGGTCCGCAGAATCAGACGTTGCCAATTACAGGGACTGCGTTGCTGTCATGCCTTGCCACGGGAGACCCTCCTCCTGCCATCCACTGGCTCAAGAATGGGGTCAACCTGTCACTCAGAGAGTCACGTTTCAACATCCGGGAATCTGGATCACTGGAAATATCAGGTTCGTTTGGATCACTGGATATAATTATCAGGTTTGGTTGGAACTCCCAAGTACTAAGATGGTTTCTGACACTCTGACACAGTATATCAGGCACCCGGATTATTTTGTCATCGCTCTTTCTTTCCTCTGAATGCCAGAGGCATTTTATTTAGCCCTGTAGTTGGCTGCAGTACTACTGGACCATGCCAAAGTGCAAAGTCGTAGCTATTTCAAGCCCTAACTAACAATGTTTCCGATGCTCGCCTTTGAACTTGTTGTTATCAGCGTCATTGTCATCATAATGATCTATCATCTTCGTGATTATCTTAGTCATTATTATCATCTTAGTTGTTGTTATCATCTTAATCGTTATCATCATAATCAGTCATTTTAATTATCAGCAGCAATAGCGCCAACATGACCTTCAGAATTAGACTTTGTTTAATTACTGACCGGTCAGGTTTTATTTTGCAAATTCTCGTCATTACATAGCATTGCATTACAGTAATACATTACATTGTAGTGCATCACACTGCTTTACATTGCATTACTTTGAATTACATTGAATTACATTTACATTTCTGTGTTAAGATTTGCGCCGTTCGGACACTGGGATCTACACGTGTAAGGCGATGAGCGAGACGGGTGAAACTGCATGGAGCGCCGCGCTCGTTGTAGAGTCAACCGACAATCCATCCATCATATTTCACCGAACTCCGGAGCCATCGACGTTCCCTGGTCCTCCTTCAAAGCCAACTGTCTCTGACGTCACAGAGACCTCTGTTCGTCTGTCCTGGAAGTTGAACATAAACCAGGGAGCATCTCCAGTCAATTCCTATTCCGTCGAATATTTCAGCCATGACACAGGCGAGGTAAGGATTGTGCCGATTGTTATCGGAAATTGACAATAATGGATAATTCTTTGTCCTGAAATGTGTTAGTGCTTAGTAATGGGTTGGTTCTGTTAATGAGGTCCTTACAATGTGGTGATACATACTTACATATAACCCAGTTTGTTTGTGAAAAATCAATAAATTTACATCTCGCTAGTTCAACTATGGTTCCATCAATGTATGTATGTATGTAACAGGACACTTTATGTAGCACATTTTATGTACCTCCCAAAGCTCTGTACAATTTTAATGCGGCTAACGTTGATTGGCCGATGAAACTTGGCAGTTACTTGAATATTTGACACAGTGCAGGTCCCGAAGATATAGGACAGATTGTAAATGAGTTGGTTGGTTCATTAAGAAACATGTCAAAAAAGAGATGCTTCCTTGGGTCTTCCACCAGCTAATGATTGGCCAATGCCTGAAAAATCATTAAATTAATTGACCATACACCAAATTTTTTAACTATGGTTCCATCAATATTGATACAATCAACACTTTATCCTTTATTACCCATGATTCGGCAAATTTTACAGCATAATAATTTTGTTTGGCTTTAATTATTATTTGTTTGAATTTATTCTGATGTGCAATAAATGTAGTTTATTTCATATAAGAGTGATCTGTTAGATATTTTAAGTGTAGTTTAGCATTTTTACATGACATCAATAATGCTGTGGTCATTCTTGGTTGTTTTGGTATATTACGACCTTTCTTATTGCGCTGAATCATTGGGAATGCAGTGTCATAAGCCTTCTTCAATTGTTCTATGAAAAGCGCTTATGCACGTGATGGATCATTATTTGTGCATGCTATTGATATCAAGGCCCAATCTATTTACATAAGTAATGACTAAAAACGCTTAATTGATTCATCACTTGAGCCACAATGGATGCTGATTGCCCTCTGTGTCACTCTGGCAGATTATTTTGTCCAACTGCTCGATAATTATTTCAGACAGTTTTGGACAATTACTGTTGCTGAGTCTGTGCGTTGGAATAATTTTTGTTTTCACCATGGATTTAATGCATTTTGGACGGTTTTCTTGCACTTTATCTTGACCATGTGTGACTGAAATGGTTCACCTTCAGAAGGGGGTAGGCTTCCAGTTGGACAATAGAGCCTCAGACATACAGACCTTTGTATGCAATCTACATCAGGATACTCTGAACGACTGAACCTGTTGGAGGAAGTGCAAAGAGAGTCTTTATAGTGGCAATGACCGTCAATCACGGAATGTCTCAACTAAATGCCTAAGTACTAGCCAGTGGGCAACAAATACCTGTCCTGCGTATATCCAGTGGTTTGAGGGATTTCCAGATGTCACTTGATCGCATCTTACATCTGCGAGGGACTTCTGGATGGTGATACAACCATGAGCCATCATTGCTGGATCACATCACCAATAGTTGTTCCCTCTCCTCAGTTATGTGCGCTTCAAGAACTTTGATCTTGCTGTCATCTGTTAGCTCTAGTTTGGCTCTGCATCAATGCACAAGCCTGCCACTAGTGACTTTTGGTTATCTGAAGATTGTTTGCAAACTGATGAATGTTCAGTTCTTAATGACATAGAAATAGAACATCATTTATGTTAGGACAGATAGTATTATTTATGTCGACAATCTGTGTTCAGTTTATACAACAGCCCTTGTTTACTTGGCCCAAATTTTAATCCTCATGACTTCAACTGATTTAATATTATGCGACTGAATTGTAGGAACCTCGTTTTCAAAATATCTGATATTTTCTTACTTCTATGACAGTCAACTGTCACTGCTTTGGCACTGACATGGCTTCATTAATGTATTGCTGAATGTTTTACCTTGATATCACTTTTGTGCATAACTGTAGACATACAGGAAGTGGCAGGGCATGGCATTTTTTATTGAGGATGGTGCAAATTTTAATGTTTTGGATTTTAATCAAATAAATTCCAAGTCATACCATGCAAGCATTTTATAACTTTGCTGCAGGATTGCAGAATAAACTGGATTGTTATCACACATTAATAATGTTTTATCTCACTTAGTTTATATTATTTTCTAAAACATCCACATTTGTCATAATGTTGCAATATTGCATGCAGGTCAAATGATCAGCCCTGACTGGAGAGATTAAATCTTCTCCACAATAGCACATCCTCATTATTTAAGTTTTATTCTAGTAATGAACAACATTTTATTGATCTGAACATTCTGAAAATTTATCATATTAATAAGTTAGAAATTTGTGAATTTCTGAATCAGTTCATTATAATGTTGTTAGTTTGTGCTACAGTTGGATTATTTTAAGTTGTTCATTCATCATTGTGGATTTGTATGAGGGTATATGCTTGGACCTTCCCTCCATCCCTGGATTGACTATAGTTTTCTAGATACACACATACTTACAGACATGCATGCATGGTAATGGTGATGATGATGATGATGAATTTCAGGGCTGGGTGATGGCATCTGAGGACATCAAAGACCAGACGTACATTGTGAGAAACCTCCTTCCAAATACTTCCTACCTGTTTCTGGTGAGGGCAAAGAACTCTCATGGCCTCAGTCTTCCCAGTCCAGTTACATCACCAGTCCGAACCAAAGGTCAGTACAGCGTGGATAAACTCTTCACTTGCCTCACCCCTTACCCCTCCCCTCTTCTTCCTTTGATATGACCGAGTGACTCACTCATATGATGCTTGGACCCTCCCTCCATCCCTGGATTGACTATAGTTTTATAGATAAGGTTGTGTGATTAAGTGATTTATCGTCATTATGTTATTTCTAGTGTGGCTTCACTGTTAAATGTCTGGACAAACTGGAATTAGCTCCTGTTGTTGTAAATATTTTAGTTGAATCACGCTGTGTAGTTTCCTTCTACTTGAGTTGAACCCTGTCAAGTTTTATTTTTCTGTGAGTTATTTCAACCCAGACCTCCGATGGTTCAGATTCATGCCAGGGCAAAAATTGTCTTGAGAAGTTTGCTCCACTTTTGCCCTCTGCTCGACTCAAAAGAGTACATGCTGATATACACTGTCGGTGGGAAGATCAGATGGTGAGGTAGAGAACCTGCCCTTGTATGCCGAGGCTGAGAAAATGGAGTCACTAAGACTTCATACCCATGGTTGCCTCTCTGAATTAGCTCAAGGGACTGCTCTGTTCTTGTATCTCAGCATTAAGTCCCTTTAAGTCAGCCAAGAGCATGGCCATATACATGTATGTGAAGAATTTGAGCCTGTGCTCCATTGGAATGCTTCCTTCAGCACAAGAGGGAAATAACTGAAGTCTTCAGTTGTTCAGATGATGACTAAAATCTCTGCCATCTGGTTTAGTCCTCAGATTTACTAATCCACTCCTCAGGCATTTCATTCCCACAGCATCATATTTCATCAGAGGGACAGTGGCTTCTGCTGCTGCTGCTATTTATATGGAAATCCTGTGGGACTTGGAAACTGACAACTTTTAGATCCTAGGTTTGTGTTGATGCTTTGCTGTTGCAGTCTTGTGGATCAATCCATCAGGATCCTAAAACTTCCGAGGACTAATGTTGATCATATACAGATCGAGTGATCGCCTTACCTTACCATACTTTACTCAGCCATACTATACTTTCCATTACCTTACCTTAAGTTATTGTATCTTACCTTGCCTTACATTAAGTTACCTTACTTTCCCATACCTTACCTTACCTTATCTTAACCTACTTTAGCATTTCTAGGATCAGAGTCTTGATCTTGTGCATTTAGTCCTTGAGGTGATTTAATTTCCTTGGCTGAATTTCGTTATTTAGGTGAGAGTTTGCCTCATCCACAGCCCACTCCATGCATGGAGCCCGGGGTGACGGAAAAGCTTTCCGGTCAGGTGGTTCACATGCTTCCACAGGAAGTCCTCGGTTCAACAACTGTCAAACTCAACTGGGAACTCCGAAAGAACTTGCTGCGCCATGTTGCCGGATATCACCTCAAGTACCGCGTGGCTCAGGACCTTGACGATCAGAGCAGTTCAGCGAGACAGCCACAAGCAGACTACATCATCCGGACGGTTCAATCGCCGACCTCAGTGACCCATGTCCTCAGTGGGCTCCAGAAGTACACGTGGTACGAGGCCATGATTCTGCCATTCTGCGGCACATTCGAGGGAACGGAAAGCAACACAATTCGATTTCGAACCCTCGAAGATGGTGGGTATTAGTTAAGACCATTCTGAATCTATTTGTCAGTTTATGGAAGTGTTTAGTGAACTCTGTCTCATCTGTCTTGAGGTATCCAACTGGGCCAAGAATCACTTTCACAAGAAGTGCCTAGTCAAATAAAGATGCCTAGCTTCTTAGACTTTCTTTATTTATTAAAATCAAACTAACTCAATTGTTCAGGTACTTTTCATCAGTAACATTACACAGCTAGTCTTACTTATTAAGAAACACAACATTAAACCATCATTCTCCAAGCTCAATCGGACCCCAACCGATTTGACCCTGTGTAGCACCCTGTAAAAGACTCACAAATTATCTTTTCTCTGCCTGTATCTTTTCTGCAGTTGAAGACCATTCTATTTGGTCTGATGATTTGCAATTATAATTGTAATTGTAATTATTGACCTCTTCATCTGTTCTTGCTTTTGCAGTTCCGTCTGCTGCTCCAAGGAACATTCGAGCAACAGTGCTGGAAAATGACACGCTTCTCATCAACTGGGAACCTCCACCGAAGCACTTCCGCAATGGTGTTCTCAAGGGATACCATGTAAGAAGGCATCACCAATCTCATGTGGTCATTTGTATGTGATTCCGTGTTTGTGTTCTAACACAACAGATGAGCAGTGATTAAACACTGTGGTGATAGGATGTTTTAATCTTTTCATTGTCTTAACATGAAAATCAAAATATTAAGTTAGGGGTTAGGAATATTGTTTTTTGACAAGGTTGATCCTTTAGGATTGCAGAAATGAGGGGAGCATTGTTCTGGAATGGCTGGTCTGTTCTGATGCTTGTTGGAATAGGTGCATTATTACTATTTTTTTGCCCCGAGGAGGCTAAGGTACTCAGATCCTCAGGAATTAAGAAATATTATCTGGAGAAAATAGAAACAATTATTATTATTATTATTATTATTATTATTATTATTATTATTACTGTTACTATTACTATTACTACTACTATTACTATTATTATTATTATTATTATTATTATTATTATTATTATTATTATTATTATTATTATTATTATTATTATTATTATTATTATTATTATTAATACTGCTACTACTATATCATCATTAATTTTTGCATATTTTTATTATTTTTTTACCCCAGGTATCTATGGTCCCTCGAGACTTCAAAATTACTGGAGATAAGGACCTATTATACTAAATTAACTGTAGGCGCATAGTAATATTGCATTAGTTACAGAGTAAAAATTCCATTTATCCTATGGTAGTTAAGTGCTGTGAAGTCTATTAAATGTCATATAATTTTAAATATGTCACCTGCAGATCTACCTCCAGGGTAATGAGTCGAAATTCGATCGAATCGTGGATGTGAATTTCTCAATTGAATCAGTTCATGTACGCCATCTGGTGAGAGATATGCCATATCGTCTGCAGATGGCAGCCTACAATCGCATGGGCGAAGGCATCAAAAGTGAGCCCATCATACTTGGTGAGAAGAAATTCAGATTTCTTTTGGTATAAATAAATTAGGGGCTTTTTGACAGTTTGAAATAAGTGAGAATAGGAGGATAGTGAGGTTTAGAAGATTACCAAACAGTAGAAGATTATCAAGGATTTGTCAGTTACGAAGATTGAAGGTTTGTGAGGATTGACAGCATATTAGTATATTGAGTTATAGCCATCTATAATCGACAGTGGGTCAAGGATTAGTGAGAAGTGTGTGCAATAGTTGTTTAATTATTTTATACCTTTGTTCATTAGTAGTTTTTTTATGCCATTGTACAAAAATAGTATTTTTGTCCTGTGTGTTGCAGGTCATTCGATGGGTGAGGTTGATGAGCCACTTTTTAGCCAGCAGTGGTTTCGGATCACAATCATCGCAACAGTCGGAGTAATTCTGTGGATATTCTTCTGCATTCTTAGCATCTGCGTCTATCGCAAACGAAAAGCATTAGTCAAAATGAACAAGAAAAACGGTAATTCTAATCAAACTTACCAGCCCTTCTTTCAGCATCTTTTATTGATAATTGTTATAATTTAACAATAATATTATGTATGTTTAATAATAATTACATGTATTATCACTGCATGTATGCTCATATCTTGGTGCTATGAGATAAGAGTTTTTTGTTCTCTGCAATTCAGTGCAGTGATTTGTAATATAATCCAGGCAGGGAAAATTGCAGGAAAATTGTCTGTATGTAAAATCTACCCCTCGATTTATTGTGATTTGAAAATCACGATCTGACCTGAAAGCAGTATGGATTTACTTGTGGTATTCATATTTCATATTATATTAGTTTTTATTCAGTACATAATTTGATATTAGATTAATTTCTTGTGTGTACAGTACTGTTGATAGCCTTGCATTATCAAATGTGTGTTATTTTCATTTTCAGCCAAATGTCACGATGATAGTTTAGGGTGAGTTTCATTTGCTACTGAAATTCTGTGGAAATTATTTTGATAGTTATTGAGTTTGATTTTGGCAATATATTGTTGAGCCATGCAACCATTACTGAAAGGTAGCGGAGTCATTTCATGTGCAAATTGTACCAGACCATTCACCTAGATAGCTACTTGGGTTACAAGTTCTGCATGTAAGAGGATGGAATCGCAATCTTAACTAGGTACTAAGAGATGTCTATCTCGGGCTGGTATGGTCTGAACATGAGGACCTAACCTGGCATAGCATCCATTTAGACAGGCGGCTGTGGTGAAGGATCTCACCTGGGAAAATCATAGAAAAGTTATTAGGGTTAGCGCCCTTGTAGCGGCATGGTCGCGTTATGGCGCTCTAGAAATTGTCCATGTTAGAGCTGCATGGTTGCTCTACAGAAAGGTGTACATGTACATTTATTCTGTTGTCTTTTTAAGTTTCCTATATTTTTGTCTAGTAGTTTTTAAGCTGCCCATTGATTAGCACTTGTTTTATATTTAAATTGAGCTAATGAGGGTCCTTGAAATCATATGATGTTTAGATTCAGTCACATGAAATTACAGAAATATATTTGCTTTTGTGATTGTAAACCTCCCGTTTGTGTAGTACATTTAAGCCATTGTATAATGCTGAATTAGGTAACTATCTATGCCTGTTACTGCATCATAATGTAAAGTGATCATTTCAAGGTCAAGAAATACAGATATTAATAATTGATATAATTGGTTAAAAATTGCACAGTGATAGAAGGTGTACTGATGCAAATTTGAACACCAAAATGTACTGTAACCATATTTACATTTTAAAAATTGCTAACCCATACACAGGTGTTACTGGAGATGTATATTTCTTGTTGTGTTTATGACGTGTTGCAGGTCATGTCAGAAATCAGGTGAACTTGCTAGCCAGATACCTCTTATTGCGGGCAAGGGCAACAGGGATACTTCTCTAGCGCCTAGTATGGTCGGCCAGCCATGTGTTGCCACTTGCTGCTGTGAAAACGAGTCGCCCAGTGATGGCGACTCAAAAACCAATGGAAGTCTTTTGCATGGTCACACCTACCAGACACGTAAGAACCCCTTTTAGTGTTTGGTCTTAGGAATCTTATTTGTTATTTCATTAAGTTGCAGACATTTGGATTTTGAGGAGGATTTTGGACACACAGTTTAAGTGACCATTGATAATTGTCACACACATTATGATAAAAACGCTGTAGAAGTTGATAAATATCATCAGTTACTTATTGTAAGATCGCATGTTTTATGTGGCACTTCTTCAAGGACAACTCCTCAGTAGTGCAGGCATGTATCTTATACATTGTTATCAAATCTGTATTAAGGAGTTCTGGTAACATAATTGAGGCTATTTTATTTGAATTTTTTAAATTTATTATGTTTGGAAGAATCGTTATAATTTGAATTATGCTATTTGTCTTAGATAGCATCTGCAATTTACATTAGCTATTGCTAGTTATCTTGCATTAGCGTCTCATTTGCAGTAGTCGTAATTGGGTTTTACCTGCGATATCTGCTTTCTGTTGTAGTAGAATCCGTACAAAATTTGGATAGGCCATACCATTGTGACAACTGTTATGGTGGTCCTAGTTCCATGCAATGCTACAGCCAAACGACACCGGCCGTACCCTATGCCACAGCTACACTGGTCTGTGGGGCACCATATCACACAGTCTGTGGCACTGGAAACATTCCGAATCCTCAGGCGTACATGATCCACCAGCCAAACATGAAACAAGGAACTGGCGCACTGACAGATGCAAAGAATGAAAGTCCCAGTAGCACGTGTAAGAATTTCAGCAGTGTTTTGATCATATTTTGATTTTAAGAATTCTAATAAGTTTAATAAACCTTAATTTAAAATTAAACAAATCCAGTAATTTTCATTTAAAAATAATTGTAAAGAATTTAAGTAATTGTACATTTGAACTTATTTGTTAAGAATTCCAGTAAATTTTAATTTATATTCAATTAATTTAAGTGAGTAGTTTAAACCTATCCAAACAACTGCACTTACAGTAGTTTCAGGAGATAGTTGCATCACATAGTTCTTTAAGAACTAGTTGAGGTCATTTACCTAAGTTTTGGACTCTTCTTATATTTCTGTTATTATTAACTGAGAACATTTTCTTGCATTTGCAGAGATCAATTACTTACTTACATTCCACACATTGTTGATTTAGCGTTAGTGCTGTGTTGGAGTGTAACAGCTTTCAGCAGAGTTTACTTTACATAACATCGGAAATGATCCAAAAAATCTACTTTTAACTGATTTCAGTTGGTGAAATCGGAAACCGTATGCCTGCCTCCGTATCGATGCCAATGAACCCAGACCCCAGTCATCGGCCAGTGATTGGGTCAGACAAGGGTTGTGATGCTCCTCATTACGAGTACGTGATGTACAATAATAGGTAAGGTCTCGTAATGATGATATTCAGTAGCTCCTCTGAGTGATTCTGACAATGCAGTGTAATACATTCGCAGATACGTGCACATGTAAACTTGGATAAGTCACTGAACTGTTATAATTGATAACAATGTTGATAGCAACTGATATTCATTTTCTTAATCATGATAACGACAATATGCAGGATAGAGAGGGGTATTAAGGTTATTCTAGTTTCTGTATTAGATTTAACACTTTAGTGACAAGCTGCATTGGTTTCCAGTTGCTTTTAGTACACTCTTGTCGTTAAAGGGTTAAGGAGGCATTCATTCTTAAGGTAATTGCTAGTAAAATGTCAGATAGTTTGATGATGCAGTTTCTCACATGATGCACCCCATGATGTATGTAGCGGAGTGTTTGTACAATGCAGTCGCTGAAGGCATCAAAAACTTCAGAAGGATCATGATCTGTTGACTTCTATTGAAAATTATCACAGTGCATAACTGGCCTATCTGATAATTGTTTTCCTAAAGCTTTGAAATTCACTGCTCAGCTCTTTTCATTCTGTTAGTCCTTGACCTTCACTGAGGTCTAAGCTTCAAACTCATCTGTTTTGATTTGCCTACTTGCCTCAACTTGTCTTCTTGTAACTCTGACTCAGTGGATTTTGACTTCTCCAATGGGTGACATGTTTGACTTTGGTTTTGCTCAAAGTGACGATCGACTGATGTCTTATTAAAATGGCTCTATACAAATATTTAGATTAGATTATTTAGATTAGATAAGTGTTGCATTGTTTCTTCATTGCTTGATTTCAGAATGTGTAACAGTGAAAATCCAGATAAGCATGTTGTTTTTGGGAAAAATGAGCGTGGATGTGATGATCCGTACAGTGGCATCGAACCTTCCAGGTGCTTCACTCCGGAATCAGTGGTTACTACCGACTCCGAAGCTCAGGGTAAAGATGCTTTGAGATTCTTATTAACTTCACTGTGCTGCATCAAATCTCTAAATTGTTACAGTAACTGCAACTGAATATGGCTAGAACTTTATATGCTCAATTGTCTGATTACTCGTAGAGCATCTTCATTTTAGCGCATCAGCAGACAATATTGTGGCCAGTGATGTCTGTGAGTGTATTAGCCATGGTGTGTGTGTTATTGTGGACATTACTTTAAAGTGTATAGTGGCTAGGGTAACTGTTAATATATTATGTACCACTGCACAATTTGTAATCAGCATGATCTTGACAACATGACAACAACAACAGATAGTTTGACATTATAGTATTATGCTTTATAGTATATCCAGTGTTGCCTGCCTAAATAAAAAAATGCCAATCTGCTCATGGATTTGAACTCTAAACAGAGATGTATTAGACATCTACACATCATATCATTGTCATCGGTTCCTGATCCCCGCCACTTGGCTTCCAGTCTATCTTGGGTTTAACCTAATGTTGATGCTTAGTCCATGTCTTGTTATTTTCTGATTTATAGTATTTCCTTTGCAGTTGTGGTCTTGCTTTGCTTCTCTTTACTTGAAATCTTGTTTAAATAGGGATGCAAATGAAGTGAATGGAACCCTACAAGACCTGAAACATTCTAAACAGTGGAAAGTGACTGTTCTACATGATAGTGTAGATTGTGGTTAATATTCATGTGAACCAGTTTTTTATGCTTGACATTGACCGGAGTTGCAGACTGGCATCATGCCTTGGTGCATTATTCAGTGTTAGCATGAGATGAGAGAATATTTTAGACCAAGTGATATTTGTGATATCAAGAATCATAATCATATTCTCCAAACTTCTAAAGCATCACTCTAATTCAAGCTCAGTGCATCAGCCTATTCATGAGCGCTGGACAATTGTGGGTGAGCAACTTGTCCAAGGTCGCTACACAGTGGCTTGAGGTAGATTCGAACCTGCGACCTACTGGTTACGAGGCACAGAACATACCGCTACACCACCACATACCTCTACACCACTTCGTCACCGTGTCAAGAAAGAACAATTACCAGCTGAACTTTGACTCTTTGAGAAATTTGTTTTTTATTGTGCAGCATCTTGGAAAAG
Organism: Allolobophora icterica; assembly: GCA_963556255.1. NCBI lineage: Eukaryota > Metazoa > Annelida > Clitellata > Crassiclitellata > Lumbricidae > Allolobophora > Allolobophora icterica. The sequence continues at coordinate 33,550,260 of OY744609.1, read as the reverse complement.
TCTGTTTGGTGAAAACAGTTGACTGGTGGTAGAGTGTGTGAATCGGCTTTTGACTAAAAACCAGAGTAAGGTAGCAAAGTTGTAAGAAAATAGAGCACTGTTATCTGTCGTTGTGTTGCAGATGGTAGCCAAGCAACGTGGCCAACGGACAATGAGTCCATCTCCAACTGCAGTTCTGTCAGTTCATGTGGTGCGGATGCCGACTCTTTTATTGGCGAGATAGACTTTGCCAGTGCTGTCACTAAGGCTGCTGAACTGTCAGGGTTATCAGTAGTCGGTTCAACCGTCAGCCCGCTCGTTCCTGACAACCAGAAAGGTTGTGACTAATCTTTGAGTAGAGTATTAGCCAGAAACTTTGAAGAAAACAACTTAGTCAAAATTTCTTTTGTATTGCTAGTGGCACATGTTGTCGGAAGGCAAAGATCTGGCTTTACACCACAGAATTCAGTTTGTAATGTGTTACTGAAATTGGGAAATTGTTGGTAACCTGTGCAAATGGTTGAAGGAAAGGATGTTGAGCTTTTAGTGTTTGTGCTTACACCTATGTATGCTGAAAGATTGGTTTATTTATCACATTTTAAGTACTAAGCACTTGCCTCTAAGTCTCAAAATGTTAGACAGCTTTTAAAGTTTGACAAGGTGCATCCACAGAAGATTGCACAAGGCATCAGCAACATGTTAGACTAGATATCCAATGAATATTAGAATTTTTTTGTAAAATACTAATAGTATAAACGAACAGAAATGTCAAAGTCAACTTTTGTTATGCTCCCCTCATTGGCTGCTTCCGACTAATGAATATTCATGATCAATGATGTCACTGTTTACAAGTGGTGACATTCCAACAGCTGTTCGTTTCACACTTAATTCAACATAGATTTAAATATACCATAAATGGCTGCTGTTTTAACCTAACAGCTTCAAACAGGCTTAAACGAATTTACTTAGGTGGCAAACAGGCTAAAACGAACAAGCTTAACGGGCTTAAATGGGCCAATTTACTTACGCCACGCATGCAGAAACTTGCTTTCAGTTTAATTGCCCTTTTCCCAGTTTTTTTAAATGGATTTGAGATTTTCACAAATTTTTAAACTCTGAAAGTCATAATGAATTTCACGCACATTGGAAAATACATTTTCAAATTGTTTTTAAACCATCTTGGGATGGACAATAATCTAGTTAATTAATAATGAATCAAATGAATATTTGTTAATGACTGACAACAATAGCTGGTTGATTTGGAAGCAGTATGCTGGCAGTTGCTGTCTTCTAAGTTCATATTTAATGTTTCAACTTCTGGCTTTGTTCAGTTTTATAGATCATCTTTATGGTGTACACAAATTTTGCAAATGCTGTTTAAACCAATACTAGCTTCTTTGGCACATGTTCCTGCATTCCTTTTGGATTTTGTGAGGACTTGTTTAGGCTTCATTTCTAATAAAATACAGTAGAACAGTAATTTGATAATGCCCTCCTTGCCACCATACTAGTATTGTTTTGGGTTGATCACAACTGAGAATGCATGTAGATGCAATAATTTTGATGTATTGTCAGTTAACATTCCGCACTTGTTTGTTCAGTTCGAAAGCACAGCCGATCTCGACAGCGTCGTGCCAATCGACCAGCGAGTCCTTACAGCACCGACAGCAACTACAGCATGTTACCCACGCAGCACAAACCTTACCCAAAGGCAGATCGCCGAAAACAGATTGGCGAACAACAAGATGACGTGCAGGGTAGGAGACCGACAAACCAGTCAGTCAACCTTCAGATTGGTATGCCTTCCTTGTTAACTCACTCTTTTAGTTGGTTACTATTATTAGCAAAGTAAAGCTCTAATGTCTTCTAGTAGAAGGCCCTCCCATTTCCTGCTGTTAAGCCCTTGAGCTGCAACATTTGGACGAATCCAAAGGTCGTGGACGTGGGAACGGTGCATTTCGGTGCTTACTGTTCCTTCGTAGCTTATGCTGGGACCAAATTATACTGTTTGGTGGCAGAGACAAGTGGGCGAACAACTTGACCAGAGTTCACTCAGCATGCTCAAACCCACAACCCATAGATTTTACAGACCAGGAACACACCAGCAGACGAACTTGTCTGAAGTATTATTATTAGACTAGGAAATACTGTAAAATTTAGTTTTTAGATTTACTTCTCACAACTACAAATGCTGAGTTAATTTATTTTTTACATGTGTTTTATGTTTTGAGAGATCAAGATGATTATTTTTAGCTTTGCAACACTTCAGAACTGAGGGCTTTCACCATCAAGTTTTTTTAGGTTTTTATGCGAATATTTTGGAATGGATGACCGTTTTTGTTGTGCACAAATTTTCTTTTAAAATCCTATGTTAAGCAGAGCCATTTCACTAATCACTTCGTTTCATTTCTGCTAAGATCTTCATTTCAATGCAAGACCATACAACAAGTAAACTTCATAATTTAGAATTCCCAGGAGTTACGAGGCAAAGAATTTACGCAATTTGCACTATGTTTTATGTTCAACTGTATCAATCACATTATGTTGTCTGGCAGAATCTCACTCCGTTAGGCAAAGCTTATTTTTCATAAAATTCATTGGGTTCATATGCTAAGTGACTCAGAGTTCATAGTACGTCTAATTTATTTGACCATCAGAGAGGGAATGCTTGATTTACCTCTAACTGAGTGGGATTAGTATGGCAGAGTCTCTCTTCCTGACTCTTGTCATTATTTCTGACTCATGTTATATTCTGTCTTAAATCTGTTCTACCTCCACTGAACTATGAGCATTTTAATAGTATCAATGCACATTTATTTATGTAAGCTTGAAGAAAATCATATAAAAGAGCAGTTGTATCTTAATATTTACAGATGATATTCCGTTAAAAAAATCGGCTGTTCCTTATTCGGCTGCAAACAGCTCTGGACGAGGAAAGCTTAGCACGACAGTCAACAGCCTTGCGCATTCACGAAATCCTGCCATTTCTACACAACCAAACCCAGTTACAACTTTTGATATGCGCCAGGTACTGTATACTGGAATAACCCTACTCGTTTTTCAAATGAATTTGGCCAGTGAAGTCCTTTATCACTGCTGCCAGTTTGAAATGACAGCCCACTATTTTAGGTTTCCATGTATGGACTGCAGTAGCCCTAGAATGGGAGTGGACACATCTACTTAAACAGCTTGGGCCTTGAAAGTGAGCTGAGCTGCGACATTTACTGAGTCGCCAATAATGGTTGCCATGGATGATGAGAGAGAGAAGGGAGACTTGAATGTACGTTGGAAGGGAGAAGGTAGCGATGAGAGAGACCGAGACAGAGACAGAGACAGGCAGAGAGAGACAGAGAGAGACAGAGAGAGAGACAGAGAGACAGAGACAGAGTGATCGTAATCTCCAAACTTCTAAAGTGCAACAGTCATAGTTGGATAATCTCAATATACTCGGCACCTTGTTCCTTGAGATGATGAGTCAGTGTCTGTGCCACATTGTGAGCATCTGTTTGTGAAATTCAGTAGCGATTTTCAAGAGCATTCTCAACATCATCATCGGTCACTATAATAGTGCTAGCACTTTCATTAAACTACTGCGTGTTAATTGTGCCCACACGTTAATCTCTTAGTATCGAGAGGCATGGTGGCACCGTGTGTAAACCGGACTCACTTGTTATTGATGCACGCGTTAACGGTGTTTCACTCTATGTGACTTTCAGTTCTATCAGTGAAATTGTAATTTTAAAACCTGTTAAGTGTTGCCTGCTGATAAAATAGTCTTTTGCCCACGTTACAAATGATATCTTAGAAGTTATCCACTAAAACACTTTGGTAATAAACAATTTATGTTAAGGCTCTTTGCCTTTCTGATTTGCTTCCAGAGGATTCAATGTCACCTGTATTTCTTATTTTCAGACAAATATGGTTTAGCTTCATCGTAATTCAGTGATGTGGACTTGAAATTCTAAGTCATCTGCCTCAGCGACCAGAGACGACATCGATCGATCGTCTGTGGTAGAACTGAATGAAACGGATGTCTCTGCATCTGACTTTCATCCATCTGGGAATCTCGACTCACGCGCAACTTCAACACAAGAATTCTCTCTCGTTGTGTGTTAGGCTGCAGAATTCAATCAACCTCTTGAATCGCAAATTGTTTTGTCAATCTGAATCACCAGTTGTTGATCTGAATCACTCTTTTGACCTAAATGACAAACGTTCAATCAGCGTTCTTGGTTATTACGTGATACACTGAGTGACCTTGCTGCTACATCTACCTCCAGCAGACAGTGTGTGTGACCTGACCTAGATGTTGATGTGTGTCGGAGGAAAAGCCTGCCATGTGTCGGAGACAGTTTATGAACTTTGGCAACAATTACTATACACAGAGTGCCGTTTCCTTGCTAGTCACCACAATTTCTGTATGTGATATGCTGATAGAACGCTGTAATTTTGCATAACTCTTAGGAATGTCCCAAAGCATTTATAACACTGCTGAATCATTTATAACGTCGGCAAGCTGTCAGCACTTGGAAGCCAAGAGATTGCTGTACATTTGCAATATAATATATGTTGATTTGTAAAGTCTGTATGATATTTTTATGCTGATCAAAATACTGGTTTAATCATTTTCTTTTTAGGCTCTTTACTTTTAAAGAAAAATTAGAATGGTATGAGCCATAAGGATTAATTTGTTTAAGAATGCAGAAATGCAATAGCTTCATTTTCTACAGTGTTTTCAACGATTGATTGTTGTTGAAACAGCTTAACACAGCTTCACTTTTTAAAGCTGCCTAAACATCATTAATTGGCTTCAGTTTTTAAAGCTGTTTAGGCATAGCGTAATGCAACTTGGAAAGGCACTTTACTGTAGTGTCCGGTTGTATAAGTGGATGCTTGAAAGAAAGATTAAATGAGAGTTAGAATGAGTTGACATTTAGAATAAAACTAGAAGCTGGAAGCATTTTGTGATATTTTTGTTAATCAAAATAATGGTTTAACCTTTGTCAGTACTTTGTCAGCTTGCTGATCCTAGTAAATAAAGTAGCATAAGGTTGGAATCCAGAAAGTTAAAAGAAATTGACAGTGAACCGAGTTCAGTGTGAAATCTGTCATTTCTTTTGCAAATGGTTACATTTTTTTTTTCATTTCCTACTTCAAAAACTTATCTCAAGAGTTTATAAAGCTCAGGACTTCCTTATTTAACAAAAGATCCTATGAAAGGATTGTGTTTTCAAGACAGGTTGTTGCAAGACGGTTGTGGTTCAAGTGAAACCTGAATTATTTCTGTATTTATGAATGTTTGTTTAATACCAGCTATTTATCACATTCTACAAAAGAATGACTTGTGGTTACTGTGCCTTCTTGCACCCTGGTACATGTCTCTGGAATTCACTAGCTAAAGTTTAGTGGAACTCTCGTTATATTATCATCCTTGTATCTCATTTCACAAACAGTTGAAGGCTTGTCTTCTTTAGCTACCTGTGCTTTGGAGGTGAATTCATAAATTAGCACAAGATAAATATTTTAGAATGAATTCTTTTTAAATACTAACAACCTCATGATAGTGCCTTGGGACTATTTATTACCAGCCATGAACTTGATGAAGTTGCTTAACGGATGATTATATTAATATAATGTTACCTGCATTGGTCAGTCTCGTTTATTAATTATAATTATGCCAGCAGAATCATTTTGCCTGCTAGTGTTTGTAGAGTTCTCAGAATCACAGAGTCAATAAGTATACAATTTTAAACTATGCTTATTTATAACAGATGTTTCTTGATAAATACTCTTGTTATATTGGCCTTTTCATGGTTTTGACAGACTAGGCTGGCACGAGCAGTGGCGGCGATCTTGTCTGAGAGGTGGGGGGGGACAAAGTCGGCCATGGTCTGGTCGATAACTCTTTTTTAAGGAATTCCCACAAAAAATTCTAAACTTTTTTGGAATTCATCTCTCCCAAAAAGTTGATGACTTTTTTTTAGTCATTCACCTCTTTTACGACTGTTTAACAATGTTGTTACCTTTTTTCCAAATGTCATCCCCACTGTTACACTTTAAAAAAAATTCTTCTCCCACAAAAATTCTGTGACTTTTCTCATAATTTTCGGGGGACACTTCTGCTGAAAAATTTTATTTTTACCTTGTCTGGTCAAAAAAAGGCTGTGAAAACCCTCACACGCAATTACATTTGCTGGCCTTTTTTAATCCTTCTTAAAAATTTGGGGGGACAGATGTATGGCATGTCCCCCCACTCCTAAAGGTGGGGGTCTTGTCCCCCGCAACCCCTCTAGATAGCCGCCCATGGGCACAAGAGCCTGCTTGACAGAACATTGCCATGACAAAACTAATATATGTAGTGGTATGCTGTAGCTGCAAGGCAATTGTGAATGCGTGCACTATATGTTGAATCTCTACAAAAAGCTATAGGTATTCCTTCAGGAGTCACACAGTCCTGTGTGATAATGAGTTCTTATTTATTGCAAGGCCTTGTTCTAAAGCAGAATTCAGATTAAGATTCCTAACCATGTTACATCAGAAATGAATGTTAAAACAAAGAATTCTGTGAGGTGCTAGTGTTACATATCCAATGCGTTGATCTGATTTTGTATTGTTGGCTTGTGTCTGTTGTTGGAATGGGCACGTCAGCATCGAGAACATTGTCTGCTTTGCTAGAAGAGACATTGCCTGGAAGTGCCTGGAAATCAGTTGGTAGAACTCAAGGGGTGTCTCCATGTTTGTACACTGGTAGAAGTGTCTTAACTTGGTCTGCATCAAAGACATTATCTTTTTGCATGAGGACACTGCATTATATTCTACCTGGACAGGCCACAGCTCTGATTTGGTTGATTAGAAATTCTACTCACAAAATTGCCAATTATGCACATTTTATATCAGTTTAAATTTCTAAATTGTTTGATACCAGTCTTTGGACTCCTGGAAAGTTTCTTATTCTTCATACTGGTGTATTTATACCCAAATTTTTATTGAATAATTTGACAAACTGTTTGAATCTTCTCTTATCACCCATTCATTTACGCTTCTGGTCCGAATTGAGTAAGTTTCAGAATTGGCGCTTTACACTTGGATACTGAATGGTAGTTAAAAAAACTGCAATAGTTTGAACACCACCTGAAATCCTGTCACTGACAGTTATGTTCATGGGTTTCTTCATTGCATCGTCAAAAGAAAGTGAACTGGTATGTCCTCATTGAGCATTATTAAACATCCCAGCAGGGGCGTCTATCCCCCCTGAAGTCATTGGAGCAACTTCCAGTCCCTCCCCTTATCTTCCATTCCTTCCTTCTTCCTGTTAATGATGGCACATACACTTACAGATCTCCCCCCCCCCATTTCTTGGATGGAGCATTTGCTCCAAGGGTTCCATGGTGTAGATGCCTATGCATCCCAGTATGATTTGCCTGTTCTCTGTAACACATGAATTCGTTTTACAAATGAATCGGATATCAATTGATATCATTTGCCCAACTGACTGAATGAGTCTTTTTTTTTTCTTAATTTTTGCCAATTTTAACAGGGTAGCAACACATTTGAAATTAGCAGAAAGTTTTCTTCATTTCATCCAGAGAATTTATCACATTTTCACTTTGGTCTGTTTACTGTTGTTCTTCTTAGCTTATCACCTAATAATAGAATAGAATCTATTGCATCTGCTACTATCGCTCCATCTACTTTGATTATCTTCCGGCCGTTAGTCCTGGTTTTCATCTCGTGCCTTTTGCAGTCTTTGTATAACCACAAGTCATTGTAGCTAAATTTATAACTAAAATGTTGCTTGAAAAATCATTTGATACGTTGGTCATTATTATTGTCTCCATTTTCTGTAAATTATACAACTGTGCCCTACTTCTCCAGCCATCTCCTCGTATCATTTCTGGAATCAACGGCTTGATATTATTCCACCATTCCCCCGATGCTTATTGCTTTTAACTTATTCAACCGGCCACGTCTAGAATACCTACCAGTATTTACTTGACGTGCGCCGTTTCTTCACCACCCGCCCTCCATTTCTCCAATTTTACGTCTAGGTCTAAAACTTGCCTGAATAACATACCACTTGTTTACCTTGCCACTTCTTTCTGGTTACACTGAGCTAAACCTCGACCCTTGCCGTCTTGACACTATCACCTTGTGCAACCTAAATATTCATTCTATCCAGAGAGTCCCCTTCTCTTCAAAATTATGTATTGGATCAATTGGTTGATATCCTGGCCCTAAATAAAACATGGCTCAACTGTCTGACACACCTTTCTTCATTTTGAAACACCTCCATCTATTCACTCCTAAATGAACCTTGGCAGCGGGGGCAGATTTGGAAAGGGGCAAGAACGTGAACAATATACAACATAAAACCAAGAAAAACACTGGTGACTTATAGTTTACTGTTTTGCTTTCATTACTTTGCTAACTGATGTAAAAGTCTAGTTCTTAATGACACTTAATATCACCTAGGCTAATGCAGAAAGCGCCACCGATTTGTTTTGGTCTTTGAGCAGCTCAATAAATGTTCAATTACAATTACAAAAACCAAAACGAGGCAGCCATAATCACAAATTTTGATTCCATCCACGTCTCACTCATACCCATTACAACTGGCACAAAAACCATCATCAACATCATTACAGCTGGTGGCATATATCTTGCAAAACAGCACTGCCAAATAGTAATGATAACGCCCCATTTTGATTTAAACTCATGTGCCTTCCTCCAGAATCTTTCACATCATTAAACAATACTACCCCATATGAAACTTAAAGGCAGATGTTTTAAAAGCAGAGCATATACATGCATGTATATATGAAGGTGTCAAATACAAGTACCTCACAAAAGCAGTGTAAATGTAACTAACTGACAAGGCAAGACAAGACATGTATTTACAACCCTTGAGTTACAACTCAAAATGTTATGAACTTCAACTGTACAAATCTAACACTTAGCAGTAAACAGCCTACATTTGAACTTTACAGCCAATGTTCACCATGATATGTGTTCTGTCTTACGGACTGATCTTCTGGATATTGATCCGATTACGGCTTGGTTTTGGTGTGCCATCGGTTGATGCCTGTGCATTACACATTGCACAATAAAAGTTACTAATTACAATTACTGACGGTAATTTCATCTGTTTACTAAACCAGTGCGAATGCCCATAGTTTGTGTATCTGATCTATAATCTAATTACTTCTACAGCATTGTTACCATAATGCCAATGGCATCAATAACTGGTCACTTCAAGTGAAATTACAATCAAATGCTATAACCCATTGGAAAGCCAGGGTATGGTGGGGATGCAGGGTTGAAAGACACGAAAAGTCTAGGCCTGAATGACATTAAAGAATTGACACTGGGACAAACTGAATTGGGCAGCAAATTGAAAGCTTTGGACCAGCCAATAAGAAAGCTCGAGTGCTCAACATTGTTTTGGTGCAGGGCACAGCAAGAGCCACGGTGACTATTGATCGAAAGCAATATCTAATAGTATAAGGGGTGAGCATGGAACTTAGATGTAGATTAAAATAAAGTACTTTTGAACTTTAAGGCAGATTTTGGAAGCAATTCTTGGCTCAATGCATAGCTAGTGAATTAATAAAATATGGGCATAACATGCTGATATTTAAGGGTCTTTGCTTTGCAACATCGATTTGAACTATTTGCAAAATGCATATTCAGCACTAGGTATTAAGGTATTTCTGATTAATTGTGACCCGTATGGAAATGTATATGTACGTCATTATGCACCTCAAATACTTGGCCCAACTGGCACAGTCCTGGTTGAAGTACCAACTCTCTGCAGAAGCAGAAATCAGTGTAACAACAAGATGGTTTCTGCATCTCTTCGAGGAATTGTTCATTTTAAACAATGCATAAGGGGACCGAAACTCTGAACTTGGTGGTAGAAACAGCATTTTAACTTATGCTTGCACTCCATGACCAGTGGAGAATACTCGCAGGGTGCATCCTGTAGTTAGATGAGATGGGGAACACCTCTGGTCAGATATTAATGACTGGAAAAAGCGCAATGTTTCCCTTTACTCGACAGATCGAACTCACAAAATGGTCTGAGAAAATGGAGGCAATACAAATGTCTGTACAGTTTATATCTTTCTATTTATATGTGCCTTGTAATAACACAAAGGCACTGGAAATATGGCTATCTACCAGATCTACAATGGCATTAATTCAGATATGTTAATAAATGTATGTATGTATATGCATCTATGTTTGTATGTAATTAAGTTAATACATTGAACTAATCTAAACAAGTGTCCTAGACTACATGCACAAAAGATGGCCACCGTTTGTATAAACACAGCAGCGGCACAACCTTGTCTCAATCTCAGTACAGCATCAGTTATCAACAGTTATATATAAAGAAAGAACGTGTAACATGGTGAAACGGAATGCACCTAGAAAACAAAACATCACATCAGTAAGATTGTAAAAGCGCTTCTACATGTTTGAAAATGTTAGGCCTTCAGGTGAGTGATTATTAAAGTAAACAATTAAAAGCCAAGAAAGCCCAACAGTCCAAGGACAATAAGCAATTTCAGAATCCAGTAGATGACGTGTTTCAGCGAACAGTTTGTGACATGTGGACAGGATTAAGCATAAGTTCAAACGCTGCTCCTTTCAGATTGGCACCCCTCAGATTTGCCTCCTGAAGGTCACAACCGCTGAGGTCACAATTCTCAAGGTCAGCTCCAGCCAGTACTGCGCCTCTCAGGTCACAGTTCTGAAGGTTGGCATTCTTGAGCGTAGCCACTCGCAGGTTGACACCGGCCATGTGACTGCCCTCAAGGTTGACGTGCTTCATGTTGGCACCTTCCATGTTGGCGCGGATGCCTGCTGGATCTTCAAAATTGCAAGCAAGCATCGAAGCGCCCTCCAAGTTGGCACACAGCATCTTCACACCTAATAGATTTGCAGTATCAAGCTTGGCACCAGAGAGATCTGCACGTTCAAAGTTACAGAATGAAAGATTAGCACTTGTCAGGTTTGCTCGGCGCAATATGGCATACTTGAAGTTGACATGACGCAAGTCAAGTTTTGCTAGATTTGCACCCTCAAAATTTATTCCCTGACAGCGCAGCTCCCAGTCAGGCGGCGTACCAATCAGCCTAGACACCAGGAAGTTACGGTCAAATGGTGTGCTCTCAGTGCGTGGCAGCTCGGCTTGGATACGAGCTTCGAGTTGCTCGACAACTGAGTTGAGCCCATAAAATTTTGCCTCAGCCAGAACTCCTCGACAATTGATGCCATTGTCGATGATGAGCTCACCGCTGCGTAAATAATTGAGAATGGGCTCGAAGTAAGTCGGGCTTCGGTCGATAAGAAATGCTCCTTTTGCATCAGTCTTGCTTTTCCATGGACTAGAAAACATTCGTGCAAGCATGCTGTCAGGTTCCTTTGTCGTCAGTGTCACTTTGGAAGTTGTAAACTTCCTGCCACCAACGTTTAGTGTGATCCAGTCACTGTCTGTTGCTTTTGATGCAGACATCGCATCGGCTTCAAAAGTATGTTTGGGAGTAACGAACGGCTCCCCCAGCGATGCATATATGATGTCGCCGGATTTCAGAACCGACGTGTCATCGATGACTTTGCCGCTGCAGTTGTAAAGAATCTTAGTATCGAGTCCAAGACTTTTGCTTATACGAGAAAGGGAATCGGGAAGCGAGAGAGGTAGGTCCATCTGCACTCCACCTGTTACATAGCCATTACTAAACACCACAATGTGGCCTGGCATCGTTCTGGTGCGTAAGTCTTCTAAAAAAAATAGCAATGTCAGTCAGTTATAAACTGCCATCTGGTTTGAATCCCTAATTTTGAAACTAAGCAATTTATATGGTTACCATAAAGTGAAACAGACTTAGCAAAAACAGTCTTTCTAATAACTGGTGACATGAAGTTGCAGCATGATAACTTAGATCAAACTGATCAAAATGTCGCTTGTTAAGGTTTTGTTATTATAATTAAATATACGGTCATGTACTGATCCATTTATTATGTAACTAACTTATAGAAACGTTCTTGATGGATTCCCTCAGCTGAATTATACTTCAATCCAAACACTACCTGATCCATTACCTACACCTTGCTAGGTGCTGGTCGTGGCCATGTTGCCTGTTTCCACATACTTTATTCTTTTTGGTAGGCAAGTCATTGTGTGAGGACTGAGGAGTTTGCTAACAAGTTCTTGCATGTTGTGATAACTACCATGTTCAAGTTTCTGAGTTATTTCTTAATCTGCATTGGATTTCTAGTGTTTCAGGACATTGTTTGGAACTCGTTCTGACTGAGTGAAGCTTAGATATATCTTGGGTTCTGTGATATAACAGGCAGACACATTAAATATGATGTTTTAAAACTCCAAAGGCAATTTTTTACCTAGTAAACATAATTTGTCAATCTGCCACCATAAATTAATAACTGAATGCATTAGTTATGTAAACAAGATGCGATACTTTCCTAGTCCACAATTAGCACCCGATAACTAATCACACGACGTTTATAAAGGACTTTCTCGTCATATGCATAATAGGTCCTTGGGTAATGAGAAAGAATTAATTGCTTGAAAACAAGTATGACAGAGGCCTACTATTCTGGATACGCCTCATCTAGTCCGAATTCTATTCACTGTTGGGGATTCAGATCCACACTAGTTTTCGAGATATCGAATGGAAAACTGCTTTTGGGGATTCGGCTCATTTTGCAGTTTAATCGCTTTCGGGAAACCAGGATTTGGGTAGACCCCTCTGAACACGGTATCAACTGTCAACTCCCGATGAGACTGTGTTGGTTTGGTCCTACGTATGTTCGAACTCTTGCAAGTGGTGTCTTCGAGAAGCAATTACTTTACAAATGAACTTGGTCGTAATTAACTCATAAGACTATTAGGCCGATAATGTGCGCCTTCGATATATTGCTGGCAAGCTGTGTGTAAATTTCAGGCACATACATTACATTCTGGTTTATTTCATCGCTAGACTCCCCCGATTTGCCCATATCTCTACTTACATTCTTGATGTCCTGCACTGGCTCCCTATTCCCGCATGCATCCATTATAAGATCCTCTTCCATGTCTCTAAATCTCAACAGGGTACTGTCCCAAAACATCTCTCGAACTATATGCGAAAGCCGCTATCTGCATCTTCTTCACGCCCATTGCGCTCTGTGAATCGGCTCGATCTTTTTGTTCCCAGGGCTAAAACAGCCTTGGCGTTTGCTGTAGTGGGTCCCACGATCTGGAATTCGGTCTCGCCTTCCCTAAAGGCATTTATGTTTCCCCCGGGGCTTCTGTGCTGAGAGCGCCTCTGAATAGCTATTCTGTGAGAGGCGCTTTATAAATTTCTAGATACAATACAATTTTGGCGCTGTATAAATTTCGATTACGCTCAAGACATAATTATATCCTTAGCGCGCATTAACGTGAAACAGCGACAGGTACCACATTCCTGCAACATACCGCAGAATTGAACGTAAAGCTTATACTTTCATAAAAGCAATGCTGAAATAACATACTTCTAGCGGATAGTGATTATTTACAAAGTACTGACAATATAATTACAACTTAGAAATTTATATCTAGGCTACACGCAGCATTATATCTTGTTATAATCGCAATCGCAAAACAGATGAACAGGAAATGATGTTTTGTCGTAGTCATGGACCAAGACCTCGCTCCAAAGACCATTAAAGACTTGCTAGTATTTTCATTTTTCCCGAGGGTTCAACATCGCTCAGTCTTCAAAATATCTACGGCAAAAAATCGACACTTCTTCAAGTTCTGGAATGGTACAGTGCCACGCCAGTGAATAAGCTGATCTCCCTGACATGGCTTTTGTGTGGCGTTGAAAAATTACATTACATTACAATAACAGCTGGACTTCGTATTTAACCTCGTGTTTGAGGCTTTGAGCACAGCCTTCAGCATATACAATCTAATGTGTACATCATAAGTGTGGAAACATATATTTGTTAGCACATTTTCAGTCGTCTAAATATGTTTTTCTTTAAACCCAACAGTTGCATGCTTTATCTGCAAGTTAAACAATTGATCACTGTCTTTTTGGACCTTATTCTCCTCACTAAACGTGGATTAACTGTCTTCAAAAACAGAAGAATTTGATATATAATGGCTACAAATTCCCAGAACGAATCCACTTCCAAGTCCTAGCTGTCACTAGGCTAACCTACAACTCCCTACAATATTCCCAGCCCATGGTAGCTCCCTATAGTCTCCACCATCCATGGCACCCGCTCCACCCGATCCTCCTCCCGTCTCAGTCTTTCTCGACCCTCAGTCACTATTTATCTCAAGTTTTCCAACCGAGCCATATCCAACACAGCACCACACCTCTGGAACGATCTTCCCTCTGAATTCCTCAGATTCTCGGTTCCTCCATCATCTTTGCAACCCGTCCTCCATCTTCTTCCTCAATTCCTCTAGGCCTATCTATCACCACTGGCTTTCCACTTAAAACTGAAGTCTCATTTTTTTCAAGTATTCCTATCCTGAATCATCTGGTCGTCCGTTCTTTCCTGATTCTAAATACATAAATTTTTTGCTTGTTCTTATAATATGCACAGTGTTATTGAGTTCCAAAGCACAATTACAATTTATTCTTCGTGCCCTAAAAAACGACACCGCCATAACAGCTGCTCTAGCTGACTCCTCTCTTAATTGTTCTGGCCTTCTGGACACCGGACTCGGACCTCTGTTGGACTACTCTCTAGAAAACGCCCTCTAAGTTGACGTAGCTCTCGTCAATAGACCGGTGCCCTGCGCTTGGCCTTCGAGTGGCGCTTTTGAAGCTTGGAGATTACGTTTCCGAATGGCAAAGCCTTTAGTAGATTAGCGCTATAAGACCAGATAGGGTATCCAGCGTAAATATAACGTTCACATGGCTCTCGGGAAAAACAAACTTATTGCGCGAAATTAAACTGGGATGTGTTCACGATATTACACGTTCTATTCATGCTCGTTATACCCTGGTAGAAATTGAGACTTAACATTAAAAACTGAACCGGTGAATTGAGGGGCAAGCTACTTTCACACCTTTGTAAGTACATTACTTGCCTCCGTGGGCGGGAAATTCAATATGTGCATTGGCAACGTTCTGAAGAGAGTGGGGTGAAAAAATATACTCTGAAACGACGACGAATAGGGATTTTAGTTTTATTTAACCCTTTACCGACCACGAAAATGATTTCACGTGGCCCCTGACCGAGTCATCCCGAATCGCCGAAAGCGATAAATTCAAAATAAACCGAATCGCCGAAAGCAGTTTTCTACCAAGCATTCGCAATGCCGAAAACTAGTGCGGATCGAATCCCCGATTCGCCGAAAGTGAAAGGAATGCAAAATAAGCCGAATCCCCGAAAGCTACGAATAGCATTTTCGGTGATACAGTTTTCTTGACAAAGTTTTCTTGAAAGTCAATGTATACACGACGGAATTGGATGTTATTACATGGTGGAAAATTTTTTTTTTTGATGAGTTATAGTACAATAAATAATAATACAATAAATAATCATCGTTATCCAACTTCTAGTTTCAGTTAAATTTTCACTGATCATCCAGCCTCTAGTTTCATTAATATTTTCATCATTCTTCCAACTTCTAGTTTGATTTTTACCATGGAATGTTTTCATAGCTCATATAGAGGAATACTATTGGCACTAAAGCGATATATTTTCATCACAATTCCAACTTCTAGTTTGAGTTTTATTATGTAATATTTTCATTGTTCATCCAGCTTCTAGTTTGAGTTACATTTCCATAAATCTTCCATCTTCTATGTATAGTTTTACTTTGGAATGTTTTCATCGCACATGCAATGAAAATAAATTCACACACTAAAACCCAGGATTACCGACAATCATTCTTGAAATTCAACAAAAGTCGTTTTGTATATTGTCATGAGCTTGTTTTATTCTGTGTCAAACGTTATAGAAATACATGAGAAGAAACTAAATACATAACATCAATGTTTCTTATAATGCGAAGAAGCAAGAGGTAACATACAATGTTCCTTATAATGCTAAGGAGCAAGAGGTCAATAATTTTTTGCAGATATTGGTATGATTGGCCTACTGTACTGTTTTGGGCAGTTTTGGCAATCCTCGAAGCCGTTCACGCTGTAACACAGTACGTACCGAATCATAAACCGGGTACAAACACCGTTGACTATTTGGCACATCAAGAGCTAGAGCTGTTGCTGCTTTATATGTCTTATTTATCTTAACTGTTGGATCACTGGTGATTAAGTGGCGCATTTTTTGTTACTGCTTCGCTGCGTATCTTGAGACCTACATGGAGTGGATGATCATGTTCATTTGATTGGTTCAGAACTCGTAGGTTGATGTTATCTTCAATAGAATTGACTCTCATTGTTGTCACTCTTGCAGTACACGTTGATGTTCAGGAAAGAATCGCCAATAGCTGAAAATACATAAGAAATGACATCATTGTTGCTGTAAGATGTTCATCACCACAATCATACATTAATAAAAGCAACAACTTATAATAGAATATCTGAGACCAAAGAACCCTATGAACAACTCCATAAATGTGCCTTGGTTAACCCTCTAGTGCCAAAGACTGCAGCAGTGCATATTTTAACTGTGTAACTGGTGGGACAAATGTCCCGGTAGTTTTAGGATTTGTCCCAGGTAATACTCTACTCTTTAATGTTATTTTACAATATAAAATTATGCAAGTAGAAAGAGTATAATAGACTAATAGTATATAGACTATTATATATAGTAGTATTGTATCTAGAAATTTATTGTATTGTATCTAGAAATTTATAAAGAATATAATAATATATAATATACAGATATATTTAAAAATTTATATACAATGCATTATTCAGTGACAGTGTAACACACATTATACAGTATTAATATACAGTATATACTAGACTCACTCGTGTAATATAAACAACTGAATAGTTATATAGTATCACCTTGTCACCTTGTGCTGTCAACTCCTGGAGCTCTAGCGACCGTCATGATACACATTTTCCATTGCTTCCTGTTCGAAGTCAGGTCTCTTAGTTCTTCCAAATTCATGCCAGTTACATCGTGAATCTCATCCATCCATTTCTTCCTTGGTCGACCCCGTCTTTTTTTTCCCTCCCCACAAGCCAACATCATTTCCTTTTCTAGCCCATCAGATCGCATAACATGACCAAAGAATCCTAGCTTCAATCTTGTCGCCTTTTGTTTTAATGACTCTTCATTCTCGACACCAATCTCCACTTGTATTGATTCATTCGTCCTTTTCTCTGTCCATGATATTCTCAACATCTTTCTCCATATCCACATTTCACATGCGTTGACCTTTTTCTCCACGTTCTTTGTCATTGTCCACGACTCACAACCATACAGAACCGTTGGAAAGATTAGGGCTCTCACGAGCCTTTTTTTTGTATCTATGTTCACATGCTTGTCCTTCCATATCTTTTCCAGTCCAATCATTGCAGCTTTCCCAATCGCAATCCTTCGTTTTATTTCTGTATCACATTTTCCTTCTTTTTCAACCAATGATCCCAGGAAAGTGAAGCTTTCTACCACCTCTATTTCTTCTCCGTCAATCTCAAAAGTATCCCATTCTGCTGTTGTCATGACCTTTGTCTTCTTTATGTTGAAGTATAAGCCAGCTTTTCACTTTCTCTCCAGCTTTTTCACTTTCTCTCCTTACCCTTCTTATTAATTCTATCAGCTCATCTTTTCTTTTTGCCATTAGTGTTGTATCATCCGCATATCTAAGATTATTCAATGTCCTTCCCGCAATTTTTATTCCCTCTTTTGCCCCTTCCATTTCCGCCATTCTCATTATTCTTTCAGCGTATAAGTTAAACAGGAATGGAGACAAAATGCATCCCTGTCTCACCCCTTTCTTAATATTGAATTTATACACTACAGAATACAATAGTACATATTCAAGTCATTCATTGAAAAGTTTTCCAGTATAGATTTTCATATTAATAAAACGAAATTCACAAATTTTTTTATTGGTTTATGCAAGTCCTAACTAAACAATAATCTTAATTTTTTACTGGAGTTTTTTAACAGCTTCTAGAATGTAATAATGGTTTGGAGAGTAACTTTTTGACACTTTAATTTTTTTGGGAACACCCTACTACTTATGTCATATTTTCAAACTTCTGTATATGAATGAAATAGGGATATGTATAATAATAGAAGGAAAATTTTAAAATGATCGAATATTAATGAAGCTGCACTTACTGTTTGTCCTTGTATGCTTTGTCTCGTACACATGCGTATCCTAGGTGAAACATTCTAATGCCTCTCTTATGCGGTTGCAGCAACGTAGGTACTTCATCAGAAGTCCCATTGTTGTCTGTAGGAGGTATTTCCTGTGATGTTGCTTCATCAGAAGTCCCATCGGAGATGTTGTTGTCTGTAGGAGGTATTTCCTGTGATGTTGCTTCATCAGAAGTCCCATCGGAGATGGTGTTGTCTGTAGGAGGTATTTCCTGTGATGTTGCTTCATCAGAAGTCCCATCGGAGATATTGTTGTCTGTAGGAGGTATTTCCTGTGATGTTGCTTCATCAGAAGTCCCATCGGAGATGTTGTTGTCTGTAGGAGGTATTTCCTGTGATGTTGCTTCATCAGAAGTCCCATCGGAGATGTTGTTGTCTGTAGGAGGTATTTCCTGTGATGTTGCTTCATCAGAAGTCCCATCGGAGATGTTGTTGTCTGTAGGAGGTATTTCCTGTGATGTTGCTTCATCAGAAGTCCCATCGGAGATATTGTTGTCTGTAGGAGGTATTTCCTGTGATGTTACTTCAGTATGACATCTTGATGGATTCATTCCTTCTTTGCGGGATAGCAGGACAAGTGGAACAAAATGATTTGGTGTCCATTGCAGACGCGGATTGACACGTTGCAATCTGGTCCAAAAAATTCGAATAGACTCCAAACCGGTTACAGAAGACGAGGTTGGACGGGGTGCTATTTCAACATTCAAAATGGTTGGAGCAGCATTATTTGCACCGTTTACGGATGGATAAACTGATATGATGTGACGCGAGAGAACAGTTGCAAGTGCACACAACGTCCATATACTGCTGAAGCCACCAACTTGGGCACAGTCAACAACAGATTCATCATAGTCTGCCATGTCCGCAAAGTGAGAATTTGGTTCTTGAGTGATGTAGTAGGTCTTGTTGTCTGCTAGTTCAAATAATGTGAGGAGGCGCAATTCTGCTGCTCTTGTCTCATTGCCTGTCAGAAGTAAGGAAGCTATGTTGAAAAGACAGTTTCCGTCTCCAGAAACGTTAAGTGCTGTGTACATAAACATATCTGGGCAGTATTTTCCAAGTAGAAAATTATAGCGTTACACATTCTCTTAATCTAACAATATTTCTACTGTATATTTGATATTTCGCTATATAAGCACTTCTTGCAAGATGAAAAATTCTTTGAGTTGGTGTGGCCAGATCTGCTCTTTTATAGTTAGTGTTAACCAATTTTCCGAGAGAACTATTTTTTTACGAACTTAATTAAATTCCAGTTTAAACAAATGCTAAGAAACTTTCTGACATATTTATACAAACAATCTTACCAGTATTACATTTGACGTGAAGCCATTGCCTGCATGATCCGCATTCCACGGCTGGGTCGTCGTTCGCAACTCTCTTCAAGCAGTACTTGCATAAGTCGTCAGCATCACACATCCTCTTAATCTAACACTATTTCAGCTGTATATTTCGCTATAAGCACTGCTTACAAGATGAAAAATTCTAGAATTTGGTGTGGCCAGATCTGCTCTTTTATACTACCCTCATAAGCACTTTTATGAAAGGAAAGTATAAGCTCACCATTGGTCCGATCTTTGTATTGCATTGTGTCAGTCAGTATACACCGGTGAAGGCAAGGTTTGGCATGTACAGGTGTATTTGTTTTTAATTATCATATGGACCGATAATTAAAAACAAGATCGGTAATTAAGGTAGGTGCGACACTAACAAGCTGAAATGAATACTCGTTGATTGAACATCCTAGCTGACAACGCACCTAGAACTGTACGGAATACAGAGATTATAGACTCACGAGCAGCTAATTAGCATCAGTAGGCATTCTTTTTATCAACAACACCGGAACATTAACTCAAGACCGTACGAAGGTATTAGACTAAAATTACAAATAAACAAATAAGCTGTAACAAAACAAACAACCTGTAAAGAACTGAAAATCGGACACTAAAAAGCCTATTTAGGACACATTGTGTCGGTGACCGAGTGTATAATGTCGAGGCTGCGAGCATGCATACATAAGCTGTAAAGAACTGACAATCGAAACTAACTAGCCTAAAATTACAAATAAACATGCGAATAGGCATTATATCGAGATGCATCAAGGCCACGCTAGGTCTATGTCATGTATAAGAGTTTACAATTTAACTTTGAATAGTTTTCGGGAGTTCGGCCGCTTTCTATAAAACTGTTTTCGGGAAATCGGGCATTTGTTTACTTTCAGCGTTTTCGGGGATTCAGGTTTCGGGGATTCGGGCTGACCCCGACCCGAATCCCCCAAAATTAAGAAGATAACGTTTGTGTGGAGGAATATGGATTTTTTCTTGAAAGTCAATGTATATACGACGGAATGGGATGTTATTACATGGTGGAAAATTATTTTCGTTGAAAAGTTATAATACAATAAATAATAATACAATAAATAATCATCGTTCATCCAAAGTTCTTCTAGTTTCAGTTAAATTTTCACTGATCATCCAGCTGCTAGTTTCATTAATATTTTCATCAATCTTCCAACTTCTAGTTTGATTTTTACCATGGAATGTTTTCATAGCTCATATAGAGGAATACTATCGGCACTACAGCGATATATTTTCATCGCAATTCTAACTTCTAGTTTGAGTGTTATTATGTAATATTTTCATCGTTCATCCAGCTTCTAGTTTCAGTTACAATCTTTCAACTTCTAGGTATAGTTTTACTTTGGAATGTTTTCATCGCTCATGCAATTAAAATAAATTCAGACGCTAAAACCCAGGATTACCGACAATCGTTCTTGAAATTCAACAAAAGTCGTGTTTTAGATTGTCATGAGCTTGTTTTAATCAGTGTCAAACGTTATAGAAATACATGAGAGAAACTAAATACATAATATACAATGTGCTACGGCGCTATATAAATCGTCTTATTATTATTATTATTATTATTATTAATGCGAAGAACCAAGAGGTAACATATGATGTTTATAATAATGCTAAGAAGCAAGAGGTCAATCATTTTTTACAGATATTGGTATGATAGGCCTACTGCCCTACTGTACAATACATAGCAGACTGTCTGTTGATAAGACCATCTACATGTTTCTGATGAGCATTTCGCATCTTCTCAAAGTTAGCGTGTTTGGACTTGCGTGCAGGTGGTTCAATATATGCCTCTACTTTTGAAATGTCCATAGGTCTCTGTTTTTGCCTGTTCTATCTTTAAAGCATGCAAAAACACAAAGATGATAGGGTGACATGGAAGCTCTCTTTTCATCTGAACGTGCCAAATCTCCATGTAATTATTTGTTCTATGGTTGTGCCCCATTCCATATTTGTTCCACATGGAAATTGAAAAGGCAGAATTTCCCTGCAACCACGTCGACCTAAAATATGCAATGAAAGCGGACAACAATGATCTTAAATTTGCATCAAGGCCCCTTTCCATTTGATCGAACTGGCCTACCACTTCATTAGCCAGAATGAAGGCTAGGCCTATGCATTTTTGAACAAATGTGCAAACCTCCTGGTTCTGTTTATAAATATGCAACAACTAAACCCACCTCTTGGACCTTTCGCCTCACTGCCTGAAAAAATGAAAGTGACATCCTAGATGACGTGTGGAAGGTAGGTGATACAGATAGCGAACAGTGTCCAGCAGTCCTGATTTGAAATCTGCCATGATGTTAGCCGGGTTAAAAACTAGTTTAAGTCCGGCCATAGCATCTCTGATGCGTCGAAACAATTTGGCATAAGTTTCACTTGTTTTGTCAGACAACAATGCAAATACAAGTGGAATGACCCACCCATTCAATTGGCCATGCAAACTATACAGCTGACTATACAGCTTTGGACAATTCCATCAACATATGTAGTTTTGCGTTTCTCCAAGAATTTCAAGTTATCATTAGTCGTGAATATTTGTAGGTCTTTTGTTGAATTTGGCAGCAGAAAAAAGTTTATCCTCGTAGAGCCTCAGTCCAGTTACCTTCAATGATTATGTGTTCGATTGTTTTTGGCAGTTTTGGCAATCCTCGAAGCCGTTGACGCTGTAACTCTACGTACCAAATCATAAGCCGGGTACAAGCATTGTTGACTGTTCGGCACATCAAGAGCTAAAGCTGTTGCTGCTTTATATGTCTTATTTATCTTAACTGTTGGATCACTGGTGATTAAGTGGCGCATTTTTGTTATGCTTCGCTGCGTATCTGGAGACCTACATGGGGTGGATGATCATGTTCATTTGATAGGTTCAGAACTCGTAGGTTGATGTTATCTTCAATAGAATTGACTCTCATTGTTGTCACTCTTGCTGTACACGTTGATGGTCAAGAAAGCATCTCCAATAGCTGAAAATACATAAGAAATCACATCATTGTTGCTGTAAGATGTTCATCACCCCAATCATACATTAATAAAGGTGCTCAACAACTTATAGAATAGCTGAGACCAAAGAACCCATGGACAACTCCATAAATGTGCCTTGGTTAACCCTCTAGTGCCAAAGACTAGAGCATTCGAAGTCATGACCGCCCGTCGCTCTGAGCGTACAAAGTTGCGACTGCCCAAAATCTCGACACCGTACGAGTTTGACTGCAGTGCCCCTATGCTGTTTACAGAGCCTAATATCAACCCCTGTTCCCTACAGAACTGTCATCTGAATACTCGCAGTGGCTCTAGAGAAGATGCTGGATGGTGGTGGAGGAGGATCATGCACAATTTATGCCCGTCCAAAATAATTTTCAACTGTCCAAAGGATGGGTGGCGGGTTAAGGGCTGTATCACTTGCAAAACTTGAAACAGTTTTGCTCAAAATATCATCTAAGGCTGCTATCAGGTAGCTGGACCTGTCATCATATTCCCAGTGGAAGCATTTCAAGAGCCTGAGGTCTGGACCTCTGGAAGGTCTCAGAGCATGTACAACAACTGCTTCTAAAACTATTTCTAGGATGTGATGATGACAAATGAACACAACAGATCCTTTTCCATTTTATTCTATAGAAGGATACGTGCTCCACTTTGTTGATTGCTGTTGTGTCACGGCACATTCCATTAATTTGTTCACCAATGTTCCAGGCCTTAGTTCGGCTTAGTGTTTGAAGAGGCCATAAATTTTCTGTTTGGCATGCTTCGTGATGTGCAGTGGAATGTGGGCCATTGTCCACAATTCGAGAACATCATTTTTTTTGTGAATGACCAGCACCTGTTACTGTTTACTCGGTTATTTTTGCAATGATAAAACAGTGTCTTTCCTGTTTGGTAGCTTTGTATTACTGAGTGTATCTGATATCTGGCCAATTAACCACAATTCACTCTTTTCCTGTAATCAGTTGCCATTACAAGTCTACAAAATTCATAACTTCTGTTGCATTGATGCAAATGTAGTGCAGACTTTATGAAACTAACAGTTACAGTTAGGTCATCACCGAAATCCGGATTGGTAAACTGATTTTGCCGATTTTTGGACTAGCCGGAATTATCTGCATCCGGAATGTCTAACCCGCCGATTAATAACAGTTCTTGTTCCGCGGTTTAATAACAGAAATTGTCTGTTGTGTGAAGCTGTGCAGTTGAAGATGTGTGTACATTGTACAAGGACCGTTGACATCCGTACTTGTTTAATTGCCGGCTATCCCAATACCAGCCGTGTGGCCTGTGGCCAGTGTTTAATCTAGTCCCCCTCGTCTGGGAGGGGAAACCAGGTTTCTGGGGGAGCAAACAATTGACACAAAATTTTGTCTTCCATCTTTAAAAAGTTTCAGACTTTTCTAACATTTTTCCATTTTCATCTTGGAAAAAGTTGATGACTTTTTTTTTTTTTTTTAGTCCTTCACCCAATTTGTTACTTTTTCCTACTCTCTAAAAAATCTTGACGACTTTTTTTTAGGAATCCATCTCTCTGGGGGGGGGGGGAAAGCATGTATCCACATCGATCCTGGGGGGGATTTTTCCTCCCCTAATGGTCTGTACATTGTAATATTGCTCGCCTCTGGGGGGGAAACATCAATCCGGGGGGGCATTTCCCCCCCAGAGACGTCTAGATTACTCACTGGCCTGTGGCAGATGCAGGGCCGATGAGCGTTAGGCCTGTCAATCAGTGAAGAAATATTTTTGCGGTATAGGGAAGGAGTGACTCGCTGGCTGTTCGTCCATCCTACTGCCTGGAGCTGACACCAAAGCCATTAGCCAATGAAGACTAACGTGGAATTAGGTCTTAGTGCAGATATATTTAACAACACATCTAAGATGGGTTACTTACGTATCAAACTTTCAAATGATTATACAGCACATTATTAAGCCAAAAAACTGAAATGCTTCTCTTCATTAAAAAGAATATGACTTTTGTTGGGTTTGATATTAAATTAACTTATTAAATTACTCTTACTCAACATACACATTTTAAAATTTAATAGTTGTTCAGCACTATATCAGCATATTGGGTTTATATATAAATCAGCGAACGAATTAGTGCTGTATAAATTATCTGTAATGGAGAACAATTGCAAGAACTCTGAGTCTCTGATGTTTTATAGCTTTCTTTTTATTTCACAATTTTTACAAAACAGCCTAGTATATTTTGTTTTTGTACTGGTATATGTTAAAAAATAAAATTATATTATATGTGTATTTATAAGTGGGATTTTAATACAACTTATTGATTATGAAAGTACACATAGGCGTAGACTCTGGGGGGGGGGGCAGCCGGGGCACGTGCCCCCAATAATTGAGATGGACTGTACATTCAATGCAACAAGTGTAGAATAAATGACCAAATGCTCTCCCCCCAATATTTTGGACAAGTTTACGCCAGTGAAAGTACCGGTACACTTGTTTCCGTTTTTACTTATGTCTAACCTACTGTAATGTGCCTATATTACAAATACATGCTTTATTACTAATCGGAATCGGATCCGGATTCAGCAAAGCATGGCTTATGCTATATGGTATCCGGAATTGGCAAAAAAACTGGTTATGTCCTCCTAGTTACAGTTCAGTTTAATGATGGAAATCAGTAGCAGTTAAGGCAAGTCTGTGATTGTTGAAGAATGTAACTAGTGTATTTGACATTTCACAATCCAATTGACCAGTATTACAACTTATATTCTGTCTTCCAGTGTATCACATTACCTAAAACCTGATGGAAGACTTTTCTGTCAGCCGTAAAAGATAGGCCTACTATAATTGCAAAGATCAAGTTGACTAGATGGAAGGTGGAAGGAACAAAACTACAAGGTGCCCCATAAGGAAAGTAAAAGTTTAAAAATAAGGACCACCCTAGGCAACACTGAATGTGCTTCGATATTAGGGAGTTTATGTCTGCCAGTGTTTTACTCATAAATGCCAGTGTCTGTTCTGTGCAGACATTACTTTTAAGAGTGAAGAATAACAAGTGGATGAGTGAAATTGAGTTTTAATATTTGACCATTATTTATATTTTGTAAATTTAAAACAGGTCGCAAGTTTTGATAAGATGGTAACACCATTTGTGGAAGGATGGGACTTTGTTCAGACACTTGGTGAAGGAGCTTATGGAGAGTAAGAACTTTTAAAATGTTTTCTTATTCTTTAGATTTCTATGAACAGTTTTGATTGTTTTTTTAAAGCTTACATTCTGTATGGGGTCGTCCATTAATTATGTCAACAAAATGGGGGAGGGAGGGGGTTTGGAAAAGTTTGACAATTCTTGACAAGGGGGAGGGAGGGGTTCAAGACAAATTGATGTCAACAATAATTTAATGAAAAAGCAACCATAGATTCGGAAAGTCTTTATGAGTGATGTATTTCTTGTTTTGTTTGTAATTTAATCAAATACTATTTTTCTTCGCTTTAAATTATCTTCCTTGTTGTTCCCAAATTATTAAGAAAATGCGCTGCATGATCTCTTAAATGCGAATATCCTAGGTTCTTTTCGACTCTAATATTTCGAGTTTCTTTTCGATGGGAAGATTATTATTTGGGGAGGGGGGTAAATTTGTTTTGACATAATTTTTTTAGGGGTCCTTGGATGTTTGACAGTTGTTGACAAGGGGGAGGGAGGGGGTCAAACACTGCGTAAAATTTGTTGACATAATTAATGGACGACCCCTATTATCTATTATTATGACGGATAGCTAAACCAATAACCTTGGTGTCTGGTTTAATTGAGTTTGGCTGATAGTCTTGATGGGTGGACAATTGCAGAGTGCTAATGCCTGTCGTTGCTGCTTCAAATCCCAATTGTAACCTACTGGCTTTAGGAAAGGATTGTCCAGTTGTTCGATTATTGTTGTCATGCTTGTGCTTTAGCCGAAGCATCCTTCAATGACAGGACTTCTTTCAAAGGACTGTTTTGAAAGAGATCTGTTATAAATGAGCACCTTTTACCTTCTGGTTTTTCAAGCTTACTTTTTCACTAGAACTTTTTAGCAACTTCATCTACATTGTCCAAAATGCATTTGTTGACTATTGGTGGGAAGATAAAAAAGCGAGGGAGAGGACTTGTCAACTGTCCTCAAATAGCATGGCTAAGAAAATGAAGTTGCTAATGCATCACAAACAGGTTTAGCTTAAAGTACCAATCTTATGCTTTACTGTTATGACTAGAAAATCTGTAAACTCAAGAAATATGTTAGTCTTTGCTGGTTTGTGTTACTACAGACTCTATCCCTACCACCAGTATGTAGTAACATGGGAATGCAGGGCTGTGTAGGGACCTACGGCAAATCCTTTGTGCTCATTTGCTTTCTGCCAGTGACATATTTGCCTCTATTGCATTCTAAAGAGCATGAAAGGTCTCTCTTGTAACAGTATAGATGAAGTGCTTGATTTTATATACATGTATTGCTCATATGCTTCTTACCATTTCCTATATACAGAGTCAAGCTGGCTGTGAACAGAGAAACACAGGAAGCAGTTGCAGTGAAGATAGTCAACCTAAAAACGACAGAAAATGTTGAAAAAAATATAAAGAAAGAGGTAAGATATTATTATTATGATCATGGGGTGTTACTTAGTGTAGTGATTAGCATGCTGGACTGTCATGCCAGAGGTTGGGGGTTTAAAGCCCTGCCAGAGCAGAGAGATGTTTCTCCAGTTGCACTCGTAGTGAACTTGGCTATAGAATGAGTACAATGTTGACGTTAGGTTAGCTTAAGAAATTGCTCTTCTTCTATCCCATTATAATATTCCATTATAATAGGTGTCACATCTCACTGATCTTTGATCTTTATTAAAATTACTGAGTCACATTTTTTTAAATGTTCTTTTGGTTCCTGAAACTTTGAGCGGATGTTGCTATATAGGCAGCTGATTTTCAGTGAAATACCAGGATCAACTCTGCAGCTGTCCATATATTAGGCAGTTATATGGTAGTTGTAGGCTACTACCTCATAACACAGCCTTTTTATATAAAACAAGTCACTTGATGTGGGTCGCTTGTTTTCCAGTGTACCTGAAAAAATCCAGTCTGCTGAGACAGAACAAAACCTGTTTGGCATTTCTAACAAAATCTATATGATATCAAGAACTGATTTCTCAGCACTCAACTCTCTTTTGGGTTGACTACAGTGAGGAGTCACAAAAGAAGAAAGATTATCTTGTTGGACATTTTTTATTTGATTTTTGCTACATTGAATTAGATTTGTTTTTCAAATTTGTTGGGACTAAAGTTAAGTGCAGGGCACCACGAGGGCACCACTTTATTCATGAGCACTGCATCTTGTCGGAGGGTTATCCAGATATGTCAAGTGAAGCTTCAAGTCCGATTACTAGATCAACCAGAGAGAGAGGAGGCAGAGATGGGTTTTGTTGAAGATGAGATAGTTTGGAAAGTGGATGATTAGATGAATTAGGGTTGGATTAATTTAGCTTTCACTTTGAGGGACTTTTTGTTGCAGATATGCATTAGCCGAATGGTCAGTCACCCAAATATCATCAAGTTCTTTGGTCATCGCCGGGAAGGACTTCGGGAATATCTGTTTCTAGAGTATGCTAGCGGTGGAGAGCTCTTCGACAGAATAGGTATGTATGATGATTGTGAAATAATTTTTCAAGCACCTTGGCAGTATGCATTTGTAAAACAGTGACTTCCTGCTTAGTACTCCTGAAATTCTATTTGTGGAAAGCGTCTGAAATATGAATTGCCATACTTTCATATGTTACTGTATAAAATACTTAATTATTCACTCACTATGTATAAATTCCTAAGGTTGCTCAAATATAAATGCTGTCAGTTTTATAATACTGTATTAAGGAGTGAGCTACTGTAAGATATTGCATAATTTTTTTACTGTCAATGTGCTTTCTCTGTTATGTACGCATGGTTTTTAGAAAGTGTGGGTGTTTGTCTTATGGTAATAAAGATTACTTACTTACTATTGTTGCAGTAATAAGAGAGGAAATAATAAAGGAAACACTGAAGACTTTGAACTAGTGTTATTCTTTTCCAACATTTTATGAAACATAAACTGTATGCTTGAACGTCATGCTACTCCCTTTTTGGAGCCATAGTGCTAAGTTGTAATGAGGTTTTCTTACAAGAATTCTCATTCTGAAGCTAATATAAATTTATGATCCACTATCTTGACCATATTATTACAGAGTTTGTTAATACTGGTGCATATTATGAAGCAGTTTCATGGTATTTCTTGTTAATTTATGTACACATCGGTCATATAGTCTGCATGTAATGTTAAGGCGTTCACTAATAATATGCATAATTTTTTTAACTTCGTTATATTTATGCTAACCCTGCTTATAGTGCTACTTTCTAAATACAGCCTTATTGTATTACAGAGATTATTTTGTAAAGATGGTTTAAATTTGTTATTCTTGTCTCACAACTGTGTTAAAATAGAATATACTTTTAATGAAAAATGTTACACAGAATTGTCAGTGTTCTACATGTGTTATTTTAAGACCTGTAACGTTCTAAATTCAAATAGAATATGGGAATCCATGTCTCTGACCACTCTGGTTCAATGAGACATATGAGAAGAGTCTGATGTAATGCCTTTTCATTTGTTTATAAATAATTAAGTTAAGTTTCTATGCTGCTTGATTATAATTAATTAATTTTTGTTTCTAGAACCCGATGTTGGTATGCTGCAGGGAGATGCACAAAGGTACTTTCGCCAACTGATTTCTGGAGTGGTAGGGGACTTTATTTTCACAATTTGTTTGTTTTGCAAAAATGAAACTTGAACATAAGAGGTTAATTTTGATGTTTTTTCGATGAAGTTGTTTGCTGCAATACTATGTGAATTTGATGAACTCAAAGCATTTGATCTTTTGCTGGTCATCTCCATTGTGTCTTCTTCTGTGCTAGACCTTTCTCTTAGGACCGTCTTCCATTGCAGATATGTATTTTGTTGTAATCTCTGTTCAGCAGATTTAAAATTGCCTTAGAATGCACGTGTGTAAATCAGTTAAATAGTCGTATGTGCAGCACTTTGTGAGGTACTAGCGTGTTAGTAAGTGCTTTCAGAATCTGTCATGATGCGGTGCTTATTGGGCAGGCATAATAGATTGTACAAGGCAACTAGTGCAAAGTTCCCAACCCAATAATTTGGATGCCAGGCTTGTTGGGACTTGAGCATCTGATAGTGAAATGAATTATATCATTGCAAAATTATTATGTTTAAAGTGAAGACACTACTTTATCTTTCACAGTAGTTTCTAATTAAGAGATAAGTTTTTCTAACAAGAATCAAATCAAATTCTTTTTCTTAGGAATATCTTCATTCAAAGGGCATTGTACACCGAGATTTGAAACCCGAGAATCTTCTTCTTGATGCTGACGGTACGTGTATCCACGAACTTTTAAATTTTTTTAATAAATTTTCAAACAATTTTGACTTAAGGTATTTTGAGAATAACTTCTGGTTCCATTCTACCCCTTCTGACCATTGAAGTATCCAGTTCTTGAGCTGGAAAAATAATAATAACACCCATACAGGTTTGCAGATTTTTCTTTAAGTAATTCCCTACTTCATTCCAATTGGCAGTACCCCTTCATTCCAGTTGGAAGTACCTCTTCATTCCAATTGGCAGTACCTCTTCATTCCAGTTGGCAGTACCGCTTCATTCCAATTGGCGGAACCTCTTCATTCCAATTGGTAGCACCTCTTCATTCCAATTGGCAGTATCTCTTCATTCCAATTGGCAGTACCTCTTCATTCCAATTGGCAGTACCTCTTCATTCCAATTGACAGTACCGATTCCTTGAAGTTCATTCCAATTGGCAGAACCTCTTCATTCCAATTGGCAGTATCTCTTCATTCCAATTGGCAGTATCTCTTCATTCCAATTGGCAGTACCGCTTCATTCCAATTGGCAGAACCTCTTCATTCCAATTGGTAGCACCTCTTCATTCCAATTGGCAGTAAATTTTCATTCCAATTGGCAGTACCTCTTCATTCCAGTTGGCAGTACCGCTTCATTCCAATTGGCAGTACCGCTTCATTCCAATTGGCAGAACCTCTTCATTCCAATTGGTAGCACCTCTTCATTCCAATTGGCAGTAAATTTTCATTCCAATTGGCAGTACCTCTTCATTCCAATTGGCAGTACCTCTTCATTCCAATTGGCAGTACCGATTCATTGAAGTTCATTCCAATTGGCAGTACGTCATGTCGCGAAACCCTCCAGATCAACGTTTTCTACCAGGATACCGACTAATGGTAGAGAGTCACGGACAAGTCGATAAGTCGACAGTAACAGTTCGGGGTTCGGCCTTCGTGGACTGCGAAGGACTTATTGTCGGACCGACACAATGATCATTCACAAACTGGTGAATTCGATGGACGAGAAATCAAGTCTAGTTTTGAAAGAAATTCTTTTCCAATTAATCGAAAATAATGCAGTTCAGCAGATATGAACTGAAAGCCATACATTCATACCTCAACAATATGAAGTTCTCAAAATGTTCTCAGGGTGATGACGACAAGAACTAAACTTGAAAAGAAACCCTGAAGACTCAACTTCTTCAAAATCGTCAAACGAACACCATATCTCAGTCTGTCTTGTCCTCTCTCTAACTACTTCAGAAATCTTAAACATTTGAAAATCTCGTAAAAATCGTCATAAAGATCCTCAAAATCAGCTTCAAGTTTTCAATATCTAAAACCAAATCTGATCTGCTCTGCTCTATTATTCTTCTATCTGTATCTGTATATCTGTATCTGTTCTATTTCTCTATATCTCTGAATGTTCAGCTCTATCAGAATGTCTGAATATTAAAACAATGATACACGCTTTATATAGGCCTTAAGGATGGAGGAGAGGGACCGAGGTCCGGACCCATGCCCGGACTCGTGTCCGGTTCATCGAGTGCGTTGCCGGGTCAACGGGTGCATTATATTGTTTGATGTCATACGACACGTGCCGAAATCTTCCTTTGCGCCTTACATGTATACATGGCAATTAACCATAGCAATTCACGCTATACCAATCTTCGCAGCAATATAGCTTTACTTCCAAATACAAACATAGTAACAATCTACATTGAATTTATGTAGCACCGTCGTCTAGCAATTTCCTTTACAGTCATCATTCCCTGGTGGTACCCAGGGCTGTAGAGGTAAAATTAGAGGTGAGTACACGCTACCGGTTAGTTTTCCAAAAACAAATTAGAGACGTGAGTACACACTACCGGTTAGTTTTCTGAAACAAATTCTTGTTGTGATGAGTTTACCGTGAAGTTCACTTTAAAAATTTTCAGTTATGTTATTTATTGGAGATTTGCCTACCACCCAAATTATGAAGTGAGTGGTTAAAGAAGCCTGGAAAATGTCAGGTTATTACACTTAAGAAATACTTGAACAAAAACATTATTTCTCATTGTTAGTAAATTTAGAAAAATTATCAAGCCTTACTGGACAGTTTGAGGTTTAGTAATCAAAACAAACATGATTTGAGAATTTGTCTACACTGGAGCCTTTTTTGCTAGTTTTCCTATTCAAAAAGTCCTGCTTTATGATGATGCTTGTTACAAGGAGATTCTGGTAGAGAAATTCGGTTCACAAAGAAAGTGAAATGCTGTATATTTTGACTTCTTGTTTTTAAAATTTAATTTCTGTCTTTAGCACTGTTTTGGGAAAACAGTGATTATATTCTGAATGTGATCAAGTGAATGAAATTATATAATTACCATGCAGAGTTAAGAGAAACAGAGTTTTGTAATAGTTTTGGTGCATTCATTTAGTGTTGTACTGTTCTATTTTCAATATGACAGACACTCTAAAGATCTCTGACTTTGGACTGGCAACTGTATTTCGTCACGATGGCCGTGAAAGAATGCTTGACACCTGTTGTGGCACGATTCCATATCTGGCGCCAGAGGTGATACAGAAGGTTCCTTACAAGGCGGAACCAGTGGATGTCTGGTCCTGTGGAATCATCCTGGTAGCACTGCTCGCAGGCGGTCAGTCTTCTCATATCATAAGATGGAATGTATTGAAATGTAATGATCTAATTTATGTAGCAACAGAACTTTGTCAGGTAGCTTGTGAAATATAATCATAAAGTAATGTAATGTAATAGCAATTTACAGAGCACCACTGAAGAATGTTGTCAGATAGTTTGTTGCATAGAAAAGTCACGTACGAAATTTGGAACATGGTAGCTGTGACCCTAGAAAATTTAATTTAACTGAAAAATCAGATGTGCCAGGTACCTTTATACCAATCCAAAATGTCGTCTTGAATTTGGACAGGCTTTTATATTATCTTGGTCTTATAATTTGGAATTCTTGAGAGCGATTTTGGCTCTTAGATTCAAAGTGATATCCAGAGACATTTAAGAATAATGCTGAAATTTCTTTTCTGTTTTCTGGGTTCGTTTTGGATTAGTTTTCATTTATCAGGCTTTTGTCATGGTGAATGGTTATCATGGCGATGGTTTAATTGGTGGTAGTGATGATGATGACGATGAGAATTTTGATCAATCACTGAATGAACTAAGGATTCATGAGTGAAGATGCTGCAGGTGAATTATTGTGGTGGATGGTGATTGTAGAATTGCCTTGGAACGAACCAACTTTCAGCTGTCCAGAATACATCATGTGGAGAGAATGCAATATTACGATGAGCCCTTGGTGCAAACTGGACAACTTGGCTTTGTGTAAGCAGTAAACATCTTTTGTTAACTGTCTGATTTAAGTAAATCTTCTCTTACTATGGCAGAACTATACTTACATTGATGGTCGATTGGTGTTATTATTGTTATTACTATTACTTAGACCTTAGATCTTAGTCCTTCCCGTGCAGGTCTGCACATCGGGCGACACCTCTCCTCCACTCCCCTCTGTCCACTGCCAGCCTCTCTGCCTCCTCCCATGTCAGCTCCAGATATCTTTAGTTGTCTCTGACTGTCTCTGCCCAGTTCTCTCTCGGCCTTCCTCTTTTCCTTTTCCCTCCAGCGTCCCAGTTCATCACCTGCTTCGCTCTCCTGCCGTCGTCCATGCGGAAGACATGCCCCAAACATCTCAATCTTCTCATTCTGATGATGTTTTCCAGGATCTGCTGTCCTGTCCTTTCTCTTATGATGGTCTTGTTGGTTACTTTGTCTCGCCACGATACATGATGGCGTTAAGAGTCATACAGAAATGTGAATACAAGGTGTGACTAGTCATCCTTCAGGTGTTATTGTGGTTAGGTACTTGAATTAGAACAAGTGGGAAATAGTAAGTTGAGGGGTTCCCTTATAGTGGAGCAATATTCCATTTACGTTTCATTTCACCATTTCCAGTAGTACAAAGCAAGCATTGCTTAATATTGTCAACACGGAAACAATTGTACAGAAGGGCAAAACATGAAAACGGGATATGTCCTGGCCTGATTTGTACCAAAAACATGTCCAGAATTCACTCTGGAGGGGCAGGTTATTGACCGCATGTGCAGTAGGGTGGAGTGAAAAAATGAAATTTACATTTCAGAATCGGCAGGGTGTGCAAAATTTGTCTACTGTGCCCAGTAGCGTGCATGTAAAATAATACTGGATTTGGTTAAATTCTTGAGGTGCCCCAAGGCCACCCAAAAAACATGAATTGCCGAAATTTTGAACTATTGGCATGAATTTTTTTATTCTTACAGTGTCATGTTTTTTCACTATTGTGATTTTATTTTGGTGAGGCCTTTTGTAAATATATTGAAGACTGAAAGGTAGACTGCAAGAAAATCAGCCAAACAGCCATAAAACGATACAAACTAGTAGCTTTCCAGTAGTTGGTGTTCCTTCAGAATTGTCTCAAACAGTGCTTTCGACATGTACTGACATGATGGAGTTCTTCCTAATTGTTACTGATGACATGAGGCAAGATGAAACAGCATTTGGTCCAGCAGTAGCAGATGCAAAACAACTCTGAGTGCTGTGGCAAGGAAATGTGACATATACGATGTCTCTGATCGAAGACCTGCTAGACTAGTGCATGAAGATGGCAGATCGCAGGATAATGACAGGAGTAAAGTTCTTAGAGAACGAGAGTCAGAAAAGGTTAACAAGCCAGTGAACGAGAATCCTTAACAGGGTTATATTTGGATAGAAGGAAAGACAAAACTAGACTTCAACTGAACAAATGAAGACGGTATTATCCGAAAATGATAATCGAGGAGCATATTACAGTTGTGTCAGAAACCAATTCGAATCATGCATGTCATTTCAGTCCATCAGCAGGAAACCCATAAAATAGAGTAAGAGGAATTTCAGATCTATCAGATTTATGGAAACCCATAAAATAGAGTAAGAGGAATTTCAGATCTACTTCGCTGAAAAGGAATAACATAGGAGGTGTTATTCCCTTGCTCGAAATGGAGATAGGAAGACCGCTGCAGTGGCTAGTTTGTTGCATGCAAACTAATTGTCTTTGAGACATCTCCTACAGAAACTCGATAGTGTAACACATGGTCCTAGAATGTTGTCTTGTCCAATTGGTAAAGCAAACCAAGCATGTGGAAACATACCAGTAGTTCCCTTTACAGCAGTTGCTCATGACAATTTTCTGTGTGTTAATAAGCATCGATCAGAAGTATTTGTACAATATACAATGGTCCAATATGTCAAGCTATATCTGCTAGGAAATGCTCTGATGAAGTTGCTAATCGAAATCTCGCCCCAGTAGTTCATTCAAGATGGCTTACAACTGCTAACAGAATTCTGCTTGAAATAGCTCTAGTCTATATCAGTCAAGTCATGAAACACGAATATTGCACACGTAATGTGTAAAACGGTTAAACTGCAATCACAGGCTATCAAAAATTTCATGTAAATAATGACAGTTAAACTGCAATAACGTCGATGCTACATCTTCTCTTCTTTAAGTTTTCTGCCCTTCGGCAGGTTTCCACTTCCACATGCTACATATAGAATTTTATTTCGTTGGTATTCTTTAACCAAGAAAACACTACTCCAGACTGGCCGCCATCTTGTCTGTCATTTTGTTTTCTGGCAGTGCTACGTATGTGCCTTTAGTTCCATTGCATTCCTTGATCCCGAAAATGTTTATTTAGACTCTGAAATCATTTTTCCATTATACACATGACTTTACTTATAGCCATTTGAAGATATTGGCCTCCATTTTGGCCGCCATCTTGTTTTTCCATGCAACCGTTCAAAATCCAGCTTGCTAACCACGATTTTCGTTTTCAGAAGGGTCAAATTAGTCTAGAAACAGCTATTAGCAAATTGTTACATGATTTGCTTCTAACAAGGTCATTTTAAAATTCCGAGCCTAGTCTATTATTAAAGATCTCAATTTCTCAGTTTTAATGGGATAGGTTTTCAGAGTTGGGGCACCTCAAAACATAATCCTAGAGGCAAAATATTTTACGTTAGCAAAACTAGTATCAATACACAAGTTTTGCACCCCCTGCCAATTGCAGATTCCTCAAAAAATATTTTTCCTATAACTTTCACTCCACCCTAATGTGCAGGTGTCTGTGTTGCTTACTGAAAACTTGATCTAATATAATCAGCAAACATTCATACTGCATTTTTCGTAATACATTTGGTGTCAGCCCAATGATTACTTTTAAGCAAAATTACATTCTGCAATGATGAATGATACTTTGAAAGATCTAGGAGGCTGCATAGACCAGAATACACACTGGACAAACACCTTTGCCTGCAGTTTATATATGTATAGTGAGCACAGTTATTAAAGCAATAATTTTACACTGTGACAAATTACACTGTGACAAAGTGACAGTTGCAGATTTATTCTCACATGTGTCTATTGCTTGTGTGTGATAGCGCTGTTGAGGAAGATTTTAGTGGAGAATCCTCGAGGTAGAATGACACTGAAATACATTGAAGACCATCAGTGGTTCAAGAAAAACTTCTCGGAAAGCACAAATGAGAGAGGTAATGCTCAGTTATGAATTCAGGAAATGCTATTTGGGGGTTTGAGTGTCCTTTGATGTATGACATTGTACACTATCACTATTAATTTGACAACTAATGACTGACTAATTTAATGCTGGGCCTGTTGGTGGGTGTCTGGAAGCCAGTCTGGTGTATGCCCAAAGGGTTGCACTTGGGCTGTCAATGCATGTACTTGAAACCCAGCCAAGGAAGAATAATTATTATGGTAAACAGATTGCTGAATTAGTCTTGTGTTGGGTTTCAGTAGAGAATTACCAGTGTGTGAAGCACATAGAGTAACAAATTGTTTTGGTCTATAGCAGTCTGTTGAACTTAGTCATCCCCAAGCAATGCATTCTTGTATAATGGTTTACTTGGTCTTATATGTGACTTTCTCTGGCAAAAGGAGGCTGTTGTCAAAACATTTAGTTTTGCATATTTTGGGCTTAAAATGATAAATAATAATTTCTGTTTGAAATGTTGAAAAAATTACTATTCTGTCTGTATTGGTTCCAGAGCTATGAAGTTTAGAATGTTTTGCTACTCGGAAGTACGATTTCGAGAAAACGCATGCAAAGTGTATTATCTTAATGCAAACTAAACATAAATTGCAAAATTTCAGTATTTTTAACCCTAAACTTATGGAAATCACTATGGGAAACATGCCAAATGAGGCTATTTTTAGCAAGCTGAATGCATAAACTTTCCAATGAGTTATTACACAGGGTATTCCTATAGCAGGCTGAAGGCCGTAAAATACTCTTGAAACTGGTCCCCCAAATTTTATATTTTTGGATAATTTTTATCAAACTCACAAACTAATTAAATTTCTGATGAAATAGGTGAAATATTTTTAGATCATTATTTTTTCATATAAAATAAGATCTTATTTAATGATATGTGCGAAAAACCGATAACTGAAATTTACACCTGATTGTGTTTTGGCTAATTTCTCTTGTTTTATCATTGGCGACTTCTGCCTCCTTTTGCCAGAGCAAGTCACATATATGTAATTAATAATATATAATAATGCAAGGACTTCTATAGTACTACGGTAGTAATGCTCAAGGCATCAAATTCCAAGGTGAGTCAGTAGCCAAGAGGAAAGTCTGAGACAAAACACCTAATCAAGAGACTTTTTCACACCTTTAAGTACCTCTCAAGGTACTGTATTATTATTATCTACCAGTTTGCATAATCTCATGTCCATTAAGACACTTTTATGCACTTAAGTACCACTATTCAACTCTGTATTCTTGTATGCCATTTTGGCTTGGTCTTATGTGTTTGTCAAGACTCTTAATACAGCTCCTTTTGTGTACTTTGTATACCAGGTTCTGCAAAGAGACCAGCTAGTAGCCCTCTCCATGATTCCTCAAATGAAGAATCAGTTTCGTCCTATAAGAGGATGCACACAACTCGTGACCCTTCACCTTGCCATGGCAACAGGTTTATATTTCGAAGTTTCATTTATTTATTAGTGCACTTAGTACATGTTCTAGATCCAACCTGTTTGGGTGAAGGGCCACATTGCCTTTTTTCTAAGACTTTGGGGGCCAACAACTAAATTTCATTAATAAAAATTAAAACTATGCAATGCATACTAACAAACAATGATTTATCTTGCCTACCTCATGATTAGATACCACATATTCAGTTATTCACATTTTCTGCTGATTTGTTTGTACTAATGGGATACTTGACATTGCTTTTGCTTACACAAGTACTTGATAACTGCTTCAGCAGTTGATGTAGCTATTCTTTGTAGTCCAGTAAAATGTCCATCTGTTAGCAGTGATCTGGAGTTTATTGTACTATTTCCTATTCTAGAGAAAAGCTGTTCACAACAATATGTATTGCCAAATAGTGCAATTTACCTAGGTGCAAGATTGGACAGATTTGGAAAAGCCTCTGGGGGAAACATATTATCTGTAAAATGTTAAAGTTCATGCTCCTGGAAAGCTCTCTTCATGTGACTGTGCAATGCTTGTGGAACATCAGTTCCAAATGGATCTCCAAACAGCTTCATATCATTACTATGTTTCTTGAAATCTGTAAATCTGTGTCAACTCATCCAAAACGTTTGCAAGTGTTTCAGAGTATATGTCATGGTTCACCGTTTCAGTACACCTCATCAACACTGTTGGCAAATGGACAACTTTTTTTAGGCTTGTGCATTTTTGAATAAGCTGGAACTTTTGAGAAATTTACTTGTTCATACATTTTGTTAACCAGCTGATCTCTTCTTTGAAGCTTGACATTCAAGTCAGCTACAGCAAAACTTCATTATATCGAACTTCGGTATTTCGAACTTCCGGTTTTATCGAACAACAGCACATGGTCCGGCCACAATCAATGCAAACACATACAAACATAGCTCTGCTTTATCGAACCTGCTTATATCGAACTCTCGCTTTTATCAAATGCTATATTTGGTCTTTACGGACAGTGGGCCATCAGATATATCGAACTTGCAGAGCCACTGAAACTCGATGCTATCTATTGGCCTATTTGTAGCTGGCTAATGAGTAATTAACAGGTGCTTGGTTTCCCGACTGGCTCCAGATAAGAAACAGGACAGACTGACACGCATGACTGGTCACCGACTCACTGGGAGGGGTCGCGCTGCTTAAATTGAATTCGCTTTTCTACCGTACCCTCATTATGCTGACTGAAGTATTATTGCCCAGTGGTAGATTTAGCGATAAGAGCGATGGACGGCTCCTCCGTGCCCTACAGTGGGTGGGTGTGTCTCGGCGCCTATACAGGGTTGGCTTGATGAGCCGTAGAAGGTGGCGCCCCTCTGGCATTCCCTTTGCCCCTACACAGTGACCCCGGATCTGTCACTGCTGTTGCCTCTGCAAGGGTGTTCTTCGGCCCCATATATTTCAAGGACTGAACGTGCTAAACCCACATGCTGATAGTCATCATTACGACCTCTGATACAAGTGTATGATTTATAATGGCGTCGCAAAAGAGAACAAATCGGTCTGTGGATGATAAAATAGATGCGTTGCTATGCGTAGAAAACGGCGAATCCAAGACTAACGTTGCTATTCGTTTCGGTGTACCACTCAACACGTTGTCAACATGGATAAAAATAAAGATAAAATATTGGCCACCTATGATTCCACCAACCCTGAACTAGCTACATTCTAGCCATATCTCTCTATGTTTAGCAACTTTTCTTTACACTTCCGGTTCAAGTTTGTTGTTGTCGAAAATGTTTTTCTACTGTTATAAATTAAATACATGTAGATACTGTGTTTTAAACTATTACATGTATAGCTTTTTAACATCACGTCATTAATATCACGCAAAACGGACTCGCAGTACTGAACATGTATTAAAAGTTTATGACCGCTTCATACCACAGTGAATAAGCAGGTCTCTCTGACGCGCGTTTTGTGTGGCGCTGAGATTTTTGGAGCTCTACATTACATTACATGCACCGAGCCTGACGTCATATCTTGCCTATATCGAACCTCGGATATATCGAACTGTTTACGATGGTCCCTTGAGGTTCGATATACCGAAGTTTTGCTGTAGATATTTAGTTATGTCAACTATTTATCCATATACATTAAATACATTAAAAAATACTTACTTATTAAAAAGCTGTAAAACTGGCACACATCAAGTCTCTTATGAGATTTTCTTGTATCTTGGAAGGTAAGTCATCAACCTGCCTTGCCACAGTTTGATGTGATAGACTAGTATTTTCTGCCATATATATTTTATAATATTTCTTCAGCTCTAAGCCTGCCATCGCTCGAAAACTGATGCAATAATAACCAAGTCTGGCTGTGCCTTCCTTCCTTCTCTCCATCCATCCCTTCCTCCCTCCCTGTCTGTCTGAGCACTTGAGTCGTATGGCCCGAAGCCACTTCCCTCCATCTTCCCTCCCTCCATCCCTGTCATCTGAGCGCTTGCAAATCTTCACGAGTTGTGGAGTACAGTGATGTGTCTGACCTGAGAAAAATATGCTCAAAAAGTAGTGGCTGTGTTTAACGGTATGGTTAATTATCTCATTAATTGGTGTTATATGTTTAATTCAGTGTAATCAATTGATTTTCTTGCAGCAGGGAGGAGAGTCACAGACTCGCCATGTCACAGCCTGATCACGGAACATCACGAACGAATCTGGAATGGTCAGGAGAGGCGCCAGATACAGAGGACAGTCGATTCAGCATCTGCTTCTCTCAGCCTGTTCATCTCGATCACATGTTGCTTGGAAGTCAGATATTTGGCACACCTGGAGCGTCACAGGTAAATGATTCATGCAGGATTTATTTGTTAAGAGGTGTGTAAGAACATAGTATTTTTTAAAGAAATCACACAGGTTAAATAACTGCAACGTTGGCAAAAATCGAATATGTAAGAGCAATGCATTTCATACTGATGATAAGCCATATAAATCATATGATGGCTATGTTGGTGATGATGATGTACTTGATTCTTAAGGTTTCGTTAGAGAGCGTAGCACAGATTCATCTATTTTAGACTGGTGGACAAGTTTTCTTTGTTTCTTTAGACTCCAATGCAGCGTCTTGTACGCAGAATGACCAGGTTCTTTGTCAACACAGACTGTGATGAGACAATGCAGAAACTCAACTGCAGACTCAGCGATGTGATTGGTTACAGCATTCGCAGGACTGCACCTGGGCAGGTGAGGCTGCTGAAATTGCTAGAAATGAATCCTGTGTTTTTTATTTTAGCGCAGAAAACTATGGATGCCATTCAGTTTTCGCCATTTTGGCAACTGGATTAAGATGGAATCTGTAACTACACCATATAGTGTCATTAATGGTTTAATGCTGCTAATATGTTTATTAGTCATTTTCATGGTAAACTATCTTAAAGGAACCTTGATTATCTGTAATCAACCAAGCAAGCAACCATTTATATTTCGGTTCAATTGAAAATATTGTATTCGAGATTTTGCTTCTTAATTTTTCTCCTTAATGCAATGGATGAAAGTGTTAATTTTCTAATTGATAAAATTGCTGATTACTGATAACCAATGTTTTGGCAAAACAATTTCAAGATAATGAAATGTCATGAAATTTCATAACTTTATCACTATGCATGCATATCCTTAAAATACTACTTTATGAACTTCAGAAGCAGGTTTTGTTACAACAGTATGTAACAACAACAATAATATATTACTTTGAAGAGCTGTATGTACGCTAGCAACTTTGTTGGTTTCTTTCTGTACAGCTGACAATTGCGACAACTGACAGACGAAAGATGCAACTTGTCTTCAAAGCTCATGTCTTAGAAATGGGTGAAAATGTACTTGTTGACTTCAGACTTTCTAAGGTATGATATAAGATCCTGTGATACCTAATCTCATTGCTTTTAAAAGTGGTATTTAGGAATGATAGTGCTTGCTGTCAACTTGCTGCATGGCCATTACGTTACATAGGCCGAGTGGTATGGGAACAGGAAGTTGCAACGATGTGGAAAATTAGATGAACAGCATATTGCAGTTAAGTGATGAAGTCAACACGTCTGCTTTTTACAAGCTGCTCAAGTCTAATCTCTATTGCCATGGCTGGGCTGGGAGCGCTTCTAAATAGGTTTCTTGAAGGTGCGCTATATTAAATTTCCGAATGAATGAATGAATGAATGACTTGTAAACTCATTTCCGGCTATGCATATTCAACACACGGTGGTACCTATGGGCAGCACTGCGATTCATCAGCTTGCATGTTCACACAGAGTATCTGGACTTGCCCACCAGATGTCAACATGTGAGACCGAAACGAAACTGAGATGTTGGCCAATCTGTCGGAGATGAGATGCTATGTACTTTGCAGACTGTTTGAGATCTAGACTGAGACTGCATTCATGAGCATTTAGCATTTGACTTTGCAATAAAACACCCAAGAACGTGGTGCTTGCACATTTCATGTGAGTAAGAAGACATGAATTAGCTGGTGTTTCTGCCATAGATTTCTTTGCTATACACCGGAAGGTTGTTTCGCTATCCCACACTGACTTGGCTGTAATTGTAATTGGTCCCTCATTTCAGAACAGACTCCCTTGTAACCTGCAACATGAGCTTCTAGTCCTTTCTGTTTCCCTATGTGGCCAGCAGTTGAAGACCATTCTGATCGACCATGGTGTTGTGTTGTCCCATCAAGAGCAACTCCTAAAAGTTTCTGGAAGAAGCACTTTATGCATGTGCACTTATAATTATGATCTACATTGCAGTTACAGGCATGCATTTTAGAAATGGATTGGGCAATCAGTAAGACATTATGCAGCTGATGATATGAGTAGGCAATGTTTGTAACATGAATCATGCAAACCAGAGTTCTTTGACAACTATTTGCCTAATCCAGTTGTGAATTTGTGTATGTTTGTGTCAGGATGCCTAATATAGTGCCTTTTGTAATACCTCTCAAAGTTTGTGCACCCATGGCTGTTTAACTGACGTAAACACATTCATGTTAAAAAAGGTTGAATGTCATCCATTATTATTGAAATAGTTTAAAATCAATAAGCAGTCACAAACATTATTAGTGATCCTAAAATCAAGGTGAACTAGCTTACAGTTTGTAAAATTGAAGTTGATGAAAATCCACCAAATGCATTTTAAGGCTTTAACGGTACTGCTCAAACTGTAGCCAACGAGCCAAAATATTGGAATATATTTGAGAAGCACAACACTGGCTTCCTGTTGCAGAGCCACAGTTGTTGGCACTCCTCCAGCATACAGCAGGAAAATGAGCCCATCATGTACTGGACCATCCTGGAAGTCTCCCGTTATATTTATGTATTGTTGCCTTTTTCTTTGTGCAGCATACATTTTGCTAACTGTCTTAAAACACACTTGTTTGGATCTGTTAGTCATAGATGCAGTGCTTTTGTG
The DNA here is from genome assembly GCA_963556255.1 of Allolobophora icterica. Taxonomy (NCBI): domain Eukaryota; kingdom Metazoa; phylum Annelida; class Clitellata; order Crassiclitellata; family Lumbricidae; genus Allolobophora; species Allolobophora icterica. The sequence goes on along the minus strand of OY744609.1, from coordinate 33,506,778 downwards.
AGGTATATAAAATGCGCTATATAATATTAAGCGTCTTGATACAAACAGACAAGTTGTTACATTGTAAAGGATGTATTTTAAAAAATATGCCTTTTCTTCTAGGGAGACGGTATCGAGTTCAAACGACACTTCATGAGAATCCGTGAGGAACTGCAGGACATGATTAACAAAGCTGCACCAAGTATTGCTACTGTAATGCCATAGAGTGGAATTGAGGAGTGCAGCATGGAAGAAGAGTGAAGTAGTGTAGACATGGGAAGAGTTAAGACGAGACAAAAGGACTGCAGCAGTTTTTCAAAACTTTCAGAGACAGTGAACCCTGCATTTGAGACTGTGGAATTCGATTGCCTAACGTCAAAGGATTGTTACTGTTCCATTTGCTCTGTTTAATGTAAATTAATAGTTTCAGTTTCGTTTGCATAAAACTTAAATGTGTTTCACAGTCTTATGCTGGAACATAGTCCATTTTCCACAGGACTGTTGAGAAAAAGGATTCTTAATTTTACGGTGTCACTTGAACAGTTTGATTTGTTCCATTTGATTTGACTTGCATAAGCATTGATCATGATACAGTATCACACATCATAGTCCATTTTTGCGGCTGATGTTCACGTGTAACTGGGATTTTGTGACAATGTAGTCTATGATCTGGTGAATCTTGTAGGCAACTGTGTGATTCACCTTTTGATTGTAGTTAACCATGTTGTAGGACCTGAATCCTCATGAATCACATGCTTTCTTATATACAGTGCAAATCGATTAAGACGAAAGAGAGTAAAAGATTTTGTATTAACCGTTGGGCAAACATAAATGCAGCATGCAGTTGAATTCCCAGCAGCAAATGATGCATAGGTTATGATTATAATAGGCTGCTAACTGGAATTAATATGTGTTAAGTTTATTCCACTGAAAAATGAACATCACGGACTTTAACGACGAGCTGCATTGGTTTCCCAGTCGCTTTTAGTACACTCTCGTCGCTAAAGTGTTAAATTGAATAAAATTTACAGTTTTTCTCCTTGAAATCCATAAGCATCAGAGTGCAAATTATCGCTGACCCGATTGCCTCAGACTGGAACACAGTGTTCCCTGATGCGTACTGGTGGTGCAGACAAATGAAACCCATCTATGCAGGTTAATCTGGAATGTTTTTCAGTAAAAAGTTGGAGTAGCATTTCTTGTATAGTATTTGGATGTGTGCCCTAGGGTGGTTCACAGATACATGGTAAAAAATAAAGTTCAAGCTAGAAACCAGGACACCCTCTCAGTTTTTTAGACCTATCAATAGTATTATCGAGACAAAATTTCAGCTTCTTATTCCAACTGGAAGACGATGCTCATGGACTGTGTTACTTTGTCATATACCGATAAATAGACATTAATTGCAGAAATGAATGTGTCGAGCATACAAATGAATTTTATTTCAAGATAGATAAATATTACTGCAATATGACAACATATTTGATACAAGAACAGTTAGCCAGATGGAACTGTAAAATTTCAGTAGGTTTAATGAATTGGAAATGTCCAAAAATGTCAAAAGACACCGTCCAATCCATGAATGTCGATTGTTCTTGTTTTATAATTTCAACACCCGTCCATGAATATCGAATGTCGATTGTTCTTGTTTTATAATTTCAACACCCGTTACCGTTTTTGACTCTAGAAACTGCAAGGCTTTGCAAGCACTGCATCAACAGCAGACTCAACAAGAGTGAGAACAGCTTTCCTATTTGCCTTGACCACTTTGAGAAGAAACTGCTTTTCTTCTTCATCATTGGTGATAAATCGGTAGAATTCATCGAACAACTTCACATCCTCTCAGCCGCGTCATTCACCAGTCTCAACTGCTGAATTATCTCTCTACCTTGCTTGTAATCCTCATTCTGGATCCATTTCTCTAGTGGAAGTGTAACAAAGGAATCACTCATCTTCAGGTATGACAGTAGTGTCAATGCTTACTGGTTTGTAAAATCACCAAAAATCCCTTCCTTCAGTACCGTAGCATCAGCTCTCACCTCCTTTCATCAGGCTTTGCAGTCATTCTGTCGACAATCTTCATTTTATCTGTTATAGGAAGTTGGTCTGAGAACAGTCCCAGACCTACAGCCGCATCTGAAAGGTACCACAAGTGGTTTTCTAGGACCTTCCTGGCAGCAATGCTGATCTCACAGTCAAAAGACTCATATTGTCCTAGACCAATCCAAAGTGACAGATCTTGTTCTGGAGCTTCAGCAGCAAGGGGCCTTTGTCCATGCCTTTGCGTAAACAGGACACCAAAGTTCAAAGATCAATTAATCTGAGTTTCTTCTTGAATACATCAGGTTGATCGCGAAAAAGGAAGATTTTGATTGCATACAGTAACTTGGCTATCCAATGTCCATGGTCAATTGACCCAGGGGCTCTCCAGTGAATTACTGAAGGCTGACGTCCAAGGACAACCACTGTCAGCTCAATGAGCTCTTGGTAGTTGTCTCTGATCTCTGAATCGGACTTTCTTTCAGCAAACTCTTTGAGAAAACTGATGCTCTTTCATGGGGGCTTCAGTGCCGATATCCGGCACTGAAGCCCCCGTGTCAACTTCCAGTCCTCGGAAGTTGACACGTGTCACACCTTCCCAGCAGATTTAAATCTCTTGAGGATTGGGATTTATGGTGAACAGATGGACTGCAGCACAAGGTGAATACTTTGGCTAAAATCAATTCCTTTTCATGATGACGGCAGGCCAACCACAGGAGCTCTCAGCCTATTTGTCTTCCAGCAGAACACACTCCGTTGAAATACCCAGTGGTGACAGAATTGTATCAAAGCTCAAGGCTTGAACTTTGTCAACTGTGAGTTTTCACAACTTCAGAAGAATATGAACGACCATGAATTCATTGTATCCTGTCCCAGGGGCTAATTTGGGCACAAAGAGGAGCTTATCAACACCAGCACCTGAAACCAGCACTGGCAGGTGGTCGACATTTCCTGCTCCAAAGATCTTAGGCAGGGTTTTCCCAACCCAGTGCAGTAGCAGTGGCTAATCTGGTACAAATTCAGATCTTACAGCTTCAGCATGCTGTGTCCTGGCTTTCTTACGCACTCTGTGGATGGTTCAATGTGGCAGGGCAGAAGGATCACACCCAAGCGCTGCAGCAATTGTAATGTAAATATTCACTTCTGAAAACATGTCCGCCAAAAACACAGGAAGTGGGCATCATGACCTTGAACAAGAACTGTACACTTTTTTATTCCAAGTACCAGTAAGTAAGTAAGTATGATGACACAGCAGAAACTATTTCAAGCTCATCTCCATGACAAATGTTGACCACGTTATACGGCATCAAGATTTACAGCAAATACTACTATATGGTAATATTTATATGGCATTGAGCACCGTCTTCTAGTTGGAATAGGAAGCTGAAATTTTGTCTCAATAATACTACTGACAGGTCTAAAAAACTGAGAGGGTGTCCTGGCTTCTAGCTTGAAATTTATTTTTCTGGACCACCCTAGTGTGCCCTTTCATTGAATACAGTAACATTATACACTCCGAAAGGTAAAGATAATATACCTTTATAGAAACGTCTAATAAATGTGGTCCCAAGGTTTAAAGTAACTGGTTGAAGCGCAAACACATCCAACTAAAGGTCACTTTTTAACCACACAACATACACTGGACTTCGATCACTTACCAATCCCAAAATAGTCAAGAGGCCTGGCATTACCTAGGTGACTACTACTAACCCATTACTAACCTTAAAGGCAAGTTCTGACTTAAAGCCATGAAGGAGTGTGCATCTGAGCTGGAGAATTTAGAGTTCCTACTTCCTACTAAGTCGAAAGAAGCAAAATGTGTCAAAGACTGTAACCACACACACACTGGCTTTCAACTGTCTTTTATTAATTCAAAAAATTCACTAATTTCATGCATACATGAGATGTTTCCTATAGCTGTGAAACAGAAATTTATAAAATTAACTGAATCTTTGAAATGCTGCTCTGAAAAAAATACATTACAGAGACAATATCTGATGAAAGTAAAGTACAGAAATTTTCAAATGTTTTACAAAGAAATCTATATTTACACCTATACAAAATTCTATGAAAAACAAACATTTTAAACAAATTAAGTTCTTATCAAATATTACACAAATGACATTTCAAAACAAATTCAGCCAAAATGCACTTATCAAAAACGGACAGTTTTAAACTCGCTTTTAAACTGTGCAGAAAAAACTAACTTTCTCGACTTACAGTTAAATGCGCAAAATTGTGTTTATTGGCTACAGCCTGTGCGACTATAACACTTTTCAAATTTACATTCAATTCATTTGTCTATGTGGTACTGTAAAATAAAAGCCGTATTACCAGAAGAAAATTGGTTCTGAATTATCAGGTTTCTTGTCCTCCGTCTGCTGTTGTATCTTGGAGAGAGCTTGAACTTTTAAACTCTGCAAAATAAATACATCAAAATTATTAGAGTTTCATTTCCACATATATATTTCTGGCATTTGTTTTGTCAGTCTCCGTTCAGTGGCATTTTATGGTTCGGGGAGTGTTAACTGATTCACTACACAGGAAAGTGGAATTCTTCAAACTATAGAGCAATGCAAGACTTGTACACAGGTCTTATAAATGGTTCTGAAAATGCTCTACAGAATGTCTCATAGCAATTACATTTCCTCTTCGTCAGTATATTCAAGCAGCAGTTTACCAGTAATACTGGTAGGCTCGAATGAAACATTAAAACTTGGATGAGTCATGGTATAAGGTAAGGTAAATTATGGAAATTTGCAATTATGTAAACTAAGGTAAGCCAAGGCATACTATGATGCATAACATATCTATGTAACATCTTCATCAACAGCAGTGTTTGGAGATGTTCTGGGGTTGAAGGATCTTTCAACAAAACTTCAAACAGGGCAGTAATACCAACAGCAAACCAACTGTTTCTTACAACAGAAACCGGTGCTGTCTATTTCTCAACACACCAAGATTCCAACTCCAGATGTTGAGGTAAAAGGCTGGCAAGATACCAATCAGCCAACAAGGAGTTACAGCTACTGGATTTATTAAATTAATGACAAATTCCCATGCAATAAATAAGCACAGTCTTACTTATAGACTTAAACAGCTTTGGCATGGCATCTGAGGGCCACTAGATGGTGACATACTTCTGTAACCATATACATGTAGTGTAATGCATCTGTATTTGAATCCATAGTGCAAATACCTAAATATATTTAGATACCTGAAGAATCTAAATAATGTACGTATACACAAACAGAAAGCGATATGGAGAATTTTCTGTATAATGTATATACATATACAATTATTATATACTCCAATATGCTATTTTGTGATGTTTAATTTAAAGCTAGAAACAAAATGTCATGAAATAAGTAAAAACTATATAACATACAACACCGCACAAATACGAATCATAAAGAAACAGCACAAAATGTGAAATACGACAGTAATACTGATTATCGGACAACAATCATAATGTCTACCGTGCTCTGGCATTCTCTGGTGACTACTTCTATAATAGAAGTAGGATTAAAAGCTATTCAAAGACAAAGTGTAACATATTTTCAAAACCAATTTCTAGTTTGGATTGTGCTTCACTACTAGCTATAAAGCCAGAACTACTTCCACGACCACAGTGACGATCACCAGTGAATTGCTGAACAACACGAAACAACCAAACTGTGACGTCTACTAATCATGCACGACAACAGAAATCATACATAATCATCTTAGATGCTTTGACATCAGAAACAAGACCAACGAGGGTAGAGCATTCCCCTAAACCAATCACCAGGTGGCGAGTCTCCGAAAAACTGACCACATCTGCATCGAGCATTCCCACAAGAACAGAAAACCGTGTTCCAGTTGTCAGTAACATGGTGGGATAGAAATTTTGTTGGTTCCAAGGAGGTAGCATCAAACCCTGAGATAAGGTCATCATTAGCACCATAAGTGGAGCAGCCCGAGACCTGCGTCCCTCCAGTAGCACCTTCCTGCAAGAACTGTTCATCAGAAAATTCAGAAGAAGGCAATGAGTCAGATGAAGAGGATTCTCCTTCAGCATCTGTTCTGGAGTGTCTTAGCCATCCTCCAGGGCACGAGTAGTCACCATAGCCACTACTGTTGCAGCAGCAAGAACAAACAACAATGGAAAGAAGAACTTGGCACTGAACAAATCCATAATTCACTGTTCTAAAGTGCACTATTTATACTTTATAACAGTGCATTCAATGTTAGCTGATTAAAATACTTGGGATTATGGTGACCCATAAGCATGTCAGGCATGGATGCTAAGTTGCTTACATACAAATGTTATCATATAGAAACCTCATAACTCCAATCATAATCACTATCAATAATTGTTAGCTGGCAAGAGCCATCACCATTTTTACCCTCTTAGTGGATGGATATCAAATGCCAATTGAGACTCCCCTGTTCAGAGGTGATCGGGCTTTTACAGCCCAATCACCTCTGAAACATAGTCATAATTGGGAAGTGCTCCGAGAACCTTTCATGCACAAGCTAGACTCATATTCCAACCAGTTATTAATGTGAACAACATGCAACAATGAGTCGTTTATCAGATGAACAGCATAGCAGGTAGCATATCAGATGAACAATATAGCAAGTAGCATGTTATGTTCTTCAGTTCATTCACTACCAACCGAAATCTCAGTTACACCAACATACTTTGCAAAATACACGGTCTTTCCCTTGACACCTGGTCCAAAATCACGAGTGGAAGGACGCTTGGGTTTTGATTGTGAGTTATATGCAGCGTGACCGGTTCGTGGCGTGTGCAGGCCTGTGCCGGATGCAACAAACGGCTCATCTGAAACAGGAAGACGCACAGTTCTGATTTGATTTAATGGCCATTTATTGATTCACTCAGAGTCTCACTCTCAGTGAATCAATAAACAGGATCATAATTCTGTGCTTAATGTCCTAGACTGTTCACCCAGAGCTTGGGATTCAAATTCCTGCCAGTATAGAAATATATTAAAAAGATAAGTCTTATCAAAACGGCAATCAAAATGAAAAGCAAAAAGGAAAAGCGCCTTACAGAGCATGTGCCAGTGATTAATTAGCCGTACATCCGGTTGTAAAAGTCAATATTTAGTGCTGCACTGCAGTTCTTGCATTGTATGTTAAATTACTAGCTTTGGGGTCATAACACTACTTTGTGTTAAGCATAATAGCGAATAAACAAGTCCGCACTGTACAGAGGAACCATCTATCTATAAATAAGAAACAGAGAAGACGAGAGACTTGCCCATAAACTTTCGTCCAGATGGTTGCCTGCTTGATGATTCATGGGGAGTTCTTGAGTTGGCTTTTGACGTGTGCCTTGGTGTCGGTGCATGCTCAGGTTCTGCCTTAGTAGAAGAGCGTTCAGTAGCAGGTTTCTTAGGTGCAGAGTCTCCCATCTACATCAGGATAAACTGATACAATACATGCATGTGAATGTTTGACACAAATGTCTTTAAACACACTCCACTGATGCAACCTTTAATTTTAAAGCTTGATGATTTTTTGCTAAACTGCATTAAGGAATTTATGTCATTTTCACACTAATTAGCAGTTTACAGTATAGATCTTTGCACATCAGGTATTTAGGGGAACTCCACCATTGTCATTATTGAGTGGCACCAGTTCCACACCAGGATAAAGAAGGAGAGTGACACTAATCATATTTGTTAAGACACAGCATCGTTGAGCAGAAACTACGAGGTCCTTTAGTGGTGGTGCAATGGTTTTCACATAAACAACATTTTCAAATTATTTAGTAACCTTCCCTGTAGTCCAGTGGTGCATAACCTTTTCGGCCAAGGGCCACTAAACGATTTCTTTGAACCCTTCGGGGGCCAAACAAGCGATGACTCCGCTTAGTTGGGATGAATGCATGTCAAAATTTATGAAGATAATGTGTGCACTAAAACAAGTATAAAAGTAAATATAAAAAGTTATAGAGGAAGGGGACTCGTGGTACATCTATATTATTATAATAATACTGATTGTTTTTCCAATGACCACAGTGCGCAAGTAACTGTAGACGTAATGTCAATGCTGGCTCAAAAATAGTCGCTTTTCCTGTTGGACATCGCGGGCCACATGACGACTCGTCGGGGGCCAGATTTGGCCCACGGGCCGGAGGTTGTGCACCACTGCTGTAGTCCTTTCACATATCCTTGTAAAGAGATTCTAAAAATATATATTATGTATAGAAGTACAGAAAATATTGTTGGATATTGTGTGCAAGTTTTGTTACCTGTCTCCCATGGTAGCTTTTGTTTCCAGTGTTTGAAGCTGTACGCCGTTCAAAAGAGCCTGAGGGTCTTTGGCTTGACGATGAGGCTAAAAGTTCACAGGCCATGATGTGCCTGAGGGCAATCGATCGGTTAAACTCCCTTTCACACCAAGGACAAATCACGTGTCCTAGAAATATATTCATAAATACAATAAGCTAATTTAAACTGAAAACTTCTCTAGAGCCATTGTAATAATACACAAGGCATCAATCAATGTTCTAAATAAAACGATTAAGCATGCCAAACTGGTGTGAGTCTGGTTGATTCAGTCCTTACTGCTCTACGTCACTGCCACAAAAGGCAAAATTTCTCCACACTGGATTCTCTCCTTACACAAAACCCCCATCACTTGTGTACCAGGTAATTGTCATTTTCCAGTTTTACCCATTATTGGCAGGACAGCAAAAGCCACTTTGGGTCAGCAACACGGTAGCTTGCTTAGCAAAACATTATTAATCGTTCTTCACGCCTCTGGTCATCTTTTAAAATCACTCAGTTTCCATCAATCTCCAATTCATGGCTTGTTAACATACATGACACTGTCACAAATGTCATAAATGTCAGCTCTAAATGTAAAGCTTATGCATTTAATGATAACGCATCCTCATTGAGAACAGTGAAGGATATGTTTGCATAAATATGTTAACTTGACTCAATAGTTTCTTGTAGTGAGATAGGGAATGTACTTTCAGGTGTTTTATACATATAATGGTTTATTTATTGTTTTGCACATATCAAACAAGTTTTTTCTCATATTAGATTTGTCATTTAGATGAAAAGACTCCACAATCTGAGCCAATGATTCTGGTTGTAAAACTATGAAAATATATCACACACTGACAAATCTGTTGAATCAGCGAGCGTGCTGAGCTTGTAGTAATATTTTATACCAAGCCTTTATTGGGGGTTGTGAGCATCATGTAAAAAATTGATTACAGTGTTGATCCTTGGACTACTTACAGCTTGCATGATCTTTAAGTTAAGATGGTTGAAGGAACCTCCCCATTGGCTCCAGTTGACAACACTCAAACTTTAACCTCAAAGATCATTAATGTATTGAAGCTTTTCAGTAAACTTCAGGCTTGATTACTATCTTGAAACTTATGAGTAAACCTCAGCCGCAATCACATAACTGTTCTTCAAGTATGTAAGTAAACTGATTGTCATTTAGATGTAAAATTAACAATGAAATATAGCAATACAATTCAGCATCCGAAGTTCTAACCTTCTTCCTTTGGGGCTGTGGCTTCAGACGCCTTTGGATGAGAACCGGTCTGGTTTTCCTTGTTCTCTCGGAACTTTTGATGATTGGACATTCCTCTCCATTGCCTCCTGCCATCGTCTGGCATCTCCTGCTTTGGGTTGTGATGCTCATCTCTTGATTGATTGTGATTCGGGCCTTGATAATCGAATGAATCTGGGTCCACATTGGGCTTCTTGCCATGAAAACGCTTGCAGACCTCCTCGTGGGCATTCTGCACATATTCAGCACTACACACCATAAGACTGCAACCTTAAATTTATAATAATTATTATAATTGAACAATAAACTGTTGAGTTGTTTGTAAATTCCTCAAAATACAAGTAGAGGGTTAAGATGTTGAGTTTCATGTCTGTAGGCAATCAGAAATCATAGCTGTTAATTGTAAATTTATATAGCTCCATCAAAAAAACTCATCAGAGATGCTACCAACTTAATAACACAATGTCACCACAATCAAATACAAAGGTGTGCAACTGCCAGTGAAAAGAGGCAGAGATTGTAGTCAGTTATATGACCAAACTTTACAATCCAACTGTTAGCCAAGCTGCATCATTAAAATTGACTGAAGTTCATACATGCGAAAAACAGGGACTCCTGCATAAATGGCATTACCATAGTTAACCCAAGTGCATAGAAATACATGCATATGGAGAGAAGCAGCTTTGGCACAGAGCAAATGGTGTACAGCGAGGATCTGGCATGGACAAAAAAAGCATGCATGTGAAGACAGTATGTCTTCTGTATGAACAATTCTAATACAGTGTCACACCCAGTAGTAGAGAATGAGGCAATTGGAAAGCGAAGCTACTACATATAGTTATGTAAGTCTATCGTTTGCACCTGCCCATGATTACTAAGCCAGATAAGTTTTAGTAACATAATACATCACAAGTAAAAAACTTGTGTTCATTATAGGTGAAAATGTATGTTACAGCTTTAAAGTGTCAGATTACAGGTACAGTGTCCACTACAGGTAGAAAATGAGTATTGCAAAATGATCAATACACAGATCTAAGCCAATTCATGAATAAGTCGAGATCTGTGCTATAAATAAGCATCCATATTGTACTTTTAATAAACAGCCCCAGCACAAAACAGAAGGACAAAGGTCAAAAGAACTAACAAGATGATGAATGCATCAAGAAAGCAAATTCCAGAAATGAAGTCCAATTGATAAAACAATAGCAAAACCCTACTTTTCATTTTGAAAAAACTTGGCAGCAAACCATTTGCTAAATACACTTGCAAAATACACTTTTCGCTACTAGCTTGTAGTCAGAAAACAGGTTCAGGATAATTGTACGATCACAGGCTTTAAATCACTTGACGAGATCATGTTTTTACTCTGGCCTTTGCAAGACTACATCTAAGGCCCGTAAGCAACATAAATCAGATTCAGATTTACTGAATCTGAACAGCTAATAAGTGCTCTAAATAAATAAACATGTCCATAAAGCAGGCAGGACAATGGACAAATGTAATGCAAAACAAATACCAAAATTCCCAGACTTGAACATCCAAGACTGGAGCCAGGATGTGTCACATTCAAGCCAGTTTATGCACGAACGGATCCAGAATATCTCAGAGTTCAGACAAAAACTTGAAAACTTCATAAACAAAATAGTGATTTCAAAGTGTAGACAGGCTAAGAACACTACCCAGACAAACTTGAAAATATACAAGTGACCGTCTGACAATCCCAAAAGAGTATGCTCACATGCACCTACTCCCTCCAAAGCTACCTACGAGAACTTTAAAAACTGAATTTCTTACCAGACTGCTGCTGCTGAGTTCTTTGCCGCAGTAAATGCATGGAAACCTAATATCAGTCATGTCATCTACTAAAAGAAACAAAAGTAACAGCCTCAACTCAATGCATAAACATAAGCAATTCTACAAAAACACAATGGCATATACAATACCAGAAACTTCTTCTCATGTGCTTCATTATAAAACAAATTCCGATATAATATAGTCTAATCTAATCTAATAACTTCTCTAGCTTATAACATGGAACTTGCTATTGCTTCCATAGGTAGTGTTAAAATGAGTTTCCATTAAATAAAAGTTTAAAATTACTGTAACAGATTAGGCAGAGCATAAAATAATTGCTCACAGTCAGATTTATTTATTTATTTTATTTATTCTGGATATTTCTATAGCGCCTCTCGAAGTCTACTACTACTCAGAGGCGCTCCCGACTACAGCATTTGATACTGTGCCGGAATTTTCACGCCGAAGCGCCACGAGCAATTGCGAGTGAAGGACATAATAAGGTATGGGCAGACACAGTAACACAAAGCCGTATAGCATCCTCCGATCAGCTACTGATCAAAAGATGAAGCTGTGTTCAACTGTTTGGTCCTATGCAAAAATTTAATTTTTGCAAAAAAATGAAATGCAGCTAGAATCACCTTTTTGTTTAGATTTGCAATGCAGAAATGAAATGCAAACTGCATACAATGCAATGTGATTAAATCTGGAAAGCAGACAAATCCAGGAGAGGTGGGTACCAAGGTGCGACCGCAAGTACGGTACGCACGTTATTATTTTCTACAACGTACGTACGGTACGCGTACGTTATTATGCCGTACGTTACAGTACGTTTACATCAGTTCATGACGAAAATAAATACAGCGTAACATTCACACACTCAATAGGTTTATTCAAAGGGAAATTATTCATCTAGTACTTTGCTGGCATGCCATGTTCCACAGGGTTCTGTGCTTGATCATCTTTTGTTACAATATACTACACACCACTAGAAACATTGCTCGATAATTAATATATAACCATGCACTGGGATATCATTTCCATGCTGATGATACTCAAATCTACATTTCATTTGACAGTCTGTCATGTGACTCGTCTGTGAAGCCGTTATCAGCTGCCTTTGATGAAGATATCTCTGGCACATGCATTGGTTTCCAGTCACCTAGATTACAGTAACTCGCTTCTAACTGGTATAAATAAGTCAAATATCCTGAAGCTGCAGAGAGTGCAGAACTCTTTGGCTAGAACCACAACTAATATATTAAATATGAAAATATAAACCCCGTGCTTAAATCTTTGCATTGGTTTCCTGTTCAGCAAAGAATTAGTTTCAAATTGAGGCTCATAGTTTATAAAACTTTGAACTCTGGTCAACCACAATATTTACTTAAAATCAGTTCTTATTCCCCAGACATCATTATTCAACAAGGTCATCTGATTATTTTTGTCTGGTCATACCTAAATCCAGAACTGTACTTGGTGAACGAGCTTTTTTGGTTGCTGTAACTCTCACCATGTGTGAGCTTTTTTGGTTTTTGTAACTCCCACCATGTGTGAGCTTTTTTGGTTTTTGTAACTCTCACCATGTGTCTGTGCGCTCTGCTCAGTCTCTTGTATAATTTCACTCTCAGCTTAAAACTTACCTCTTTCAAACTGTTTATCCACCATAGTCTGCCTCTCTGTCTTAAGGACTGATCTTCTGGATATTGACCTGATTACAGCTTGGTTTTGGTGGGCGATCCATCGGTTGATGCTTTGCGTATTAGACACCAGCGTAATAGAATTGTTACTAATTACAATTACCTAAACACTTGTGAAACCTAAATTTTATACAAAGGCACCCATATAAATACAATTTTCATCTGATCAACAATCATACAAACATGATCACGTATTTATCTACCTTCATGAATGATACCTTGCACAGTTGCCGATCCCACAAAGTACTGAAGTAAAGATTTTAACTTTCATGCAGAACTGCTTAGTGGGAATTGCCAGATCTTATCTTGGCTCACTGTGTATCTCTTCCTCATCTGTTCCTGGCCAGAGGTTCCTTTGTACAGCTGATCAGGGTGTTCTTCTTGTCTCCTGACCTCGTTCCTCTACAGCACAGAAGCTTTGCTTTTGCTGGTCCTGTGGCCTGGAACATCCCTCCTCATAAAACTAGAGCTGAGCTAGCAAGCCTATCTCCTTCTCTGTTCTGCAAGTGCTTAAAATCAATTCTGAGCGAACAAGGGTCCCCTCTTTGACTCGGCAGTGCAACTGATGAGTTTTTCCTTCAGTTTTACTTTGCAAATTTTCATTTATGTTATATTTGGTTATATACAATACTACTATATAACGGTTTTTCACTGACTGATAGCCATAACAAAAAGGCACGATATAAACGCTCTGCATATGAATGATAGTCAAGAACAATGGTGGGCTATGAATGCTCTTCACTTTACTTATGAAGTAAACAGTATATACATAGAGGATCTATATAAATGCTCTTTCATCCAATAGATACAGCGTTGCAATATAAATAATCTGACTCGTCTCCTGATACACACCCGTATTATTAAAATAAAAGATATTTAAAATTGGGTTCCTACCATCACTGTCCTCGAAACTGGCGAATGGGTCGTTCTTTCTTCGTCGAAACATGGGCACAGACCAGTCCCACATGTCAGCTAAGGATGTCTTACGGGGTCGAGTTGGCTGGCCTCTGACCCGGCCTCCCAAAGAGCTAAAGAGAAAATCATCATCCAGTCCCCCTTGACCTCCCCGGAAGCTAAACAGTGGAGATTCTCCCATCAGATCACTGATCAGTTGGTTCATGTCGGAAATCTGCTTCCCAAAGATCACATCAAAGTCGCTGAACAACTTATCTGGTCTTGGAGAGTCTTCGGTCCACTTTGCATCCCAACTGGGGCGTTCTCTAGGCGAGTGACGTGTTCCAGAACCTGTCTTCGTGTGCCCTTGTCGTGATTTGTTCTTGTTCCTGCTCTTGCCATTTTGTTTCTGTTCCCGACCATTATCAGAATAGAAGAACTTTACAAAATCATCATCACTGTCATCACAAGTCGTAAACCTAAAAGTGAACGTTCGTGCGCCGGAAGGATTTTCGGTTGAAGTGAAATGATTTGGTCGAGCAGACCCTGGTCGAGGAGTCGAGGTGCTTCGTTGCTGTTGGGATCTGCGTGCATTTGCGGCCCTTTCTTCATCTCCTGCTCTTTGCATGTCATAGATACGGCGCTTGTCAGAGTCCTTCAGCAGGTCGTAGGCTGATCCAATCTCCTTGAACTTTTCCTCAGCATCGGACGACTTGTTCTTGTCCGGATGGAATTTCTTGGCAAGATTTCGATAGGCCTTCTTGATTTCATCGTCGGATGCTTTGCGGTCGACGCCAAGAGTCTTGTATGGATCAGTGATCGTCATTCTGATGGCATCTCTCTTTCAATGCTGTTCAATGAAAACATTCACATTAGGACTACATCTGCACATCCAATAAAATAATTATACCTGTACCAAGTAAACACATCAACTAGCTTAATTTCCTTCACTGGCCTATCCCATGTTGAGCATCTGCTGCACAGTCCCTTCTGGGTAAAATTCCCTACTGCTCCCCATTCTATATCTCTTCTTCTCCACTACCCACCTCTGCCTCTACTCCAGCACTGTCCCCACCCTTCCCATTCATCTCCCATTCTGTTAGCTAGGGGCCATGAAAGCAACTGCCAACAATTTTCTCATATCACCAGACATTGCCACTGCCATACATACCATGCACGTCACGTGTGTACGAGTCCAAGCATATAGTTAAATAGATAAACACATGTACACAAGTACATAAAATAGTTCCCCTTTATCAGATTTTCTCTGATCACAATGATAATTTACCTAGCAGGCTAGAAACACAAAGAGCACTCCTATACATTCTGAGGACACATGAAGCAGTGAAGTGCATCTCATCGGAACAGCTTTGGCAGCGCAGTTGAAATTGGATTGAATTGGTTGTACCTAGAACTTCGGCAGGCCTTTGAAGGTCCATGTTACAATAGTCATGGCATGTCAGAATGAAGAGTAGATATTAGTTGCAGCAACAAGAAATGATAAATATTGCCACATGACTCTAACCTGACTGAGCAGGTAAAAGCAAGACTTGCAGAGGCAATCGATGTGCTTCTCCATAGATAGGTCCTTGTCCAGAAGCACTCCAAGGTCCCAGAAAACACAGCATGTTACCAAAACCCATGTCAATTCAACTAAACTATTCCATGATCCATACCTCTGTTACTCTTATGTATTGCACAACTGATGAAATCAGTTCACAACTAGCTAAAACAGCTATAGAAACAGTACAAGTATCACATACCTATATCATAAACTGCTCCATTCTCACAGGAAAAGTACTCAATGAACTAAAAATTGCCAAGGTGACCCCTGTTTTCAAATCTGGTGACAAAACTAACTTTAATAATTAAAACCCTATCTCTGTTCTACCATACATCAAAAAATATCTATAAAAAATATTAAGTGATCAAGTAACCGATTACATGGCATCTAAGAAACTCTTAACATCAAAGCAATGTGGTTTTCATTCTGGCCATTCTACTTCTATGGCCCTCATAGAAATGAAGAACAAAATCTCTAAAGCAATTGATAATAATCTATTTTCCACAGGATTTTCTTAGACTTATGAAAGGCATTTGATACAGTGGTCCATAAAATCTTATCAAGCAAGTTAGAACACTATGGCATACGTTGGACTATCCTCGAATGGTTCTCCAACTATCTATGCAACAGAAGACAGTTAGTGCTATTTAACAGATCCAAATCCCATCTACAGCCCATTCAATGTGGACTTGTTGAGTTCCACAAGGTTCAAGTTTGGGTCTGTTACTTTTCTTGATTTATATCAATGATATCTGTAATACTTCCAGTGGATAAAATGGTTTGGGTGAGCAGTGGGAACGCCAAAGAAGAGCTTAATTGGAACGCATGCGTGAACAGTGGGAACGCAAGCGAAGAATTTCGAGAGCAGTAGGAACGCCGTTCCCACGCGTTCCCACCCACTTTAACCCCTGAATACTTCTAGCCTACTGTATTTTACCAAATTTGCTGATGACGCTAATGGCTATGCTTCTGATAAGTCCTTAGATGTTTTACTTTAAAAGGTAAATTATGTAGTTTCCGAATGGTTCAGAGCAAACATGTCTTTAAACATTGGCAAAACTAGCTGTATATTGTTCGTTCTCATTGTAAGCTCATTCCTGGCGAGTCTAATTTTTTTTTAGTATCAGCAACAAGGCTATCTTGCTGGATGCTGGTATAATCCTAAAAATTTTCAGGCATCTAGCCTACTTTGATCAAAAACTTACATAGAAAGACCACATATTTCATACTGCAAAAAATCTCCAAAAGTGTTGGAATTTTATAATGTGTTTCCTATTGGTTACCAAAACCAACTATACTAACTATTCTATTCCATGATCTATCCATACCTCGGTTACTGTAATATCACCTGTGCGTCTAATTACACCTCTCACTTAAACTGCTTGATCACACTGCAGAAACATGCTATACGCACAATCAGCAGACAATCTCCATATGCTGTTCAGCACTACCTTTTGCCAGTGCAGAAATATTGACACTTGAATGCATTAATAAACTGTAAATTACTGTATTTATGTATCTGTTCACTAACAAAATACTTCCTTCACCTTTAATGAGTACTTTAGGGGTCGTCCATTAATTATGTCAACAAAATGGGGGAAGGAGGGGGTTTGAAAAAGACTGACAATTGTTGACAGGGGGGAGGAGGTGTTCATTGCAAATTGACGTCAACAATAATTTAATCAAAAAGCAACCATAGACTTGGAAAGTCTTTATGAGTGATCTATTTCGGGTTCTTTTATAAAATCTAATATTTCGAGTTTCTTTTCGATGAAAAGATATTAGGAGGAGTAATTTGTTTTGACGAAATTTTGTTAGGGGGTCCTTGAATGTTGGACAGTTGTTGAAAAGGAGGAGGGAGGGGGTCAAAAACTGCCTAAAATTTGTCGACATAATTAATGGATGACCCCTTATCTGTGTGTGTCGGATGTCCATGTCCATTACGCGAGAGCCTTGGGCAAATTGCATACAGAATTTCCTCCCACTAATACCCGACAATTTCCACTGGTATACACTAGATCAATCGTATGGAATTCTCTGCCATTTGCACTTAAAAGTGCGCCACTGTGCATCAGTTTAAGAAATGCATAATACATTATTTACCTGCCATGTAGTTTGACTTTGGTCTTCAGGTATAACACCACTGAATCAAAGTATATGTATAATTTTCATTCCATTTTCTGTTATTTCTCTTCTATTGCACTTATAAAATGATTTACACAATATAATGAATTCAAAGTGTTAACTGAACTTTGTTACGGAAATTGTTTAACATAACACTGCAAGGCAGTGCACGTATAAAGTTAATAAAACCCGATGAACTGTCAAACTGTTGAAAATGTCATCAGGAATTCTGTTAAAAGAAACTAGGTGACCCTGTTAGCAGGACTTGTTCTCCCTTTTGATCTCATCTTTGAATGCTTACTAACACTTTCTTTGAGTACTATCAATTGCTGTAATATCAATTGTAACTATTGGTGTTCAATAAACTGACTGACTGATGACATCCAGGTCTCCACTTCTGTCATTACTGCTGCATTCTAGACTGAACCTGGGCTTCAAAATCAAAGATGTTCTTGGTCAGATCAGCAGTATACAAAGATGTACAGGAGTGGCTGAGCTTGGCAGAATATTTAATGCCATGGATGACCATACTGATTTGCCTCATTGTTTGCCAATCCAGGAAGGCATGAAAGCATTCCAATGACTGACCTCAACTGCATATGAGGGGCTTAGTATGGTTAAAATTCTGTGGTCACATTCAGGAAACCGTCTTGGTTGAATGGCCTCTGCTGAAGCCAGATTGTAGCTTTGGAATTAGGTTGTAGGATTTCCAAATATCACAGCAGCCACTGCACAGCTACTTTCTCAATAGCCTTAGACAGAAATACCAAGTGGACCTGTTAACACGAAGTCAGAGACAAGCCATCGGACACGGGGTATAAACCGGACCAAGTGTAAAGCAGACTAGTGCAGAAATAACCTACTGTCCAACTAAACCTGTTAACACGAAGTCAGAGACAAGCCATCGGACACGGGGTATAAACCGGACCAAGTGTAAAGCAGACTAGTGCAGAAATAACCTACTGTCCAACTAAATACATACATCCGTCTGTCCGTCCAACTGTCCGTTAGTTTGTCCCACCGTCAGCACATCCATCCACCCGATTGTCAGTCCTTTTGTCCCACCGTCAGCCCGTCCATCCACCCAACTCTGTCCTTTCGTCCAACCGACTGTCCGTCCATGCAGACATCTGTCCACCTGTTCATCCGTATGTCCATCCGACTGGTCGTCTGATTGTCAGTTTGTATTGTTCGCAGCATTAACCAATACAGGGTGTTAAGTTAGTTTTTGATTTTATCTGGATCCATTCCAGGCTTCCAGATTGATGGCCATATAATGGCAGCAGCTCATCGATCAATTACGTCAAGAGGAAATTTGGGATGGAGGTCAAACGTGCAGGTTTTAGAATGTGAAGACAGGAAGTGATCTCAACTGATGTACATCACCTTCTCGAATAGATCAACACAGATTGGATTTGTGGAATGTTCTGATCCTTCTGTATCTTGGAAAACATCTTAAACATTAGCCTCTAGTATTAATTAATCATGATGGCTAACATCTTCCTCGTACAAAAAAGCTATATCAGATTTAACTGACTGGTTTCTTCCTACTAAGCTGCAGGTACATTTCCACGCTAAACAAATATGGAGGAATGCCTGCTTATCTGGCTCAGCCCTATTCCTTCATCAGTCACTATGCTCAGACAGAAAAACATTCCCGTGGTACACACAGACATACAAAAATATCCCTTATATATATATACAGTACGCATCCCTTAAATATATATATATGCAAATATATAGGCAAATTTTACACAAGATGTTTATATTTTGTTGAATACATACCTATAGATATAGACCTGTGTGTGTATGTACAATGGTATAATATATATATATATGCATGTATATAGTATATATATATATACACATATACATATTATACCATTGTACATGCGCCCAAACACCTACATACATACATACATACATGTATTCAACAAAATATAAATATCTCATGTAATATTTGCCTGTATATTTGCAAATGTGTAGTCAAGCCACCATTTCTGGCACTTCCAAATCAATACTAGTTGCCTCAGGTAAATATAATGAAGAATCTGGAGCAAACACACAAAGTTTACAGCTAGCTTGCTTACTTATTCATCTTTTCTAATTTGTCTTTTCAGTGCTGACTGTTTCACAGACAGACAATGTCACAGACAGATACAGGCAAGTGGGCAGGCAGACAGAAACACAAGCACATATTATGTACAGATAAGAGAAATATATGTAAACAGAAGTATGTACATATGTATGTATGTATGTATGTATGTATGTATGCATGTATGCATGTACGTATGTATATATGTATGTATCTGGCTATTTGTAGAGAGCTTTTCAAGAACCGCAAAAGAACACCTAGCACATGTGACAATCCAACAGATCTGAAAAGGTGCTTTTTAAGATGGCTTGAAAATGTTTCATGAGCTGTCTGCACCCAGTTTAATGGTAGAATATTCCAGGAGGAGGATCTAATAAATGAAAAGGAAGGATGAGCCCCATGGTTGCAGGGAAGCAGAGGACCAACACATCTCCATGGGCTGAACAATGACCATGGAAAAGGTTGACTGTACAAAGTTCTGCTTTGCTGTAGTTATCACACAAGAACTACTATGAAGAATTCGTTACACAATGCAGTAAACTAGGTAATAATAGGCTTAGAGGCTATTAGCCTCTGTCCAGAAAGAGGGCACAAAAGGAGAGGGAAAGAGCAATTTGGCATTGTTAGAAGGGGATTTTTGCTGAACTAGCATGCAGATGCTACCATAGTTGTCTGCATACATTATCTCATCAAGTTCAGATTACATACACATATACTGACAAAAAGGCCAATAAAAGTACAACCCAGCAGTGAATGGATATACGACTACCATCTGGATGGCAGCTTGGCACTGTTGATATGAGATTGGCAGGCTCAGTGAAGCTAAGGACTGCCAAGTATGGTTAGTATCAGGAATGATGACTACCATCCTTGGCACCCACTCAGCCTTCCACCCTTTCGACATGGTTTGAGTACCATCACAAGCTGGGAGGCTAAAAAAGATGTCCTTTTAATAAACCAGCATGCTAAGTTTGCATATCATCCAAAAGATTCTTTGAACCACACTTTGTGGGATCTCAGAAGTTCAAAGCAGTGTAACTTACCTCCCAGGGGCTTCCCCAGACAGCCATGTCTAAGGGACCCATTGCTGCCCAACATCATTCCACTTGTGGCAACTGTCAGCCAACAGTATTTATGAGCACAATAGTGTTTATAGGCACAACAGTATTTATGGGATGGGCATAATAGTATTTATGGGCACAATATTTATGGGATGGGTACAACAGTGTTAAGGGGAACAATGAGGGCCACTGAAGGTGGAAGGCAGGCTGTTTACCTATATACAAACAAGTACATGTATGCACAAATGAGTGCTACACCTACTGTCCAATAGATATGACTAAAAAAACATCAACAGTCGATTTCAAGTATCTACTAAATTTTTAGGTCTATTAGCCAAGCTACAGTGACTTTTGGATGTTCTTTAATCCTTTAACGATGACAGTGTACTCAGGAGCATAGCCAGACTTCAATTCAAGAGGAGGAGCCAACTACTGCTTGTCAAAAAATTGATGACCTTTTTTGGGAATTTCTCCACTAAAACATTGATGACCTTTTTTTGGGAATTTCTTCACCAAAACATTTGATGACCTTTTTTGGTTTTTTGGGAGATTTCTTCCGTTCACCTCTAATGGGGTGTACTTGAGGATGCAGGGCTATACCCCAAGGAAAAATTTTAAATCTATGCCTATGAGTAGACTAAAAGCGACTTGGAAGCCAAAGCAGCTCATTGTTAAAGAGTTAAAGGTGGTTTATAAATTCTCCAATAGATACATATATCCATTTAAGCACATCTTAATGATAGTATGCTTTCATATGTGCCATGTTTCAGTAACTTTTGACAGGACCTTACAAGGTATTAAACACCGATTCCCAATACACATACAAACACGTGGACACAAGTAGATACTAGTACTTGCATATTTCGTTTTAATGCATACTTGCACAGATGTACATAGGTTAAAACAGTCACTGAAAATTGCACACAGTATATATGCTGACACAAGCATGCACTATTTGTTAAAAGTTGTAACTGCACATTCAGTGTGGCATGCATACTTGTTCAATCGTGTATAAGTAAAAGCCAGTACCTGCTTATTATATACAGTATACAAACATACACTGGCATGCACATGTATAAACACTAGAACCTACATATTTTGTAGTGTATTGTGTATATTATGCATACTGACAGAGTGTGTACATATAAAAACCAGTACCTGCATATGTAAAGTACCATACTTACAAAGGTGTGTAAGCCGCACCTAATGTACAATATATCTGCCTACAGGCTTAAACAGGCATGTGCCTGTATCTGTAACACCAGCCAATAGTCTAGGATTTCACCATCATTCAAGGCCAAAACTCCACCTGCTCTACCAATACACCAACTGAACACCCAACATCTGTCAAATTAAATATTAAACCCAGCCACAATCTAATCAATCCTCCAATCAAACCATCCTCCAATCAATCCACCAGCCTACAGCCATCAGTTGTCTTAATTTTCATTCCTTCAGTATATTTTATACCCACTCCAAATACAGTGGAAAATGGACAGTGTATAAAACCTAGTCCATCGAAATACTATTGTACGAGAAATCCTACCAAAATGTTTGCTTTAGTTCAAAGCCTCCGATGAATAATGCCTACACCATGGGTAATGATGATGATGATGATGACGAAAATGCTGATTATGATGACGATGAGGAATCATAATATGATGCTAATTATGATGGTAATGGAGAGACAGATGACATACATTGGTGTAAGCTTCTCTTAAACAGCCATGGTGCAATTTGCATCAATGAACATGTAATTAAATAATAATGCAAATATTACCTTGGTTCACCAAATCAGAAATAATGGAACGACAAATTACAAGCTCCAACACTGACAAGAATTGTAAGAAACCACGTGCGATGACCTTCAGCATAGAACTGTTCAAAATCCCACCACAGAATTATTTACCTGGATGCTGTGTTTCAATATGTAAAGATATGACTAATTTGTTGGTTAATTCAATCATAAACTGAGCACTATAAAGAGCCTTGAAGTCAAAAGCAAACAAATGGCTATATATATATATATATATATATATATATATATATATATATATATATATATATATATATATATATATATATATATATATATATATATATATATATATATATATATATATATATATATATAATATAATATATATATATATATATATATGAAGTCATCACAGATAAACTTTTCATGGCAGCCAGTTGTTTGCCAAAAACATTCAATTTATGCCCTTCACAGTAATGGCAATCATTAAAGCGGTCAAAATGCAAGTAGCATATTTGATCATGCAAAAATGCTTACCAAACGACACATGTAGCCTGACAGTGAGGCCTCCTGCCAGACTAAGCAAGTCAACATGACCCTGCTTTGTACTCACACAAATGTTTCTATGCCAAAATGACAGAGCTTTATTAGAGTTCACACAATGTGCCTATCATCCTGCTTGCCATGCTACTTTCGATTGCAGGAAAAATTACTGGAAAACTTACATTATTTACATAAAATTTATGAGAGAGCAAAGAAACAGCTTTCTGAGAACTGGAAATAAATTCCTGCGAGTGGAATGAGCATAACTGTCTGAAACCATTTCTGTTACAAATGTTCACCCATGCTACGTTGCCTTAGCAAACCATTTCACCTTTACACTGAATTAGCAAATGCACTCAATTGTATACATAGTGTAGGGTTCTCTATGTAATATATGGTCACTCTGATACATATACATACATACATACATATATATGTATTGTATGTATCGACACACTTATTAACATAGTGTATTTTAAGTATGTCATAAAAGCGTGCCACCTACGACTACCTAACAGATATAAGCAAGTTTAGAATTCCTGAGTTTAAGTTTAGCAAAATCAGAGCTTGAGGAAGTTGCACTCAATATGTACACTGTACATACCAGTAATGTTTAAGTTACATTTTTATTTTAAAATCAGTTATAAGGTTCAACATTCTTACTAGACTCGCACTGGGATACCTCTTGGTCAGATAGACTTTGAGGTAATCACACAAGAGAGAAATGTAAATTCTGGAAATTTAGTACACCAGTAAGTAAAATTTTCAAATTTAGTACATCTATTCCCTGAAAATAAATAATACTAAAACTATATATATAAATAGAATAATATAAGCTGGATAGAAACCTGACCTACTTTAGAAAGAAAGACATTTGTAGTGAATAAATATTGAATTATTAATTGCAGTCTAATGTGGTTAAGTGTTTTGGCAAGTAGACTTTATTCCCACTTACCTTTAACCCTAAATGTAATTTTAAGTGCTTATTTATATAGCACCTCGTCAAGAAAACTCTTCAGATGAGCTCCCAACCTGATTACACAAGACAGAATGGTCTTCAACCTATTCTAATTCAATTGGAGGGAACTTGAATCCCCAATGTCTGGGTTGACAGACTAGCCATCTAGCATTATTGTTTATACCTCAACAAAAGTGAAAACCAAATGGTAAATCAGTACACCGGCACAAAACATGATACTCTTTAAAAGTGTAGTCTAAACATTACAGGCAGTGCAAAAGCAGCCAGACAAAAATATATACAGTCAGATCTTACTAGCCAAATTTACAATGATTCTTAGAACACTCTGAGCATAATGTTACAGCAGACATCCCACATCTTCTACACAGCCATCAACCACCTGCTGGTCTTTTATTAGCAGGTATGACTTTTGGCACCTAAACCAACTTCAGCATCAAATTAGAGCATTGTAAACTATAGGCTCAAATAAGCTTATATAGTGACCAGCCATGATATCTGAATACCAACATCATAGAGGTTGCCAACAGAAAATGAAGCTAGCAAGGTGACAATCCCTTACAAGCTTATAACTCAAGATATGCCATAGTTCATGTCCTGATGACCTCTTAACCGATAATAAAGCAAATAAGCTAAGCAGTTCAGTTCAAAATTAGATTAAATTTGATCAAATTTTCCAAAAACAGCCTCAGAAATAAAAAAAATTCTTAACACAACCCAACTGATCAAAAACTAAGATAAAATAGTCACATTAAATTGAATCATATTTATATAAAATCAGATTAGTTCAACAGATATGTCACATGTTTTGTTTAAGCTTAGGGTTAGATGTACATCCACTCTCAAGGAAGCTGAACTGTGATGTCATTGATAAACACTCCAGCAAGTGTTTCTTGCAACTCCATGGGACAACCTCACTGATTAACAACTAAGACAAATGGTTAACACCTTTAGGGTTCAACCTATTCTTGATAATTGCTTGCAACATTAAAGTCTGTTAACAGCAGATTCCAAATAGACTACATAGCTCATGTGCAGAGATAAATTGTGTGGTGACATGGAACTATTTCAGTGCCCTCCAGCTAGACAGTGGTTCTAGTGTCTGTTATCATAAACCACTAATGTGGCTACAACACTCAAATGTAGCCTGATAAAAGGTCTGGTGGCATAGGGACTACCAGTGTCCCTTTCAACTAGTCAGCCGAGTGTGAGCTTTAATGGCCGTCAGACAAAAGTGGGTGTCATTCCCTGTCAGATCAACCAGAGCTTGGAAAATATCCACAACCTCATCATCTCAGATTTCTGCAAAGTTGCAGCAAGAGTTTGCAGCGATCAAACTTTAATGCTAAGTATTTGAAGCAATACAACAAATTCAACCTATGTGGAATATTTCCTGAAACTATGCAAACAAATGAACCTATGGAAAGTTTCTTGCTTGTATGCAGAAGAGCTACTGGAATACAGGATCAGAAAACACAAAGTACATTAATTAGAAGCTGCACTACAAATTGGAAACTGTTACGTATTTAAAGTCTCTGCAGGCTTTCATCAGACATTTCTGTAAACACTAGATACAAATTATCAAAAACTGAGAGGAAAAGATAGGGACCACTAGCTGAATTGACATGGAATGACTAGTAGGCCACATGTAAGTAAAACATATCGTATCGTATCTAGAAATTTATAAAGCGCCTGTTGCAGAATAACTATTCAGAGGTGTTCTCAGCACAGAAGCCCTGGGGAAACAGAAATGCCTTAAGGGAACGTGAGACCAATGAGGAAAAGCCAGTCATTAGTTTGGCCCTCAGCAGAGGGGGAAGGTCATTCCGGATTGTGCGACCCACTACAGCAAAACCCAGTGCTGGGCCAAGGCAGTTTTAGCCCTGGGAACAAAAAGATCAAGCTGATTCACAGAGCGCATTGAGCAAGGATGCAGATAGCAGCTTTCGCAGACAGTTCGAGAGATATTTAGGGGCAGTACCCTGTTGAGATTTAGAGACAAGGAGGAGGATCTTATAATGGATGCGAGCGGCAATAGGGAGCCAGAGCAGGACATCAAGCATATAAGCAGAGGTATGGGCAAAGCGGGGGAGTCGAGCGATAAGTTTTGGTACCTTTTCTCCCTGGGAGTGCATTTATTGAGGAGGCTCGAATTGTATATAAGTTATTTTTCTTATTTGGGGTTTTGACCGGCTTGAGCTTGTAGTGGGTCTAAATAATGCTGGGAACATCTAAATTAATTATTACAGTGTACAGAGTAAGTAACTCTAAATAACATAACTCCTCTTATACAGACGCCAAGGTTCTGAACATCTCTTGGCTGAGGGAGAAACACATCTTTAACTGAAATCCAACAAAACAGCATTTTAAAACTTCAAACTTTCTAACCCAAATGTATTCCATTGGGATTAGAAAGTTATGCAGTTGACTTGAATAGTTATTCTGCGATAGGCGCTTTATAAATTTCTAGATAAGATACAATAGGCCTATGTTTTTTGGTCAGACAAAAAGACCAAGACGCCCTAGTATTCCAAGAATGGTCAAGTACAACGTACACACAACAGCACATGACTCAACAGCATCATATCTCAGGTTTCCCCTCATTCAGTTCTCCTCCTATGTGCGTGACTTGGGATTGTACTTGATCCTACCCTCTCCTTCACTGATCAAGTTAACCTTGAAACCTGATCTTGCTTTTATCATCTACACCAGCTTCGATCCATCCGCAGGTCAGTGTTTAATCTAGATACCTTTCGGGGGGGGGGATTAAATTTCCCCCCTCCAGGATTTATGTTCCCACCGAGGCCAGCAATATTATAATGTAGAGACCTGTTGGGAGGGAAATTCCCCCCAGGATACATGATTTTCCCTCTGAGAGGTGTTTGATATATTTTTTGAGAGATGAATTCCTAATTTGTATAGAAAAGTCTGAAAAGTTGGACGAATGTCTAAAAAAAGGTCATCAACTTTGTTTGAAGAAGAATTTTGAAAAAGTCTGAAACTCTGTCAAGATGGAGAAGAATTTTGAAAAAGTCTGAAACTCTGTCAAGATGGATGAAATTACGAAAAAAAGTCATGTGTAAATTCGTTGGTCCCCCCCAGAAACCTTGTTTCCCCTCCCAGAAGAGGGGACTAGATTAAACACTGTTCGCAGGTGTCTTTCGTTCCATGCTGTCACTACACTGGTCCACGCTTTGATCTGCACTCGGGTTGACTTTGGCAATGCTGTGTACATTGGCCTTTCCTCCTCCAATATGCACAAACTTCAGTCTACTCTTAATGCTGCTGCTCGGCTTAGAGGTGATATTCCTAAGTGTGAACACATCTCTGCCTTTATTCGTGACTCCTCCACTGGCTCTCTGCCCAACAGAGAATTCAGTTCAAAACCCTCACCCTATGACCATGTACAACTGCCTCACTGGGTCTGCTCCGTCTTACCTAATGAATTTCTGCACCACCGTTTCTTCCCTGCCTGAGAGGGCCTTCTTGCCATCCTCGTCCTGTGGCCTAATGGTTGTTCCGCGACTCCGCGTATGCACTCTTCCAAGGCCCAATCCAGAAGCTTTGCCTCTGTGGGTCCTTCAGCCTGGAACAGTCTTCCCCAGTCTCTCCGCCAAGAGCTTCTTGTCCTCTCTCCTCTTCCGTTCCGTAGACGCTAGAAACCTTTCTTTTTGCCGGTTCTGTCAGTGATGCGGGTGGGTCAAGAGCGCCACTGATTTGAGTGGCGCTATATAAACGTTCGGTTACAATTACAATAACAGTTTACAATTACAATATCAGCTGACAGTAAAAATAAAGCTGCGCTACAAAACGATATACCTTTAACTTGAGCTTAGCAACTGCGTCAAATACATCCGAAACAATAATACTGATGATATCCAAAACCTTTACGAAAATATTTAAAAAATTCAACAGAGCGACTGACAAACTGTAAAAGGTTGTTACAACTACCAAACCGAACAAAAATTTCACAATATGTGCGTAGTTTTCTTACTTGTGTTTACTGGCCGCCGAACGTTAACAACCGCAGTCGACCATAGAAGTCTATGCCTAGAATCCAGAGTGAGTCAGTGACGTCCCCCAAACAAGATCAGGCCCTGCGAATAATGCCATGATAATGCCTACGTATTAGCATTCCCTAGGTGGCGCCACTTCTACCACGCACCATCATGGTCATGCCATAGAATTTTTAGATGACGTGCACGAAAGACGTGGGTGTTCACACACAATTTCTCCCAGTTCGCAATGGAAATAATTTATTTTGCGAAAAGCAAAAATCTACGATCCAGTTTGGCAATTCAAGGGAAGCGAACCCTATAACTATATAACTATATAATTATATAACTATATGTATAACGATTTTCATATAGCTATATAACGATGTATAACGATGTAAGTTATAACAATGTTGATGCCGATGATGATTTATTTTATTTCTTTTTATTTGGGATATTTCTACAGCGCCTCTCGAAGTCAACTACTACTCAGAGGCGCTCCCGAGTGTCCCGACTACAGTATTTGATACTGTGCCGGAATTTTCACGCCGAAGCGCCACGAGCAATTGCGAGTGAAGGACTTGCCCAAGGTCCGTACGCAGCGGCTATAGAGTGGGATTCGAACCTGCAACCCTCCGGTCACAAGGCGCCGAACTTACAACTGAGCCACCACGCCCCACATGATGATGATGATGATGATGATGATGATGATGATGATGATGATGATGATGATGATGATGATGATGATGATGATGATGATGATGATGATGATGATGATGAAGATGATGATAACACCAGGGGCGGATCTAGACTTTTACTTTACGGGGGGCGATTTCATGGACGTCCAAGGTCAAAGGAATTGGGCCTAAAATTAAAATTACTTATCAAGTTTAAAGCATGTTTAAAGCAAGGGCGTGTAGAAGTAATATTCAAACTGCAGTCTGGCTCTGTACTAGGGGTCAGCCGGAAATCGCCTCGGACATTTGCCTCGGCCGAATATCCCGTTTTTCTGCACTATTCGGAAGTATTCGCCTCCGCAAATACTTAACACGCAAATAGTTGCTTGTCTGCCTCACAAGCCGGAATTTGTAGGCTCATAATATCAGCTTTGAGCTTCATCTAGCATATTCATTTTGAAGAAGAAAAGTACAAAAAACACCAACACCGGAAGTCCACAACGGAAGTCAAGTCCATTTCATTGATTATTTATTTCTAAAATTCAAAATACAGTTATTACAAGTACAGAAATTTATTTCGATAGTGTTTTCATTACATGAAAATGTGAGGCTTCGCATACGGAACAAATGGTACTCGGTTCGTACCCGGATCCGGCAAATAGTACATTCAAATACTCGGATTCGGTACTCGGTGGAAAATGTCTACCCGGCTGACCCCTACTCTGTACATGCGTAATAATAATCACACGACATTTATCCTGTAGCACAGTATAGCATGTGAAATTTTTAAATTTTAAATATAAAAAAAATTATTTTTTGGACTCTTAGGGGGGCGATCGCCCCAATCGCCCCCCTCTGGATCCGCCACTGGATAACACCAAGGTCCAAGAATGGTCAAGCGCACCTATCACCAGGCACGCTTCAAAATCATCTTAGCACCACACGCAGTTTGGGCAGAGACGGTCTTGAAGTTTTTCGCACTACCTACAAACCACCTGTGACCTCAGAGTGGACGATAAGGCCGTGAAAATCACATAGGAACAAGTCTATGCGAACCCTCACAATAATAATTATTGCTTCTGCAGATCTATCACCTGTGGTTGGCGGATGGATCGCATGGCCTTTCTTGTATCTTGGGTCCCGGTCGCTTTGACCGGCATGCTGTCTTAAACGACCTAGTCTGTCGAACAATAATAATAATACTAATAATGTAAGCTTATCATTATTATTGTTATTATCATTATTATTTTTTACCCGAGGTATCAAGGATCCCTCAGGATTATTATTATTATTAGGCCCCTATTAATATTATTATTATTATTATTATTATTATTATTATTATTATTATTATTATTATTATTATTATTATTATTATTATTATTATTATTATTATTATTAATATTATTTTTATTATTATTATTATTATTATTATTATTATTATTATTATCATTATTTTTATTATTGTTATTGTTATTGTTATTATTATTATTATTATTATTATTATTATTATTATTATTATTATTATTATTATTAACAACAACAACAACAGCAACAACAACAACAATAACAATAACAATAACAATAACAATAACAATAATAATAATAATAATAATAATAATAATAATAATAATAATAATAATAATAATAATAATAATAATAATAATAAGACTAGACGATGAAGCGATTAGAATTGCGGTCGGCTTCCGCCTTGGCGCGGAGGTCTGCCAACCAGTGTTTAATCTAGTCCCCCTCGTCTGGGAGGGGAAACCAGGTTTCTGGGGGGAGCAAACAATTGACACAAAATTTTGTCTTCCATCTTTAAAAAGTTTCAGACTTTTCCCAAATTTTTCCACTTTTCATCTTCAAAAAAAGTTGTTGACCTTTTTTTTTTTTTTTTTTTTAGTCCTTCACCCAATTTTTAACTTTTTTCCTCTGTCAAAAAAGTTGATGACCTTTTTTTTAGGAATCCATCTCTCTGGGGGGGGAAACCATGTATCCACATCGATCCTGGGGGGGATTTTTCCTCCCCTGACGGTCTGTACATTGTAATATTGCTCGCCTCTGGGGGGGAAACATCAATCCTGGGGGGGGGAAGTTCCCCCCCAAAGACGTCTAGATTACTCACTGTCTGCCAACCACACGATTGCCCATATGGCTCGCGGATAACAGCAGAGGGTTCACATGGACTCTCGTGCCGTCTGTGCCCCGGCCGAACATCCCGCCATGCGATCTTAAAGAGCGGACGGCAAAAGACCTGACGGCCTCACCTTGACACCATGGCGCTCGGGTCGATGCCTGATTTGGGACGCTACAGTGATAAACACGGTGGCCCCATCTTACCTGCCCACTACATCAATTCAGGCCGGGGGTGCAGCTGAACTGGCGGATTGAAAGGCCACAAACTTACACAAAGTACAAGCAACTATCGCATAGTACCCGGAGTCAGTCGCTAAGGAGTTAGCGACTGACTTGATGAGTTAGCGACTGACTTAGCGACTCAGTCGACCAAGTCGCAAGCTCATCGACTGACTAAGTCGCTTAGACTTATCGACTGACTTATAGCGACTTGCTATCGACTTCTCAGGTAATCAGATGTGTCGATTGGACATACCTGATTACCTAACAATAGGCTATAATGCATTTTACCGCATACTGTACTGACCGTGCCATCATTTTCGTTGGCATTAGCTTAGACCCATACGGTCTCTATACGGGTCCAATGTGGGAATATGGGTCCTATATGGACTCCGCTCCATGTGGGCATGCTGACAGAGGACATACCGATGAAAATTAATGTTAATATGAATTTGTGACGCATTTGAGTGTTTATAAAAATAATACAGCATGCCACTAGGTCCAAGGTTGCACTGCAGCGCTTTCTCGGCCTATATCTAAAAGAGTTGTTATGTTGAAGAGGCACACGGAAGTACAAAATAGTAATTTACATGAACGTCACGGGTTCTGTCGTTAAAATACGAACATAGGCGCCGACTTCTTGGGAGCCTTGGGTGCCAATACACCCAGACAGAAAGTTCAGTGGGTGCGTGGCATCCAGAAGATTTCGGATCTTAAATTCAAATTTTTTACACCTAAGTATGCTCACAACTTGAGAAGTACAACTGTGACACAAATACCCAAC
The DNA here is from genome assembly GCA_963556255.1 of Allolobophora icterica. Lineage (NCBI taxonomy): Eukaryota > Metazoa > Annelida > Clitellata > Crassiclitellata > Lumbricidae > Allolobophora > Allolobophora icterica. The sequence goes on along the minus strand of OY744609.1, from coordinate 33,474,890 downwards.
TCTGCATGATCTCACAGTCACAGCCAATAGGCCCTAGGTCTAAATAAATTATTTATTTAATTATTAGCATAGTTCGCCAAAATGGTACCAAACCCGGATTCCTCAAGAGAACGCAAATGACATCGCAATGGCAAAACGGCGATCGCACAACTAATGTATGCCTCATCAGCGTCTTGGGGTTATGCTAGCTCGAAGGACAAAGTCAAAATTGAGCGCTTGATAAATCGAATATAGCAGTAGGCCTACCCGATCTTACTGCCAACCAGTTGGCCGAAACTGCTGATGAGTGCCTCTTTCAGGCAGTAGCACAGAACGAGAACCATCTACTCCGGCACTTATTTCCCCTCTTCGTAATCATCAACACCATCCTCGTAAAATAATGCATAAATTCACCTTACCAAAAAAGACAACAACAACTAGGCCTATATCCCCCGTATTCTCTATAAGAACTCTTACTAATGGAGCAAAATCTTTCTCTTATAAGAGAAAGATTTTGCTCCATTAGTAAGAGTTCTTATAGGGCCTAAATAATGTATAAATAATGTAGGGGCCTACGAAGTCAGATTGTTTTCATCAATAAACGAATATTGCATCGTATTATAAATGTTGCTCGAATGCCTGTGTCCTGTGCTGCTGATTTCTTCGTCAAATCGAAACTTGGAAACCGCGATTAAAACAACAAGCAAAATAGTAAGTGAACGAAGTCGCTAGCAGTCGATAGCTTAGCGACTGGTTTCGACCCGAGGGCTTAGCGGCGGCGGCGAATGGCGGAGGTGTCGGGGATTACTGTCGCAGTGCTATTGTTTCGTGCCACTGGCCTTTGAGACCGTCGGTCCAATCAATGCTACTGGACTAGCATTCGTCAAGGACCTTGGACGTCTTCTGAGCCAGGTCTCAGAAGACCCAAGAGAAGCTAGCTTTCTCTTCCAACGTTTAGCCGTGACAGTCCAGCGCTTCAACGCAGCCACCTTCCGCAACACTTTTGCACTTCCGGGCATCTATGAAGACGGTCACTCCAGAGATTAATTCTTACTTATTTAGAATCTGACTCCTCCAGGGATTATATGTACCTCGGGGAAAAAATAATAATAATATAGAAATAAAAATAAACTTTGTAAAGTCGAGTTCGTTTGCACTAGCAAGACTGAAGAAGAAGACTACGGTACCGCATAGTCACTCGCTGACACGTGGACATCAACCAATGAAAATCGATTTCTGATCAAGTTCCATGTCTTGGAGGAAGCTTGAAACTACAAAACATATTACGCTACAAAGCGAGTGCTCAACCAATGCTCCTACTACAAACGGAAGCTATGCGTGATGAATTCCATTGGCTTCCAAGTTCCAATCAGCTAACAGACTAGATTGCTGATCTACAGCCGTCTTCACCAGTTGGCTGAAGCGAATTATACATGTCGATTTCTGCATTCCGCACTCAGTGTCATTTACAAGTGTTGCAATGACGGCGTCGTCCTGTTTATTCCAGCAACAACGAGAACCAAAGAAACTTTGTATAGGTTGCATAGTTGTAGGCCCTATAGTTTAAACGCGGATAGTGTAATAATTAATAAATTTACGCAAGATAAGCGAGATTTTTGTGAGTTAAATCAGGGTGCTAAAGCGTTAGTGTGCTCCGATCAATCCAAAGCCAGGGCTCTGAGAGAAAATAACACAGAGACAGAATGAAGTGTGCAAGCATGCACATCACAGTGAGTCAGCAGATTGAACAGAGTAAGAATATAAGTGAATGTATTGCTAAAAACCGGGATTGAGAAACGTTTGAGTTACTCCTAAAACATAATGTCCGTGATAAGAGCGATCTTTTGAGGACACTGGCTGCGGCTCGCACGGCACCGGCGACGGCTTCATGGACAAATAAGCCAAAAGGTACTAGAAGCGTGTGCGTGTGTGCTGGTTGTAAGAGTAGGCCTACTTATTCCAGTGCATTTTTTAACATGTTGACTGGTGGGGAAATTCCCCACCAGCCCTCTCGAATTCCCCACCAGTCCTTGCCCTTTTCCCCACCAGTGAATTGTGCCCTTTTTAGTTCCATTAATTTTTTGTCATTTGCAGTTTTGTTGCTATTTGCTAAATGTCGTATGCAAGTCTCAGTCTCACTTCAAATTTCTGTAAAATTATAAGCGCAAGTGTAAGGAACCACTATAGTGATTATATTGATTTAATTCATTTACACTGTTTGCTACATGGTACTGTCATGGGGTCTTTGTTTAGGCGTATTCTTGAAAATTTAACTTATAGAGTTCTGTCTTGTTAATATGGAAATTCATATTGTCGACCCCGAGACCCTGAATTCATTCATTCGTGTCGACTAATTGGTATCGTATTCCCTTTACCAGCGGCTCTTGTGTTGTCTTTAGCCGATCGCTTCGAGATAACAGGTCGGGCTAGTGAAGCGCTTAGTCAGAACGTTATATATAATATATACACACACAAATATATACATATACATATATATATTACATATGTAATTGACACTGGCTGGAGCGACAGTTTCTAAGACTAAGACAGTAATGAGCTTCTTCCCATGGATGCCAACTAACACACGTCCTGTCAGACTTTTTAAATATACCCCGCTAGCTTAGGAACCAGTTCCAAGCCTGGATGAAGGAGGAATGCGTTTTTAAAAGTCTTGGTCTTGAGACCAAAAGTCTTGGTCTTGGTCTTGGTCTTGAGGTTCAAGGTCTTGGTCTTGAGGTTTAAGGTCTTGACAACAAGACTGGTTGAGAACCCCTGCCCACTGGTGTAAGTATTGACCTGGTGTATAATTTCATTTTTGCAGGGAAACGTGAATCTATGTCCACCTTTGACACGCGTAAATTGCCGACTGGAAGTAGTGTAACTAATCAGAATGTCACTACTGGTAACAGAAACACAGAGTCAATTCGTGTTGAAATCGTCGAGGCAGCCTAAAACTTCTTGGCTCAACGTCTCGACGCAGAGCAAGACACTGTACTTATGAATATGAAAGATCTTCTTTCGGCCCGAGTCGTTGAGGACTTTGTAACAGCTGGCATTAATTTGTCAGCTAGGTTACTCCCGGGTGGTGACGGTGCCTTTGCTGATGAAGCCTGTGAACAATGGAATACGATTTCAGGTGTTCCATACCTTCCAGCCGGAGCTGATCTTGGATGTTCATTGTTAATTCGTCTCCACCAATTGCTACCAGTTACTATGGGGTTAGTGCAGAAGGTATTGTCGGCAATTGCGACCTTGTCACCGCATTCAATGCAAACTGAGAGAATAGTATCGCATCACAACTTGGTTGTGGACGATCATAGAACTAGTATGAATTCTGACACAATCAATGCACGACTTCACATTGCCTTGAATGGAGTGGGAACTGCTCACTACGATCCAAGAATGGCCGTTGTACATTTTCTTTCTACCAGAAATCGAAGAGAACGCGAACCCAGTTTAGACATTTACTCTAAAAGAGATTTCGTTCATATATTTTTCAGAGAAGCTAGTCATTTTTTCTAGTTTCTTTAACATTTAGCCTGAGTCATCCAGAGACAGCAATATTAGTCCCAGATTTAGCCTACTGATCTTGTTTCAGTAATCAGTGCTGTTCTGTTTTTCTTATTCTCGTCTGCAATTGTGCAGTGCTTGTTGTTGGAGTTGAAATAATTCTGTAAAAAATTACAAATGTTAATTGTTTCATTTTGATAATTTGTTTTATTTTTTATAATTTGACTGCTTGAACGTTCAGATATTTAAAATATATGTCCTTTTCCAAGTTTCTCTGATTCAGTACTGTTTGACTTAAAATCACACACGAAAAATGCCCTTTTTCAAAATTCCCCACCAGTGGAAATTTCTTAAAAAATCCCCTGACTTATTCGGCTTAGAAAAAAGCTTACAGGCGGAGACGAAAAGCTAACCGGTTATGACTATAAAGTTAGATGCTGTAGCAAAAGCTTGGCGATGCAGAGACAAGCCAAGGCGTTATCCAATCGAGGGAGGCAGAGGGGGTGTTGGTATGAGATTCCATGGTAGGCCTATAAGACATGTTGGAAGGAATTTGTTGATGCAATGTGCAAGATTTAATACTGACTGCAGGCCAGAAGCCAAAGCAGTTAAACAAATAAAGATAGGAAAATAAGAAAAAGAAGTTTACAGTAGGCCTATTGAAGTTTATGGTATGGAAACTAGACGTAGTAAAGCTTAAAAGTGTTCGTTTGCAAATGTGATAAGTAGAGTAAGTAGGCCTAGCCTATTGCAAAAACGTAAAATTGGAATTATAAACAGTTAACGAGAATCCATGCATAGGCTATTACTGGAATGGCAGGGTCACAGAATCTTCGAAAGAGTCAGAAATCACGGACTAGCTTTAGGTGGTTACAAACGGTTTCTGTTTCACAATAGAACAGAAACCGTTTGTGACGTAGCGTCCTCCGACAGACGGACGCTATATGGATATTATATGTATATATATATATATATATATACATATATATATATATACCAGCACAACCGACATCGCTGTGCCACTTCTGCTCCGGTTCTGCAGATTCTGAATCAGAATTCAGAATAGCAAGAAGACCACACATATAGGCCCTAACGCTCGTTCTGGTCGTTTAGTCGAATCGTCTTTCTAAATACAGGGTTAAGATGCCGATTGATGAAAGTACATTAGGCCTACATAGACTTTGAGATACACGACGGAGATTCCTCTATTTCGATTGGGACGTGAATAATCGTGTCTAATAAAAGTAAGCGCGTTCGAAATTGGAATGAATTTTAAAGTGAATGGGTCCAAATGGACCCTATGGGAATCGGCTTTGAAAGCAGCAGGCTTCTACATTACAAAACGTTGTATGTCTCATAAACAACCGAATCCCACTTAACGTCGTATTTGAACGTTGGATGAGCTCAGTAAGTAAGTAAGTAAGTAAGTAAGTAAGTAAGTAAGTAAGTAAGTAAGTAAGTCAGTCAGTCAGTCAGTCAGTCAGTCAGTCAGTCAGTCAGTCAGTCAGTCAGTCAGTCAGTCAGTCAGTAAGTAAGTATGAGGTTTCTCCTTTCTGCACTGTTACTCGTTCCATAACACCCAGTGCCACTGCTACACTGGTTCACTCCTTCGTCACAGCCCGCCTTGATTACTGCTCATCGCTTTATTTTGGTCTTCCATCTAGTCGCATAGTGTGTCTACAGCGAGTTCTGCGCTCTGCAGCCCGTCTCATTGGGCATATTCCTAAACATGGCCAAGTCTCTAAATATATGCTGGAGGTCCTTCACTGGCTTCCTATGCGCTTACGCATAGAATATAGGATCGCTGCCTTAGTATGGCGATGTTGTCAGGGCCTTGCCCCTGCTTACCTTCGTGAGCTTTGCTGCACAGTTTCAGGTGTCCAAGGCCGACGTTCCCTCCGCTCAACGGGAAAAGGGGTACTTTTAGTTCCATTTGCCACGACTATGCAAAGTCGAGCTTTTTCAGTGATGGGCCCGGTAGTCTGGAACAGACTTCCCTTAGAGCTCCGCATGTGCCCTAGCTGGGCCCACCTCTGGCCTATTCTTGCAAATCTTAAAACTGTCTTATATGAACGTGCTGGTGTCGGGAGCGCCTCTGAGTAGTTACCTTGAAGGGGCGCTATATAAATCTTCAAATGAATGAATGAATGAATGAATATGGGGTCGTCCATAAATGACGTCACGTGGGGGGGATTGTGTGACGCTATTTGACCACCATCATATACTTACAAGCTTTTATGCGCGATATTTTTTGTTGCTTCTCTGATGACAGAGGGCGTGGGGGTAAATTTTTTCTCAAAATAAGGTGACGTCATTTATGGACCAGCCCTCTGCTATATACGGACTGGCGAATTCATTGGTATGCGGACGTTTCGTCTCCGGACGATTCGTCACGGACGATTCGTCCCAGGACGATTCGTCACGAGGACGTTTCGTCCCAGGACGATTCATCCCAGGACGATTCGTCAGAGGATAAAACTCAACTAGTGTTAAAGCTGAACAAATCTACCAAAGCGACAAACAACAAAAGATCGATTGTCTAATGTTAAAACTCAACAAATCTAACAAAAGATCGATTGTCTAAAAAAAAGACTAAAACATTGATTGTCAACTACATACTAAAACGTTCGATTGTCTAAAGCCGAATAAAACGATAGTGTCATCGTCAGTACAAGTTCCAGTACTTAAAAGTTCTACTAGTTATGAGAGAGATGGGCTATTGCACGAAGATATGTAAGAACATCTGTTCTGTTATAGCCCTGAACCGCACGCCTAATCTCGCATTTAAATTACGGTACTTCTTTACACAGACCTCTTTTAAAGACGGTCCATTTACGCAAACCTCATGACGAACAGTCCGCGACGAATCGACCCGAGACGAAACGTCCTCGTGACAAATCGTCCGGAGACGAAACGTCCCCAAACCAATATATCGACCACGAGAAGGCCTTACGCTGGTTCAAGTGCAATGTAACCTATTAAAACACCCATATGGAAACAATTGTGGGGATGGCATACTTTGTAATGTAATGGATCTGTAAAAATGTAGCAAAATTATAATTGTCTTTCAATTGTACGCGCCACTTCAACGAAACCTAATCGCATTAGGCCTATTATTCCTGCAGTTTTATTTATCGCCCCTTCAAGATTGCCTACTTATAACAATACACAGACTGAAAAGACTAGTGACAGGTAGCTATAGTGTGACAGTGACGGAAAGTTTCGCACTTTGGGCGCGTCCTTAACATATTTTCTGGCGATGAATCAAGACAAAACGTAAAATCACACACGGGTATCACCATTTATAACTCACCGGATCTGCGCAGGGATGGGGCAGCTGCCCCCTTTGCCCTCACCGTGGCGACCCTAATGATGCCATTTACTTATTGGTAGACCAGTCATATGACGGCGAGGTATTGATCACCGCTCAACACCACACTCAAACCGTGCACGCTGTAATGAAGACAAAACTCCAAAACGCAAACTCAGTCGAAGTAGAAAAGCTCACATACAAGAATTACAGAGCAAATTTCATCCAAGACGAAGACTCTGGTAAATAACAGACCGAAACAGACAGCAATAAATATGGCCGCCGCGGACATCGTGCCTCGCATGAATCAAACACATATAATCATATATAAAGATAGCGAGTTGCCTTGACGTCTTCATGGCTCATAGTACATTAATTTTAGGTCTTCCTTTCAGACGGGTTCGTAAACCGTCTATAAGGCAGGAAAATCCAATCTAATCAGTTGTAATGCGATGTAGCACTGATACGCTAGCAAATTAGGCCGTCTACACCTGTACTTGGTTTTACTTAAAATTTTGTTGTTGTTTCATCTTGTTATTTATTATTGAAGTGTTTTCAGGGTCTTTGTCTTGGATGCAATCATCATCCCTTGTGCAACTGTAACATAGACTTTATGTACATAATGTATGTATGTATGTATGTATGCATGTTTGTATGCATGCATGTATGTATGTATGTATGTATGTATGTATGTATGTATGTATGTATGTATGTATGTATGTATGTATGTATGTATGTATGTATGTATGTATGTATGTATGTATGTATGCATGCATGTATGTATGTATGTATGTATGTATATAAGTATGTATGTATGTATGTATGTATGCATGCATGCATGTTTGTATCAAAATCAAATCAAATCAAAATCAAATCAAATCAAAAAGTCTTTATTGCAACGAGAAAAACCATAAAAGTTTAACAACACAAAAGTCATTAAACAACATAATAACCGATGTACGTCTGTCTGTCTGTCTGTCTGTCTGTCCCGTAACAAACACTATTGTGACGTCACTATATTGCCGCCTTGGCGACGGCTATTATAGGCCAGCAGACTAGCTGTCTAGCTGTGTTACGCTGTCTTGACGACGGCTATAGGCCTATAATATGACGTCATAATATAACGGGGCAGTAAGCTTAATTGTTATCACTGCAATAATAATTGTTTTATATACCGTGATTTTTCACGGGTTACAGCTAGTATGATGTAAGTATGTATGCACGCATACATGTATGTACATACATGTCCGTGATGGGGTAATAATCGATGACGCCATCTTGTAAAACAAAGGACATTGGTGACGTAAAATCTATTGCCATGGTAGCCTAACGCTTGTAGACGTGCGATTATTTTAAGACTTTTCTGAAAATCATGTTCACTCGAAACGTCGATTTTAGATTCATTTTCGATATATTTTGGGCAGAAACGACCAGCCTCGTGTTCAGAAATAAGAAGATGAACAAGGTGATCGCTGACACAAGGTATTAAATCATATTTTATCGAAATATTCAATGGAAACGAAACGGCAGGAAGCTGAGAAAAGCTGACAAGCTGATGACTTTGTTAGAGGTAGCCTACTGCATGTAGGGCCTATGCGGTTTATTTTGATGGTAATAACAGACCTTCTACCATCTTAACATTAAAATTAATAAAGAATTAAAATCCGTTACAGAAATTTGAATGAACTATTCGCTTACAGAAATTGAGCAATAAAAAGAAAAAGCAGTCAAGACCTGCTAATCGTTTCAGACTTTCAGACAATACAAAGCACGCTAATTCAGTTATGCAGAATATTTTGCACACAGTCGGCACTTAAGAGTAGGCTATAACGGGTAAGTGCATTATTCGCTTAGGTGCATAGAAGCTGACCGATCCCGTTTTAATATAGGGTATTTCAATGAAAGACAACCGGGTATGTGCTTAATGCTTATGACAACAAAATTTGCTTTAAAAATAGTTCATATGTGCGTAATTCGGTTATGTGCATAGCCGACTACAGGCCCATTATGTTTGTATCGTTTATTTAACGACGCCGTCATATCAAAGATGATTGACGTAGGGCCCATTATGCGTAGGCCTATATATGTTCAGAACAGGCCCATTATGCATTGTTCTGAACATATATAGGCCTACGCTGCTTTACTGCATAGGCAGCTTAGAACATTTTGGCCGCCTATATATTGCAGGCAGTTCGCCCGTGGACAGCCAACGACTTCGGCCGTCCAATGGTCTGACTTAGCTGCACTGTGGTTCGTATCAGCAGGTCACGTAACATTGATACCGGTCGACATTCCGGAGTGTGTAAACCGTATCATAAGCATTTCGTGGTCTTGGCATGGCTGATTTCAAGGACACCAGTAGGTGGCTAGAAAGAGGGAAAGGACGCAACGCGATCCAGTTCAAAAGGTAGTATAGCGAAAAGCAAGGTGCTGACGCTTTTAGAGCTTAACAATGGGTAACGAAGGTAGCCTACTGCCAGGAATTCTGAAACATTGCAGCCCAGAAGACATTTTTAACGCAGGTGAGACTGGGCTGCAGTGCTGTAGTAGCGAGCGCATCCTGGCGGCACATTATCAGTCAAAGGAACAGAACATCCTGGTCTATCATTGTCAAAGATCGCTTGACGGTTTTATTGGCATGCGATATGAATGGCAGCGAGAAGTTAGATGCACTGGTCATTGACATGAGCAATGCTCATCGATGCTTTAAAAATGTTAAGCTTCCAGTCGACTATGAGGCAAACAAGAACGCAATTTTACACAGTACATAACTCCATTATGCGCATACATGGCTAAGTGCAGATAGGTTCAAGGCAGTCCTGAGGCTATGCACTTAAACGGCATCGAATGTACATACATACATGGATACATACATCTTGCATACATAGAATGCATACATGCCTTTATAGCCCTATGTAGACAATTTTCTATTTTTTTCAGAATTAAACTATAAAGAGATCATACTCTTGAAGAAACTCGCTGAAGTTAACTGTGAAAGGCAGGTAAATAGCATTTACTGTATATAATCAGGCCTATGTTAAGTATAAGAAGACTGGATCTTTGTTGCATAAAGCATTAAATATTCATTTTATAGAACGAACAGGAAGCAGAAAACGCAGTTTATAAGAGGAAGGATAAAAGAAAACATAAGTTGAGATTTGTAGGATGAAGATCTCTCCACTGCTCTGAAGTATCACCCATTGAAGAATAGATCAGCCCCACAAATTTCGATCCTTCCCAATGTAGGTCTCTCCCTCTTACAACCAATCGAAAATTGCAAATCGAACAGGAGCGACAGACAGACAGTAATACATTGATTTCCAATTGCTGCCATTTGCTTTATGAATGATAACGGCGCTATAGAAGTCTTTAGATTAGATTAGATTAGATTAGATTAGATTAGATTAGATTAGATTAGATTAGATTAGATTAGATTAGATTAGATTACAGCAAAGATCAAGACAAAGGCAACTTCAAAGCAAAGCCCAGAAGATCACATATCCAGAAAATCCGCCTTCAAGTAAAGCCCAAAACAGAAGATGACAGGTATTTTCATATTCAGATTCTTGTGTTTTATATCTTGAAGACAGGTATTTTAAAATTCAGATTATTCTTTTTTATGTCTTTTCGAAAGAAAGCTCTAAAACACCAGATTGTATATTTAAGCATAGCTTTTTCATCTCGTTGTATCTTTAAAGAAATTGAGGGTTTTAGCAAATAAACATTCAAAACCCCAGAAAGTCAACAACAAAGCAAAGCAATCTTCAACAAAGCAAAGCTCAGAAAAGAAGACCCAGGTATTTTAAATTCATATTCTTCTGTTCTATTTTTCTATGAGAAAACTTTAAGGCACATAGCTGAAGACCAGCTTTTGTAAATTTAAACTTAGCTTTTTCATGTGTTTCTATCTTTAAAGTAGGCCTAATTGAAGGTTGAAGGGTGTTTTCATCAAAAAAAATTTAAATATCCTGAAAGTCAACCTAAGTATGGCAAACAGTAAAGCAAAGCCAACTTCAACAAAGCAAAGCTCAGAAATGAAGACACCAGGTATTTGAAATTCAGTTTATTTTGTTTTGCTTCTTTGAGACACTTTAGGGGTTGAACAGTTTTTAGTTTATAATAATACAGAACATTAGAACATTAGCGTGGTGGCTTAGCATGGTCGCATCGTTGCCCATCGACTGCGAACGTTTCCGTCCTCACCACCAGACTCAAGTCAAGATCAAATGGAAAAGTAGCGACACAGCCAGAAGAAAAAAACGACATCTATGCTACAAAAGAAATTAATGCTGCAAAGACAATTGGAAGTTTGCAACACTCGACACCTATGCTTCAAGAGAAATGAATGCTGCAAACGAAGTTTGGAACGTTCAACACCTATGCTTCAAGAGAAATGAATGCTGCAAAAGATAATTGGAAGTTTGAAACACTAACTTTCCAAATGGAAAGCCAATACAGAATGAGGGCGATTAACTATCGTCCTCTAAAGAATAAGCTATCTAATTATATGTGTTTGACTTCTAAAACGAACTGACTATAATTATTTGTTAATATTTACTAACACCCTGTGTTAGATCCACGATACTGTAAACGAACTTAATATAAAATTCCAAGCATACCTCTGCAAAGCCGCGAAAAGAAATATCCAGCCTACAGTTTATAAATACTCCTTTGTACAAGCGCAGAGGGCTTTGCTAATATATTCTGATGATGGGCTCAACATGGCTACATCCAGCTTCAACATTTAACAAACTGCAAAACCTTTTTGCTTCACTGAAAATTTACTTACAACGTTTGCAACAAATTTAAGTAATTGCAAATTTCACAGAACTGATGCTGGTATCTCTTAAAGCAAAATGTGAATGAGTTATTTATCGCTTAAGTACAGTTAGGAAAATTTAACCGAGATAATTATTCAATAATTTAAGATAACCTAAAATGAAAGTTCGCTTTTAAAATAATTTTGTTTAAATCAGATTTTTAAAAGAGAAATTCAGATGAATCCTTTTGTCTTTTTCACGATCTGCTGTTATGCTTGAAATCCGATAAATTTGTTTTGTCAAATTCAATTAAATTGAAATGATTGTTTTTGGCTGTTATGAAGACCACCTCTGACCTGTGGATCTGGCACTACTAACATCTAATCTAATCGTATTGTGTTGAACTAACCTACTAACCCCTCACTCGTTGGCCAGGACCTTGTCGTGGTGAGTGGGCTTTTAACCAACACTGGCCAGACTTTGTATTGAACCAAATCTAATCCAAGTTATTTGTTATTTGACAGCTAATACTTGTTACCAATTGTCTGTTTGAGCATTCACATTATTACTTTCTCGGATGAAGGCCTTTTTGAGCCCGGAAGATTCAAAACAATTATCGCGATCTCCATCATTATTGCCATCTTCATTGTTGTTATTATCATTATTATTATTATTACTATTATTATTATTATTATTATTATTTTTATTATTATTATTATTATTATTATTATTATTATTATTGTTGTTGCTGTTGTTGCTGTTGTTGTTGTTTTTGTTGCTGCTGCTGCTGCTGTTGTTGTTGTTGCTGCTGTTGTTGTTGTTGTTGTTGTTGTTGTTGTTGTTGTTGTTGTTGTTGTTGTTGTTGTTGTTGTTGTTGTTGTTGTTGTTATAGACAAATTTCTTTATTTCTTCATAAAGCCAACAAACTCATACACAGACTAATAAAATTTACTGTTTTCACAGACAAATTAAGTTTACTGTTTTCAGTCAGCTGCACCTAGAAATCATCTTTCAGTCCTGGGCTGTTTGCTCCTTGGTTCTGTTCTGGGTATGAAAAGTGAGAAGTACGATACTCTCCAAACCAAAAAGTGGGTACCCCCACGAAAATTACGCATATGCGTCTTCGAGTAAACAATGCCTATCGCTATTCAACCGACTATTGTCTACTTCCAAATGTTCTTCTGCAAGTGTTGCTGTTTCTGTCTATCCTTGTGTATGCAGATTATGGAGATATAGGCACATAATAAGCACTAGTAATAGCAGTAGTTTTACAAACCCTCTCATTATCATCCTTTGATTAATAAAATAATAATTGTGAACAACATTTATAATAACTATAATTAATATCGGTGTATTAGGCTGTAAAAAGTGGTACCTCCACTTTCTTAATCGTAATCGTAAACTCCAAATTTCTAAAGCGCTACTCTAAACTAGGGCTGTACCGAACATTCGCTTCGTATTCGCTTTGGGGCCGAATAGTGGGCTAAATAGCTATTCGGTATTCGGCCGAATAGTAGCGGTCGGACCGAATACGAATAGTGGTCACGTGACATTTGTTTCTGTATATGCGGCTGCTATAGCGAGTGGACTGAAGTGGCCCGTGGTATCGCAGTGTCAGTAGTCTCATTCTTTGTGTACAGTGAGTGAACGTTAACGCATTTTACAATGTTGTCGGTAGACTTATTTTGTACACTATTCGTATTCGTATTCGGCCGAATAGTTGGTCCAATTATTCGTATTCGGCCGAATAGTGATAATCACCTATTCGGTACAGCCCTACTCTAAAGTAACGCTACTAAAGCGCTACCCTAAAGCTAAGCGTAGAGCACGTGCTTACTCAGAAGCGCTGAAGAAACCAAAGCTTCGCCTCTGCAGTTACATTTATGGTTTAGTATGCAATGAATGGGTGATAACCCCATGCTAATCATACCGAGTATAAAGCTGATTTATTAGCAAAACTGTAAACTACGTTGCAGCCATTCATAGGTGTAATTTACGGGGGTTCGAAGGGTACCCGTCAGAGGCGTAACTTGCATGGAGGCCATTTTGGACATATTAGGCCTACTCTGTCAGTAACTGATTATGAAACTCTGATGAGCTTACCTCAATAGCGGCAATTTTATCGTCTATACTGTCATCTACTCGTTTTCGTTTTAGAACAAATTTATCCATTTTTCCTATCAGCAAAATGAAACACGACGTGTATAATTCAAAACCAACGACGTCTAAATGCTTATATTATGTAACGGACGGAGCTTTCTTCAGCTAGCCGGCTCGGAGATGTTAACCAAGGACAGTTATTGATTCTGAAATTGCGAGGGGACTGAAGGGTGACGAGTCATATCAAGGCCGACAATATGAGTGTGGGTCAAAATACGGATTTGTAACTGATGAAGGATATAGAAGCTTGCGCTTTGACCTACATCTCCACATCCCGATATGACTAAGATGACAACCATAAGGCGGAGAGTGAGGGTAATATCAAATCTTTCCAAGAAGAATGTAGCCGTGGCCCAGATCTGTGAAGCCGGCGGACTGCTGGCCGGTGACGGCGGTCAGTCTGTCGGGTGACCTGTGTTGCTGATGGTCTGCCTGTGAATCAGCTTGTCTGGCTCTCGGTTTACCTGTGTATCTAAGTACTTTCGTACTTTGGTGGTACATATTCTGCACTCCTGTCTGCATACACGAAGCAAGGCGGAGACTACGATCTCTGGGAAGGCACAATAATAAAACATTGATTGGCATTGTTTAAAAAGTGGGGGTGCGGTACCCAGTCCAAAAGGTGGGGGTACGGGAACCTCTAGGCTCTCGCACCCCACACAAACTACGCCTATGATGGTGACAATAATCAGAAATAAAGTGAAGCCTCTAGGTCTATAGAAACACAAAGGAGAGGCTATGATTATTTTTAAGTAAGTAATTAAGTAGCCTATTCATAAAGCAAGTCAAACGCTCACATTTTACAAAATAGACAGTTGATGTAAATTGTTACTGTCGCTGGATCGAGAAAAATCAAAAACAGCTACTTACAGCTACTCTGAGCGCTAGACACTTCCTTCACGATTCACGAAGGTAAAGCTGTTTGAAGAATGGCAAGTTCATTGGTAGCCGACGAGGCAGTCTACATACAGAGCGTCTGATTTAAGGCGATCGATCGATCGCTCTCCTTGGTCGCTCACCTAGCAAAGGTACCGGCGAGCGATTTACCGCTCGCCTAGCAAAAGGCTTCGCACCGTCGGTCGTCGCTCACTGAGTTTGAGTTAGACTCCAAGACGATAGACGAACCTGGAGCCAGACCATTATTTTAATTGCCTAATTGAGATCACTTTAATTTACTTACTTGCGGCAGCGGTGAATGCGTGCCGTGGTCTGTCCTAATTACTGCTGACTGATCACTCCAATTTCGTGCAATATGATTGGCCATAACAACACGACCGACACCTCACGCCGCGTGACATCATCCGTAACATCACCAATTTCGGAAATTATTTTAAACAACAATGGCGGCGAAGATGAGCAAGTCGAATAATAATGTTCGGCTGAGCACGTATAGGCCTATCTGTCATGGGAATTAGGCGACTTGTTCGATGTCGATGTACCGGTAGTCGAAATAGAAAACCGTCGGATTATGAACAAAATTTACTGCAAGTCCTGCAGAAAGCTCGCCGATAAAATCGAATGGATTTGCCGGCTGAGAGGTCAAGCCAAAAATGAGTGTTCAACGTACGCCGAAGGCTCAGCCAACGTTGTGAAATCAGACGTCTCACGTCATCTTACGTCAATGGTAGGTTTATAGTGAATGTTCATTCACTCTGAGAATTTATATAGTGCCTCTTCAAGAGACCTACTCATATAACAGAATTGAATTGAGATAGACCTACTAGATGATTATTATATGCAGCTATACGAACGAATACGATGCACAAAATATGCTGTACACATAAGCTCCCATGGTCGATCACGCATCGCTCGCCTACTCGACCCAGCGTGATCGATTTTCAACCCGCCTACTATTTTCAAATCAGACATGTAGTCTACATATATTCGAAATATAGTGCCCGATAAGACTATAGCCACGATATTCTCGGCAACAGATGCTGTGTTGCTGTAATCTTTCCAGTCCAGTTCCGAAGGCTTACAGGAAAAGCACGGGGAAATTCCGCTCTATTCGTCTTTAGTTGTTACCAAGGACCTGGCGGCTGCCACGCGGTGATGATTATTAAAATCATCCAAAACAAGAAAATTTCACGCGGTTGACTTGACAGAGGTCACAGAAACGGACCCGGACACAAATATACCCACGAAAATAGGAGACATTTTAAGTAAACGGATTAAAATCCAATAATAGTACACATTCTTTTCAGAATGAAAATTGGCGGTGACCGGATGTTCCACCGGTGAGACCGAGATTTCGAGGTGTAACTGGTTTTAATGAAGACCTCAAACAGAAATAGCGCTTGGGTTCTTATACAAAAACGACAAAAAAGAACCAAAGTCAAACATTATAACATGACAAAATTATATATTCTGCACTTCATTTCGACAAGTGCGACGGTATTGCATAGCGAATATAGGCTAATCACGGCCAGAATAACCACTCGGAAATACAGGACAATCAACTTGTAGTAAACAAGTGGTCAATGCTGCATGCCGTGCTGCTCAAATTAGTAGCGAATAAGCTGGTGCCCTGCGTTTAGCTTTAGAGTAGCACTTCAGAATTTAGAGTTTACGATTACAATGCGATATGATTAGGCCTACGATACGAACATACGCAGAGCGATTGAAACATTAGACGCTGTTCCGAGAAAGTTCTCGGGGTACAGCAGTAGCATAGCAAAGCATGCAGTAGATAGGTGTGGCACAACCTCTTGATTTTACAAAATCAGCAAGTTGAAACACTTCGTCAGAAGTGTATTGACTACATATCTTGTGTATGTTGTGGTCAACCTGATGGAAAATTCTCGAATCTTCTCGAAGGTTCAAGCCTGTCAA
The DNA here is from genome assembly GCA_963556255.1 of Allolobophora icterica. Taxonomy (NCBI): domain Eukaryota; kingdom Metazoa; phylum Annelida; class Clitellata; order Crassiclitellata; family Lumbricidae; genus Allolobophora; species Allolobophora icterica. Next base: position 33,458,339 of record OY744609.1, on the reverse strand, counting down.
AATCTGCTACAACTTGGAGTACACAATGAACCATCATAAGCGAGAATTCTCTGCCTTAGCGACATCAACAGCTTGTCTACAACAACCGAATAAGTTTCAGCATGAAACTTGTCTCTACCGCGCAAGATGAGCTCGCTGCTATGTGTAGAGTCGAAACGCTTGCTCTCGGTGGTGTGGTAAACGATGTGGTAATTGGTGATGCCAGATGCTTCCTTGGCCTGTACTTCGAACTCATCACAACGTTTGCGAGATACAGGGAATCAAGCAAATCAACAACTAGTTTCAAATTACATGTAGGTGGCACTTTGCGGATTGAGATTTGTTGAGTCGACAGAAATGCATGTACACAGCAGTTGGTTGCCCGGCTGACATTTCATATTTGCAATTTGCTAAGTGCAAATTCTTGGGGCTTAAACTGAAACTAATGGCTCTTTATCATGAAGAAATGATTATTTGGTGAAATAAACTTATTGCTCTCGGTGGTGGTGTGGTGTGCTAAAGCATACTGAGCATACCGATTAATCCGGCCCTGAAAATAATCAACCTGATGGACTTAATCGATAGCAATGACGTCCCGATATTCTATGAAAAACCGCAGAGTTCATATCCCTATGACGCAGAGGCCTAGATTCCTTTGTCCCTTCATCTATCTATATGGACCATCTTTGAGGTATTTTCATCGGAATCTGAAGTCTGAGTTACTTTCTAGTCCCACAGGGAAACTTGTCACGGTTCCGATAAAATGTTGCTGAGAGAATTGCGCGATAAAGAAAAGCGCGCGAATCTGCTGCGGCTGTTGGCTGAATGTATTCGTGTCGACCTACACGACTTCCCCTTAGCGTCCAACGACGCCTGTAGTCCTCCGATTAAAAACGCCAGTAAATATCGATAATAGCGATCACCTATAACGTGGCGTTAATGAGAAGTTATGATGCGGTCGGTCGTTGCAGAGGGAAGAAGCGGAGACAATTGACTGAACGGATGTACACCCCTGGGAGCTCCCAACGGTATGCCTTCGGAAGTTCGGACCGAAACTACGCTGGGTGGGCGTCGACGACGATGGCTGCAGCGTCCTTCTGAGATCGTCCTTCTAAGCTATATTGATGCGCCGGAGAATGGTTTTTCAAGTTAAGAAGATTGCGTTCGCAAAGAATCAAGATTTCTGCGGCTTTAGACGGGATTAGTGCAACGAGGCCTTTGCACAAGACGATTGTTTATCGACCGCTGTCTTCAGCGAAGTCCCCGATTCGCTGGCTAATGGAATCAGGCGCTTTGCTCTCGTTCAGAGTTTGCCCGGCGCTTGCTCGCAGCGGTCGCCATCTTGGCGAGGAGCCATACGTCGTGATTTGTGCGCCGTTTTCCGTCAGAAGGCGACGACTTTTATAGCGCCTGATCATGACGCAATTTACAGAGTATAAGGCTGCTCAGCTGAGCAAAGTATGTTGATGGATGGATGGATGGATGGATGGATGGAAAGGGGAGGAATGAATGGGGAGAGAGCAGGAAGCAATAAGGGAAATATGAAGGCAGGAAGGAACAGATGAATTAAGGAATGATATATCGAGAGTTTGGTGGGTGGGTGGATGATAGGATGGATGGACAGATGAATGAAAGGATGCGTGGTTGGGTTGATGATTGGATGGATGGAGGAATGTGTAGATTGGTGTATGGATAGATTTATAAGAGTGGATGGGTGGGTGAAGGGATGTGTAAATGGATAGATGGATGGATTGGTGGGTAAATGGTTGGGTGGATAGATGGAAAGGTTGTTGAAGAGATGTTTATCTGGATTGATGCACTGAAGGATCGAGATTGGAAAGGAGGAAGGGAGGAAGGGAGAAACGGAGGGAGACATGCACGCAGGGATGGAAGCAGGAAGGAAGGCAGAAGCAGAAATAAGCATTGTTGTTTAATATTTTATAACTGGAATTATGTGAGAAAAAGTCGTATAAAAATAGGCCTATTACCATTAATGCAAAACTGTACTTCCTCCGCGGCGTCTGAAATTTCCAATGCAAAGGACATCCGGCGTACTATAAGTGTAGCCTTGACCATGGTTTTAGAATGTTTTCATCAAAGCAATTCTTCTACTACATACAGCGACTCGTTTGATTGAGAGTCTTGCCATTTGCTGTCGTCCCAGGATACATATATATGAAATAAAGTATCTGATGAATAGCTATCCGACGACCTCTGTCGCCGAGATGCTACGGTATACCGAAGTATCTAACTGACGCAATGTCGAGTGTGTCAGGGAAGGACCAACAGATCACGGCACAGCTGACTCTATAGCATATATATATTATACAGCTTATGATCAATATAATTATATTATATGGTTTTATGTGCAGTGCTTGCGTATATATTCGACCGATATAGAGTAAAAGTATAACACAATCCCAGAAAGCGAGGACCTTTGTATAATTATATACTCAGCAGTCTATTCACACCGCTCAATATATATGTGTGGTGTGTATGTATACCGGTACGCATTCTATATCTTCTAAATTTTATGTTATTACACTATAATATTTCACATGTAAATGCTTTCATGTAAAACGATAAAATCACTATGTTCCGGAGTTTGTAAAACTGCTCTGAAACCCTCTGAATACTTCGAGGCGCAGTGGAACAATAATCAGGACTAAGGATTGCAATCAAAGATACTCCGCAGAATTCAGGAAAAGACTGTAAAAGATGAACCGTTGCATTTCATGCACGAAATCATTTCATTCATGACTGCATTTCATGTATGAATCCACAAGGTCTAATTGTTCTGTAAACCGTGTTAAATGTCGTACGGCGATATCGCTTAACGCCAGAGGTGAGCAACATACGGCCCGCGGGCCGGACCGGTCGCTGGGGACCTTTGGACCGACCCTTGACATGTCATTTATATTAGCATTGTACCTGGCACTTGGGAACCTTTTATCCGGCGGATTCCGGCCCTACATGAATGTCTGAATTTCTGTACGTATAGGCCGACATTAAAACATCTATTTCTTATTTATTAAGAATCCGGTCTCTAGTCTAGTCAACTAGTAATTACTAATCAATTATCAATGTAATGACTCTCTGCATGAAGCAAGACCACAGAGTGGGTAAGTTCGCAACTTTAGAAGCCATTTTCACTTGGATTTCATGCCCTGAAAATGGTTGCTCTTTTTCAAAGCACCTATAGGGCCTACTTGTGAACAGTTCTTCTCAAAGATGAAATTAACAAAATGCAAAAACAGACTATACAGATGACAATCTCTCCAATGAACTTCGAATTTCCACTTCGAACATTATTGCAAACATTCCGGATTTGTGTCGATAGAAGATTATGCAGGCCAATTCTTCACTGCTATCTCTCCCTCGGTATGTAAATTTCTTCGAGTTATCACACTTCCAAAAATGTTAGTTTTACTGCTTTTGTCTTTTATAAAAGAGTAACCGTTATCAATCCACTTTAGCTTTGCTTATTCGCTGTTCACGCATTGCAATGCTATGTGCGGATACGCAGAGAGAAACAGAATTTAGGCATAAATACTTCTAAAAATAGACCTACTAGGTGCAGGCCCGCCGACAGAAATTCCGGGCCCCTAGGCAGAGCAGTCACGGATCCCTAGGCAGAGCATTCACGGGTCCCTAGGCAGAGCAGTCACGGGCCCCTAGGCAGAGCAGTCACGGGCCCCTAGGCAAAGCAGTCACGGGCCCCTAAACTTAGGCTTTATGAGAACAATTTTGAAAAAAACTAGAAATAATAAAGTGCGGGTACGACAGTACATAATTATATTTATGTATAGGCCTACAACTATGATTTTATTCAGTTGTTAATTTTAAATTTACGCTAATAAAAAATCAACTTTTCTTGATTTAGCTGCAGCAAAATCGTTTAAAAGTTGATTGCGGGCCTGGCCCGGGCCCAAAAAATCGCCGGGCCTCTGGGCATTTCCCCCTTGCCACCTCTCGGCGGGCCTAACTAGGTGTAATCATAAGCAACTGTACTCACTAGGAACATGCTAGAACTGTCAAATGCGGGGATTGGGTTTTTATTTAATATGGAAAAAGAGCACAAACACTTGACATTCAAGGATAATTTAATTTAATTTTATAACGCAACACAAATAGGTACATCAACACGTAACGCATTGCTGGCGGGCAACTGTCATTGCGAGCAACTGTTGTTCGAGAAATTGTCCGGCAAACAGCAGGTCGCGAGCAATTAACCACACGTCCTTTGCTTATTGTTTTAATAGCAGCTTCCGAGTTTCGATATGACGAGGACATCATCTACAGAAGCAACACCTGCTTATTATAAGGTATGAGTCACAGTACAACAGACTAAGAGTTTAATAGTCAGTCGATTTCAGATAACCAGTTCTTTACTTACCACCAGCACAGACACGTCGCCCGTCAAACAAAATACGGCAGAAAGCTATGACAATCACAAGAACGCAACACCGACTCGGACGTCGCCTGGATCATTGAGGTGAAATGGACACCAACGGGCTTTCAGCTCATGAACAAATGTGATGAAGAACTCCACACTTATAGAGCGCCTCTTCAAGAAAACTTAGACTTCTAAGTGGTGGCACACCCTGACAACACAATACCACAGGCGAATATGGTCTCAACAGCTGGAGTTGGCGAAAGGTCGGCTGAAGTGGCAGGTTGAATGCATCAACTCTGTTACAGAATAAAAGGTCAATCACAGCGAAGATTTCATATACTGCATTGTTGACGTGCGGACGGGAGACAACAAGATCAGTTTGCGCTACAAATGCAGAATACTTAGCCGTTATCTGTCCACCCATACACTGCTAATGTAAGCTTGCAAGCTTCTGATTTCCACCAGATTCATCCGCATTCAGCACACACATAGAATTTGCCTACTCTTAAGCGATCAACAAATTGTGCAAGATACAGTGGTGCTATAAAGTGTATAGATTATATTTTATATTGCTTAGACAGTTGCTGTGTAGGGAACTTGAGTTCATATTGCTCAGCGCCATCGACTGATGCTTAGTCATTGGACAGTGGCGCTTAATAAATGCCTAAATGTGTAATAATATTGATAATGATGTTAATGTTATTCGCACTGGTTTTGCTAGCGACCATCGAAATGTTATTATTTGGTCCCAATCGCATGAATATTCATGAGGTTAGTTGATCGATAGTCGCTTCCAGGGCGTCGTGTCGTCTCCGTCAACAGTCGTTGTTTCTCGTTAGCCGTTACCAGACTCAGTCCGTGAAGTCGGGATCCAGTCAATTAAGTGATAGATGGCGCCACATTTGTCTGTCAAAGTCCTTGTCTTAATCATACACCGAAAGTCTAACACAACAAACAGCATGTCCAAATTATGACATCATTAGGCTGGCAAATCACCGTAATTTTTTGTCTTGATTGACAACTAACAAACAAAAATGCAGGGCTCGTTCACACAACGCAATATCGCATCTGTCAATCAACTACGATGACGTCATTTAATGTACGGACCTTGGCAAGTGATAATCAAATTGAAATCACCATTTGAGAACATTGTCACCTAATTGCAAATTAAAGATTTAATGTCGTTAAGCCAATAGATTAATTATCGCAAATAACATTCAAAACGTTGGCTCGTCACGCCAATTTAGATGCGCTTATACGATGTAATCTTCTCGTAATGCTGTCGTTGAGAGACAAACGATGTATCACGTTATAATGAGATACTGTCATAATAAGTTTGCGTTCAAAATTTGATTCCAATTTTGGATCGGTGTCTCGGTCCACGTTATATCAGATTACGCGTTATAATGGAGCCTGTTATAAGAGGCTTCCGTTGTACAAAGGCGCACTGTTATCGCGTCGGCTTTCCTCCGCTGTGACCCGAGTTCGAATCCTGGGGTGTCATGTGAATCGATACAGATAACATTGTCAAACTGTGCGTTACCTCAGAGGACACAATCTTTAAGACGAGTGCCTTCTTAGATCGAGAACCCAGTTAGGAGAGAGAGAGAGAGAGAGAGAGAGAGAGAGAGAGAGAGAGAGAGAGAGAGAGAGAGAGAGAGAGAGAGACAGACAGACAGACAGACAGACAGACAGACAGACAGACAGACAGACAGACAGACAGACAGACAGACAGACAGACAGACAGAGAGTCGTTGCTCCTACTAAGCTTATGCACAGAACTGTTGATCACCGTTTTAATATAGGATTCGTGTCTTACAGCGTCGTCGTTTTCCCCGCCCCACCGCCACCACCGCCACCGCCATTGTCACTGACCAGGGACAGATACTGCGTGTTGTCTTTGTCTGCGTTCTTCTTGTCTGCGCCGCAGAACATCGATCGGAACGTTGCCCTGAAATGGCGACTCATTCCGCAGTAAATAAAGAAGTTGATCGGATAGCTAAGTAGAATGAAGAGATTAATAAACCAAGTGGCAATCTGTCCCGAACTCTTATCGATCAGCGACAGTTCGAACGTGTTCTGAACGATCAGAATGATCAGAACAATGGCCAGCGGAAACTCAACCAGGAGGAAAACGCCGACCACGTGCACGAGCATCATCGTAGTGCAATTATTCTCCGCCAGACGTCGCGACTCCGATCTGCGGTTCTGCATGAGCAGCTGCTCGCGTCGGACCTGAGCCATCTTCATGGCGTTGAGGAGCAGACCGTTGAGGATGACGAGGGAGGTGCATGGAACGAGATGGATGAAGATGACGCGGAACCAGTAGTAGAAGTTGAAGTAGACGTTAACGTTCAACTGGACGAAGGGAGCGAGAGTCGTTTGACAGGCAACGATGACTCGCGAAGGATTAACGATAGACATCGACTGCGTTGGATGATACTCGTTCTCCAGGAAACGACAGACCTACGACCGATGACAAGTCACATCACTACCAAGTCAATACTATCAATAAGAATAATAGACCCTAATAGTAGCATCAGCAATAATAATAATAATAATAATAATAATAATAATAATAATAATAATAATAATAATAATAATAATAATAATAATAATTTCATTATTATATACCCAAGGTACATGTAATGTCTCAGGATTATTATTATTATTATTATTACTAATATTATTATTGTTAGTAGGGGCCTAGTAGTAGTTGTAGTTGTAGTAGTAGTAGTAGTAGTAGTAGTAGTAGTAGTAGTAGTAGTAGTAGTAGTAGTAGTAGTAGTAGTAGTAGTAGTAGTAGTAGTAGTAGTAGTAGTAGTAGTAGTAGTAGTAGTAGTAGTAGTAGTAGTAGTAGTAGTAGTAGTAGTAGTAGTAGTAGTAGTAGTAGTAGTGGTAGTAGTGGTAGTGGTCGTGGTAGTGGTAGTGGTAGTGGTAGTGGTAGTGGTGGTGTGGTAGTAGTAGTAGTGGATCGACATACATACAAGTATGCCGAAAGTTCAAACCGAAACAGCAAAGATGGCGATCTTTCAGAATTTTATAAGCTGAAGCGATTAAATAGACAGATTGCGGTAGAGATTAAACCCTAAACTTTTTGCGTCTGATTCGGAGGCTGAAACTTGGCAGAGGCAGGCAACCGTTACAGACCAAAGACCTTTCACATTCACTCATCTCCGGATGAAGACAAAAACTGTTTACCTGGGACAGGAACGCCAGCAGAAAGATGCAGATGATGACGCGGATGAAGTTGGGAATCGTGCAGAGCTCTCTGGCTCTGAGGGCGTGGCAGACGTAGATATAACGCTGCGCGGCCAGGGCCACCGTCAGCCAGATGCTGGCCGTGTGAAAGACGGTCGGTAGGTATTCAGTCGTGCAGAAATAGAAGAAACACCAGTCATGCGGAACCCAGTCGCGGTAGTGGCCCATGGCAAAGAAGTAGACGAACGACGGTAGTGGCCAGATTCCGGTGAGCATGTCTGAGCTGGCTATGGCGACGAGCAATGCGTTAGTGGGGCTGCGCATATTGCGGCGGAGTAGCACGATGCATATGAGGGTGTTTGTGATGAGGGTGACAAAGATGAGCACCGGAGAGATGTAGCCATTGATGGAGACGAGGAAGGAGCTCTGCTCCAACAGAAACAGGGTCACGTTTTTCAATTGCGATTGGTTAAGGTCATTAACTCCAGTCAGTATGTCGGATATCTCGAAGTCAGTCTTATTGCTGTCGCATATGGCTGAGACGTTGCCTTCCAGATCGAGTTCCATTCTGTTGTTGGCCTGATTTCGGGATCAAGAGATGTCACAGGTTGAGAAGATTCAGAAGAGCAAAATCTCCGATCTCAGCGCATATTGCGTCCAGAGTATACGAGTCTGAAAAAGAAAATGACCAGAGCTCGTTTGTTTATCAAAGTCTCATCAGTATGCAGCAGCTGGACATCTATACAGCACCTGTTATAGGAATGACGTCATAATGGCGTGTACAGTTTGGCAGTATATTCACATTCTAATTGTTACTAGGCCTACTACTGCTGCTAGTGCTATCACTGTTCTTATCACCATCAATATCATCACCAATAGTAATAGAAATAACAATGGCAGTGAAACTGATGCCGATAGTGAAGTTATAATGGTCATCGTGACCGTTAGATTCGTAATAAATTAACTGCAATGATGATCACTGTAGCGATAATACTAAGCAGCATACTCTACTGACCGTTCCGTCATTTACGTGGGCATTAGATGGGACCCATATGGCTCTATATGGGTCCAATATGGGAATATTGGTCATTGTAGTTCAGAGGTGGGCAAGCTTAAACTGACGTAGTGAGTTAGCGACTGACTAAGCAACTCGACTAAGTCACGTGCTTATCAACTAAGTCGCTTAGACTTATCGACGGACTTACCGACCTGCTATCGACTTCTCTGGTAATCAGATATGACTATTAGTCATCTAACAACATAATGCATTTCATTGCATACTCTACTGACGTGGGCATTAGATGGGACCATTCTGGCCTCTATACGGGTACAGCATAGGAATATGGATCTTATATGAGCTTCGCTCCAGGTGGGCATGCTGACAGAGGACAGACCGATGACTGTGAAATGTTAATGCGAATTTAGGAAAGGTAACACACGCATTTGAGTGTTTATAAAAAGAATAAAGCACACGACTAAGTCCAAGGTCGGATTTCTCATCACCAAATTTATTAGTATACACTGGGGGGTTGAACCTCCAACCCCCGACAATTCTCACTCTGAATATAGCACAAGTAATAACAGGATATGTTATGTTGAGTTTAATTAATTTCAAAATGTTATTTAGAACGCGTTTCAAGTAAACACATGACTTTATTAAATTTGTCCGATATTCTATATTAGATTGAAAGAGAGAGATTGCAAATACTCATCCTTAGTAATAAAATCCACATTATTAGGCCCATTAGTGTTTTGATACACTTTGTGTTGTATTCCACCATAATTCTGGTGAATATAAAGGCCTCGTATATGACTATATGTATACAAATAAAGTATCATATAAAAGCTGCCCTAATGTAGAATAATTTACCCTGATGCCAATTAAGCAACTGTAATATGTAATGGATTAGCTTAGTTTAAATTATGGTAAATTATTTTTGATGCCAGATGATGTTGCTTTTATTCTAAAATGCTCTCATATATATAGATGAGGCGTCGCTATTTATCGGCCATGATTTCTTTTCGACACAACTGAATGATCAATATCGGATGACGTGCTCTGATGCCAAACTCTGTCCTCAGAGGTCAAAGGTTGACGCGTTCGCCGCTCCACCACCCCTTAGAGCTCCACCACCCTTTAGAGCTCCACCACCCTTTAGAGCTCCACCACCCCTTAGAGCACTCTGTTCCGTCAATATAATATAAATCTCGTATACCTGCATAACATCAGCACAGTTCAGGTCTCACTAAATCTTTTTCTGCTATGCATATGTGTGTATCGAAGACCAATGCATTTTGGAAATCATGGTCGAGGTTGCACTTGGTGTGTAGTCGATGGTTCTTGAGCGGCGACGGTCGTTAGAACGAAGCTGCGTGTCATGCAGTCAGCTGGCTGTGATACTTGCAAAACCTGCTATTCGGACGTGAAAGGCTGTTGCACAGCATCACAGTCAACCGTTTCCTGCACCTGCGGCAGCAGCCGACGACGCATCTTCTCCCTGTCTCCTCCGCAGGTCACTCAGTGCATGGTAACCAGGAAACAAACATGGACGAAGCCTGATCTATCATGAATCACACTGCCTGATCTATTGATTCATTTGATGGTGTCGTGTTCTCGCCTTATAACCGAGAGATTTCTCGACCAAATGATCATGCATCAGAGAGAACTGTGCTTCAAAGATCACTGATTAAATTATCATTTTCCTTACCTAACCTAACCGCATCTCATCTATCCTTACCATACCGATCCTTTTCTACCTGGCGTCACCTGCCTGAAGTTTCGTAAATATATTTTGTTCGGATGCCGAAACTTTGAATCGTTGTGTCTCAATTATATCTTCAAAATTGTTATATATAGGACTATGCATATATATATATATTATATATATGTTCATTTTCTGCATAATATATATTATATGTATCTATATTATTATATTTGACACATTATATAAATTTGAATATGTTGTAAATGTCAAGTACATGTGTCTATATATCACATGATTATACATGCACGTGCCTAAGCATTGAACTGTAGGCCTACATGTACGATTGCTGATACACATGTGTGATATAATGGCTATAAAGCTAAGGCAATGCGGTCTGATATATTTGTTATTTTCTGGCCACAAAACATGTCTGTTGTATACTATATAGTTGCTGTAGATTTCTCTGTTGCCTAGAATCCACATTATAGGCACTTCAGTCGCAATAGTCTCTGTAGCATTTGGAACGTACTTGAACTTAAATCTATACCGAATATATTTGTGTGTACAGAAATGTGTATAAGTAATCATGGATATTACATTGCAGAGACGCTTATTTTTCTTCCCGGAACATTTGAAACGGTGATGGATGGTTGCTGACTTAAGGACATATATTATGCCATTGCATGACTTGCAACTGTTGTCATAGCCATCGTCATTACAGCTAGCTTTCATCGCAGGCATGCATAATCAATTTCATCATAATCATCTGCATAAGTAGCAGGATGTCGTCGTCGTTATTATCATAATCGTCCGTATTTCCATCGGTCTGATCAAATAAATGTTTCTCTTAAGTTGCTTACTTATCGCTGATGACTTCGATTCGATTGTTGATTTAGCGATGGACGCAAAATGTGAAGACGACCAAACGCAAGAATTAAGACCAATTTCTGCTCATAGAATTACTCAAGTGTCAATGGGGGGGGCGACACACGGAGAAAATAGAGAGAAACGAAGGTCGGGGAAGGAAGGAATAGGAAAAGTAGCCCTAAAAGGAGAGGAGAAGAGGCAAGAAGGAAAGAGAAAGAGGGAAAGAGAAAGGAGTAAAAGCGAGAGGAAGAAAAAGTGAAGGAAAGGGAAATAGGACCTAGAGAAAGGAAAATGAACATTTTAAGATGGAGACAAAGCACAAGAAAAAGAAAAAGAAAATAAAGAAGAAAAGGAGTAGTTAAAGATCAAGCAACACAATTAGAACAAAAGGCCACATCTTTGCCCCAAAAACGGCAACGTAAACGAAGAGGAAGAGCCAGAAGAAGGAGAGAAACATGCATCTGAGACTCAAAAATAGAATAAGAAAGAAGAAAATACTCTTAAAAGAATGGGAAAGACAACGTAAAAAGGAGAGGAAAAGAAGAGAAATGCGAAAGAGAAAGGAAGAAGGGAAGGAAAATAAACGAAGGAATGAAGCATAGGAAAGCGGAATGATGAGGAAAAGTAAGCGGACTAGGAGAGGGGAGAAGGCTGAGTAGGCTTCTTTAAAAGGCGCTATGTAAATAATCAAAATGAAAAAAATGATAAATGAGGAAAAAGAGAAGCCCCCAGTATAGTCGAAGAGAAAGAGGAGGAGGAGGTGAAAAATAGCACGCACCTCACGAGCGACTGGCAACTGCAGCCGATCATGAATCCGTCTGCAGCGGAACGTCTCTTGGGCATCATAAATGCGAGACTGCTCGAGATATTGTGAGATATTTTATTATCGCCTCGACTGGCCGGCATAGGTCGTAATTAGCAACGCCTTCATTTTGCATGGCACGTAACTGCCTCCTCACCCCTCTGTAAGCCGTCGAGGCTCCCCTGGCGCTGATCGAAAGCCGACAGCTCGGATGACAGATTAAGAGCCGTGTTTCTCAAGGGTTATGTATACGCCAAATGTTTCCAACGCCATATAACGCTGCGCTTTGTTGCTAGTAATTCAATTGTCGTCACAAAACGGGAGCTATATAAGGAGGATTGCTTCCAGGACGTTTCGATTGTGTAAGGGTGGTTCTGCGAAATGAGAATTGGCAGAGAAAGAAGGGGAAGGGTTCGAGTAAAGTTTGCACAATGCACATGGATTAAACACACGGTCGAAACGAGTGAGTGGGCGAGAAAGAGACGAGGCATTGGAGATTATAGTAGAGAAAGAAATGATATTAGGACGGAGGGAGGAAGGGAGGGAGGGAGATATATGTAAAGGAAAACACGGGAAGAGTGCGGGACGGATACAGAGAGTGAAAGAAGGAGAAAGAAATGGACGTTAATGAGACACAGTGTCAGGCTGGGAGGAAACGAGATTGCAGAGAATAATAAGACAAGTATACAGGAAATGACGTGCGATGAAGATGGAGGAGGGAGGCAATCAGACATGTAGTCAGATGAGAAGTGGATAGAGCAAATAGAGAGTGATGCATGGGTAGAGACTTGTAGAGAGAGAGACAGAGACAGAGAGACAGAGAGAGACAGACAGAGACAGAGAGACACAGACAGAGACAGACAGAGACAGACAGAGATAGAGACAGAGCCAGAGACAGAGACAGAGTAAAATAAAACATCGGAAAAGAACACAATAAGTACAACACAAGGTAGAGAAGAATGGAGACAGGGAGCCGGGTTAAAAATGATCGAAAGTGCATCGCAGCGTTCAGGCGCTGATGTTACGAATGAGGCGATGACGATGGAAGAGGAAGAAGTGAAACTGAGAGAGATTGACAGACTACGCATTTATTCCATTTGTTCTACTGCGTTTTACTGACGTAAGAATCTGTTGCAGAAGCTGAGACAAGAAGATATATCGCATATTCCCTCATTGCGCTCTGTAAATCGGCTTGATCTTTTTGTTCCCAGGGCTAAAACTGCTTTGGCCCAACATCGGGCGTTTGCTGTAATGGAACCCACGATAACATTGCGATATGGGCTAAAAATAATAACCTCAAGTTAAATCCAACCTAAACACTTGAGATAATCTTCTCCAAAAGGGGTCAGAAAGGGTTAAACATTCCTCCCATCATTCAGGGAGCAGAAAGAGTTGTTACTCTTAAAGTTCTAGGGGTAACCATTAGCTCCAATCTCAGTATGTCTAAACATGTTGACAAAGTCTTGACATCAAGTTCCACCTCCCTGTACGCGCTCAGAGTTTTGAGAGACCATTGTCTGTCCCCTCAAGCTTTGCATGATGTAGCAAGGGCTACCATTGTTTCTCACCTTTTGTATGCCTCTCCGGCCTGGTGGGTTATACTAGCAAATATGATAGGAATAGGATAGAACGCATGTTACATCGAACCATGCGCAGAGGTTTCCTTCTGCCCTCCATCCCAAGTTTGGATAACATGATTGATGCTGCAGATGCTGGTTTATTTAAAAGAATCTGTTGCCAGCCTTACCATGTCCTTCGTGGTATATTTCCTCCCCCACGACATAATGACTACGACTTAAGGACAAGAACTCACAATTTTACTCTTCCAGCTAAAGATAAATGTAATTTTATTCCTCGTGTTTTGTTCAAAGATGCTTATTAATTAACACATTCCTTTATTCTCCATTCTATTATTATCATGATTCTGTAATCTGTTGCGTTATTGTCAACTGGATTTGTTGAATTAAACGAATATTGATTGATTGATTGATTGATTGGAATGACCTTCCCCTGTGCTCGGGGCCAAACTAATGACTAGCTTTTCCTCATCGGTCTCGCGTTCCCTAAAGGCATTTCTGTTTCCCCGGGGCTTCCGTGCTTCTGTGCATAGTTATTCTGCGAGAGGCGCTTTATAAATTTCTAGATACAATACAATACAATACAATACAATACAATACAATACAATATATACATATATATATATATAATATATTAACGTAATTGCTTTAAATATCCGTTTTTGGTTTTTGCTTGTTGGTGACGTCATAGGTCTATGACGCTTTACTAGCAAACTGGATGCAATTATTTTAACTTGGCGAATGCAATTATATCAATGTTTAAAAAAGTAGCGAATCTAACAGGCGCTGTGCGAGAATATACTTCGTTGGCGATTCTGTTGGCTAAACGGCACAGTTTAAATTAAATAAATCAAAGCTGAAAATTTCCGACGGTTCGATACGAAGTCTGCATATTCATCTTAGTCGAAACATCAGGTAAACCTTCTGCAACACGAGGACGTTGATCGTCTTTGTCATTCGGACGAAGCCAAGATCCTAGCACAAGCATGAACACTGAACGGGCTACGGCAATGGAGCATCAAGTACTGTGGTAAGTCCTGGCTTTGTCCCAGTGTGTAACGATGGCTAACTACCTATTAACACCGAAGAATGATAGCCCGTTCGGAGCAGCCTCGCTCAGAAAAGCAACTTTGGTCTAAAACGTGGGAGTACCAAGTTTTACAGCCTGATACACTGCTATTAGTGATACTTATTTTTTTAAATTAATTTTCTCCGAGGTACATATATGATCCCTCGGGCGAGGGATTAAAAAAATTAGGGGGCATTGTTCTGGAATGGCTAGTATTCACATAATTATGGTTTAATTGGTGTGAAAGGTGCTACAAAAGCGACTGCATTGAGGCGTTGGGTTTCCATAGATAAACGCTGAAAGAGACAGTCTACCTGTTGTCTCCTGATATTTGTTCAAGGCGGTTAAGGCATGTGCGGAGGGATGCAGAGGTTCATGGCTGCCAGCTGATACGATAAATTCGACAGAGGTCGGCGGATGCAGTGTGATTCTCCTTACAGATTTTATTTTAGTTACAGTTACAGTTATAGTTAATGGTTTTTCATTTTAGTTATAGTTACAGTTATAGTTAATATTATTTTTTAGTTACAGTTATAGTTATCGTTAACGAAATCATTTTGCTTTCGTTAACGAAAACATTTTCGTTACCGTTATCGTTAATGAAAATCACACTGAATTATGAAGACGTGTTGCACAATAATTTGCTTAGAGCTTTGACGAATGGGTGCATTCAGCTTCATGAATACACAGCGCTCCATATTCACCGACATCCAAGGCGAACATAGGAATCATTTTGCTTTCGTTAACGGGTGTATTTTCACGTTCCCACGTTAGTTGATATTGCACTTTTTTATTCGTATTAACGAAAATAGCAATGAATTTTCGTTAGTGTTATTTTCGTTATAGTTATAGTTATAGTTAATGATATTTTTTAGTTATACTTATAGTTATCGTTAACGAAATCATTTTTTGTTCGTTAACGAACATTTTCGTTATCGTTAACGTTAACGAGAATCACACTGGGCGGATGTAATAAAGGCCAGCTTGAAAAGTCTGACACGAAGTAATCGTCCCTAAATCCAATTCTTGCCTGTCTTCATTGACTGTTTGTGTCTGTTTGTGTGTCTTAGTCTGTTTGAGTGCTTGTCCTTGTGTTGTATCTTTCGCATGCGCGTGGATGCATTTACGATTTCCGTCAGTTGATCTACCTGCATTTTAGTCTGTAGCTTATTTGACTGGCTGACTGGCTGTGTGACTGACCATTGCAATTCTCTGCTCGCTACCTGCTGAAGCTCTTGTGCATATATATTTACAGGCCTGTATTTTCGTCTACATCAAATCCCCTATATTGCCTATAGAACTGTATACATTCATAAACCCATGCCTGCAATCTAAAGTGTCGCCATGGTTAAATTTGAACTCGACTCAGAAAAGATCGTCAAAATAGAAATCAAAATTAATACGGAATTCTAAACTAAGACATAATAGTTCCTTGAAAAGTCGTAAAGATTTGAAAAGGCAAAAAGAAAGGAAATGAAGAAAACAAAGCAGAAGGCAAATAAGGAAGGCAAAGTAGAAGGCAAATTAGGAAGGCAAAGAAGAATTTAAGTAAAACGGCAAAGAAGAAGACAAACAGAAAAGCAAAGAAGAAGGCAAAGAGAAAGGCAAAGAAGGCAAAAAGGAAGGCAAAGAAAACGGCACAATACAAGGCAAAAAGAAAGGTAAGTAAAGAGGCAAAGAAGAGTGAAGAAGGAGGCAAAGAGACAGGCAAAGCGGAAGGTAAGTAAAAAGGCGGCGAAGAAGGCAAGAAAGAAGGCAAAGAGCAAGACAAAAAAGAGGGCAGAGAAGTAGGTGAAGAAGAAGGTAAGTAAAAAGGAAACTAAGAAGGCAAAGAAAAAGCAAAGAAGAAGTCAAAGAAAAAGTCAAGAAAGAAGGCAAAGAGCAAGACAAAGAAGGCGAAGAAGAAGGTAAATGAAAAGGTTGGTAAAAAATGAATCGAGAATGTCAAAGAAAAAGTCAAAGAGAAAGGCACGGCAGAAGGCAGGGAAGTAGGTAAGTAAAAAGGCAAAGAAGAAGGAAAAGACGAAGGCAAAGAAGAAGGCAAAAAAGAAAGCAAAGAAGGTAAGTAAAACGGCAAGAAAGAAGGCAAAGAAGAAGTCAAAGAAAGTAGAAGGCAAAGAAAAAGGCAAAGAAGAAAGGTAAGTAGAAACGTATAACAGAAGAAGGCAAAGAAGAGGGTAGTAAAAGCCATTGAAGAAAGCAAAGAAGAAAGAAAAGGAAGAAGGCAAAGAAGAAAAAAGAAGGTAAGTAAAACGGTAATGAAGAAGGCAAACAAGAAGGTAAAGAGAAGTCAAGGAAAGTAGAAGGCAAAGATGAAGGCAAAGAAGAAGGAACAGAAGGCAAAGAAGAAGGGCAAGAGGAAGTCAAAGAGAAAGGCAAAGAAGAAGGTAAGTAAAAGGCAACGAAGAAGGCAAAGAAGAAAGACAAAGAAGAAGGCAAAGAAGAAAACAAAGAAGGTAAGTACAACGGCAAAGAAGAAGGCAAGAAAAGAAGAACTCAAAGAAAGCATAAGACGAATATAAAGGAAAGAAAAAGGCAAAAAAGAAAGGTAAGTAAAAAGGCAGAACAAAAGAAGGCAAAGAAGATCAAAGCGAAAGGCAAAGAAGAAGCTAAATAAAAGCCAACGATGCAGGCAAAAAAGAAAGACGAGGAAGGAGGCAAAGAAGAAAAAAGAAGGTAAGTAAAACGATAAAGAAAAAGGCAAACAAGAAGGCAAAGAGAAGTCAAAGAAAGTGGAAGGCAAAGATGAATGCAAAGAAGTACGAACAGAAGAAGGCAAAGAAGAAGGTCGAGAAGAAGTCAAAGAGAAAGGCGAAGAATAAGGTAAGTAAAAGGCAATGAAGAAGGCAAAGAAGAAAGACAAAAAAGGCAAAGAAGAAAACAAAGAAGGTAACTAAAACGGTAAAGAAGAGGGGCAAAAAAAGAACTCAAAGGAAGAATAAGATGAACATAAAGGCAAATAAAAGGCAAAAAAGGTAAGTAGAAAGGCAGAACAGAAGAAGGCAAAGCAGAAGACCAAGAAGAAGTCAATGCGAAAGGCCAAGAAGAAGGTAAGTAAAAGGCAAAGAAGTCGGCAAAGAAGAAAAACAAAGGAGGTAAGTTACACAGCAAAGAATAAGGCAAACAAGAAAGCAAAGAGAAGTCAAAGAAAGTAGAAGAAAAGATGAAGGCAGCGAAGAAGGAACAGTAGAAGGCAAAGAAGAAGGCCAAGAACAAGTCGAAAGGGAAAGTCAAAGAAAGAAGGTAAGTAAAAGACAAAGAAGAAGGGAAAGAAGAAAGAAAAAGAACTAAGCAGAGAAGAAAGCAAGGAAGGTAAGTTTCACGGCAAAGAAGAAGGCAAAAAAGAAGAACTCAAAGAAAGTAGAAGGGAAAGATAAAGGCAAATGAACAGAAAGGTAAGTAGAAAGGTAAGTAAGTAAGTAAGGTAAGTAAGTAAGGCGAAGAAGAGAGGTAAGTGCAAAGGCAAAAAAGAGGTAAAAGAAGAAGGCAAAGAAGAAGGCCAATAAGAAGCCAAAGAGAACTGTAAAGAAAAGAAGCTAAGTGAAAGGCAAAGAAGAAGGCAAAGAAAAAGACAAAGAACTAAGCAGAGAAGAAAGGAAAGTAAAACGGCAAAGAAGAAGGAAAAAAGACAAAGAAGAGCTTAAAGAAAGTAGAAGGGAAAGATAAAGCAAAGAAAAAGGTGAAGAAGAATGGTAAGTACAAAGATAAAGAAGAAGGAACAGAAGAAGTCAAAGAAGAAGGCCAAGAAGAAGTCAAAGAGAAAGGTAAGGAAGAAGGTAAGTAAAAAGCAAAGAAGAAGACAAAGAGGAAAACAAAGAAAAAGACAAAGAAGATAGCAAAGAAAGTAAGTAAAACGGCAAACAAGAAAGGCAAGGAAAAAAGAAACGAAGAAGGCAAAGAGAAAGACAAAGGAGTAACCATAAAAGAAGATAAAGAAGAAGATTACGAGAAAGTCAAGTTAGAAGGCATCGAAGAAGGCAAAGGTAAAGAAGAAGGTAAGCTAAAAGGCAAGGAACAAGGCAAACAGAAAGGCAAAGAATAAGTAAAAAGAAATTGAAGAAGGCAGAGAAGAGTGTGAGTAAAAACGTAAAGAAGAAGGCAAAGAAGAAGGTAAGTAAAAAGGCAATGAAGGTAAGTAGAACGGCAAAGAAGAAAGCAAAAAAGAAGGAAAAGTAGAAGTTGAAGTAGAAGGCAAAGAGAAAGGCATAGAATAGGAAAAGAAAAAGGTAGGTAAAAAGGCAAAGAAGAAGGAAAAAATGCAAAGAAAAAGTAAAAGAAGAAGGCAAAAAAGAAGTCGAAGGAGATGGTAACTATAAAGCAACGGAGAAGGCAAAGACGAAAGCAAAGATGATGGTACAGCTAAAGGCACAGAGGAAGGCAAAGAAGAAGGCAAAGAGAAAGACAAAGAAAGGCAAAAAAGAAAGTAATTAAAACAGCAGAGGAGAAGACAAAGCAGGAGGTAAGTAAAAAGGCAAAGAAGAAGAAAAAAGTTAAGAGAAAAGAAGAAGGCAAACAGAATGGCAAATTAGAAGGCCAAGAAGAAGGCAAAGAAGAAGGTAAGTAAATGTCAACGAAGAAGGCAAAAGAGAAGACAAAGAAGAAGGCAAAGAAGAAGGTAAGTAAAACGGCAAAGAAGAAGGCAAATAAGAAGGCAAAGAAGAAAGTAAATAAAAAGACAACGAGAAAGAAAACAGAAGGCAAAGAGAAAGGCAGCGTCTATATGTTAATGCTGAAACTACGCAGTGTTAATGAATATTTTGGCAGAACGCTGTCGCGGACCCCCGCCATATCCCTCGCGGACCTCTGTTGGTCTGCGGACCACAGTTTGAAAAGCCCTGCTCTATACGACCATCGACTGATCATGTCTTGGACATTAAGACAACGACGCCACAGTAGTCACTAGATTAGATCACAAACGATATAAGATAACATAATGTTATCTTTGCATGTATACAGCTTGATCTTAAAAAACTTAGATTTACGATTAAATTAACATTGAACAACATAGAACTTTCACAATCTGTCATATTTCTATATGCCATTTCTTTTGCAATCTGTCTAATTTGACTCACTCATCTTCAGTGTTAAATGAATTTTCAAGATATAGGGTAAGGTGGGGCAAAACGCCCCCTCGAGGCATAACGCTCCACCCCACCCTGTCTCCCCTATGCTAGGTAATCGCTACATGACTGTTCTGGGATCTATTAGTTGTACCCTATTTCGATAATATTGTCAGTCAGTTTGTCTTTTTGATGGTTTGCTTAATTTTTATTTGATAAAATTGATTTTTTCGTGTTTCCTTGTAAGGATTTGCTGCCAATTCTGTATCGTTAAATGATGCAAAATGCTAGGCATAGCCAAAAGTACAAATATAGTTTAAAAGTATACGGTATATCGAATTATAATGCATAGTAAATGGGGCTTTTATATTACGTTTTTGTATGATATAGGCAATATCACAAGGTAGCCCCAAGCGGGGCAAAACGCCCCGTAGAGGGGGCGTTTTGCCCCATGCACAGTCGGGGCGTTTTCTCCATCTTTCTCCTGTTTCTATGACTGTCGCGTGAGGAAGTCGACGCCAACGACGAAAGGGCGTCATCATCATGATAATGTCGTCGTTGGCGGTCGAGATGGAATGATGACGGACAAAGGCCAGTCCACGCTTGAACAAAGACAGAGTCAGCCAGGCCGGGAGGTAACCAAACACCGCTCGGCTGAGCTGTAACATGACTCCGCTCGGGCCGCTGGTGAAACCCGA
This sequence comes from Allolobophora icterica, assembly GCA_963556255.1. NCBI lineage: Eukaryota > Metazoa > Annelida > Clitellata > Crassiclitellata > Lumbricidae > Allolobophora > Allolobophora icterica. The sequence continues at coordinate 33,437,985 of OY744609.1, read as the reverse complement.
GACGAGGCAGAACCGCATCTGGGCGGTTCGGTCGGGCGAAGCGACGAGAGACGGGGGAGATGCCGGGGGGGGGAGGCAAGTCCCCGACGGCTAACGGCGTAGCGACGATCGGCGACCCCCGGTCTCAAGGGAGTAACCCGAGACGAGGATGACACTGATGAGGCGTGGGGAGGGTCGAACAATGGACGTTGCGAAGGGCCTACTTAAGGGAGGGTAAATGTTGCTACGGGACTTTTGACTACTGGCTTGCGCGACGTGTGGACGACGGCCGAGAGATCAACATCGAGAGGCGACGAACAGCGACGGCAACAGAGTAAAGTCCGTCAGATTCAGAGACTGACGAGTAGAACGATCTGTAGTTAAGCCTTGCGAGGCAGTACTTGAGATAATCCTAAGTTACATCTAAACGAGTTAATGCTACGTGGAAGTTCCCGTAAAAGTTAATGTATATATTTGTTTATTAATTAAATATCTTTATTAATCAAACAAAGTTCGTCGTGAGTCTTCTTTGGAAAAGTTAGACACGTTAAATAAAAGTGCAAGAAAAAGAACATAGCGAGTCGAGGGTCGATATCATCACACTACAAACACACGACGGCACCCTCGATCGCGACAATGACTTCATCTTTATCTCTGGTTTATGTAAATTTATCCATCTTCTCTTCTCCTTTCTCCACTTCGTCTTTCACTTCTTCACTCTCTTCCATGTCATCCATCATTTTAATTGTGCGCATGTCAAAACATTGGACGAGCATTGACTACAATTGGTTCAGGTATAATGACTTAATTTATTATTTGTTTCCGATTTATTCAAGTCCTTATATGTTCAACAACACACAACAAAGACAAATAAGAGAAAACCTTTTCAAATTTGAATCATTTTCTACTTTTTGCTGCATAATATTACATTCAGTTTTTTTGCTGCACAATGTATGATTGATTAGCCTACCTTTCTTACGATTTCCGTACCAGAATCGACAATACCTTGAATTTATAAATTCCTTTTTCTTCAGACTGACTTCCAATTTCTGCTCCAATGTGTTGTAAATCTGTCCTTTCACACGGGACTTTTCCATTTTTTTTTTAGCTTAGCTCACTTACTTACAATCTATGTCTTTGTTGTCCACGTTGTGTTAGGTTTGCGCTTCACTGACGCATTCTCGATCAGCCAGATGTTTCGGAATATTTACTACTTGCGATCTAGGTTTTGACCTTTCTGCAAGATTAAGAGCATGAGCTCTAACGCGGAGTTTATATGCACATGGATTAAACACATCGCATTTTTGCGGAACGCCGCGTTTCTTTTTCAATCTCTAAGAGTGCCAGACGGAGTTAGCGGCATATTGATTCTTCCGTTCTGTAGCACACGGTCGAAGGAGCTCGTGGGCCGCATGGACCCCACGAGGTCTATAAATCATGACTAAATTAAAAATCTGGTGTTAAAGGCATACAAATTGCCACCAGAAATATGTACAGAAAATCACTGAACAATCTGCCTAAAAGAAATGAAGAGACGTTTTGCTATCTAAACTAATCTATGATTATATGAATACTAGTGTATTTGCCCGTCATAATTATGACGGCAGTGTATATCGTTCTAGAGTATTAGCCCGTTATATTATGACGTCATATCATAGGCCTATATGTATCGTTGGTTATCGCCGTCGTCAAGACCGCCGTCGTCAAGACAACCGGTTTATGTTTCACAATAGAACAGAACCCGTTTGTGACGTAGCGTCCCCCGACAGACGGACACTATATGGATATTATATGTATAGATCCCACGTGTGAAAATGATCCACTATGTTTAAGCCTACTTCACATCTAAGACCTGTTTTGTAATGCTACCTTGAGAGTGGCTGTGCAACAAATTTGGATCAGCTGACTGAACTGTTTGTTTGAAATTATATCAAATCTCATCAATCTGAATCTTTTATCAGTCTTGTTTTCAAGACCTTAAACCTCAAGACCAAGACCAGGACCTTGAACCTCGAGACCAAGACTAGACCAAGACTTTGAACCTCGAGACCAAGACCAAGACTTTGAACCTCAAGACCAAGACCGAGACCAAGACCCAAAAAATCCATTCAGGCCAAGACTTCTTTTCCTTACACAAAAAATTGTGGAGTCGATATTTTAATGAAAACGTGAGTCGTTTATTTTATTCAAGCAAATTAACTTTAAATGCAGACTGCAGAGAATTCCGAATTCGTATTTACAAAAGTCCTTCATGCAAAATGTTATTCCAAACGCCTTTTGTATTTTATTTAAAAAAAAACCAATTCGCTCAGAATTTTCTGACCAAGACGTGCCTTGTGGGCCTCATAAAAATTCCGTCATGTAAAAAAATACTTTCCATAGCTAGGTGCTGAAGTTGCTGGCATACACAGTAACTTTTCAAGCACTGGATGTAAATGTATAAATCGTGAGCCTTTTTGAAATCCTCCCATGGTTTTTCAGACCGTCTGGCTTCAGAAACAAGTCTCGGCAGGGCTTCCATATACAGCATAACTTAGTTGCTGCCGATGGATTTTCCTGACCAACAAGACTTGCATCCGTTCGTAGGTATATGTTGTGGGTTATGATGCAAACAGGTTTGATAAGTTTTTAAATTGTTGAGTTTTGTTAAATGACTGTTCATATTGACAGACGGTCTTGGTCTTGGTCTTGCGAGACCAAGACCAAGACTTTGAACCTCAAGACTAGGGGTCAGCCAGAAATCGCCTCAGACATTTGCCTCGGCCGAATATCCCGTTTTTTGGCACTATTCGGAAGTATTCGCCTCGGCAAATACTGTATACACAAATAGTTGCTTGTCTGCCTCACACGCCGGAATTTGTAGACTCATAAGATCAGCTTTGAGCTTCATCTAGCATATTCATTTTGAAGAAAAGTACAAAAAACACCAACACCGAAGTCCACAACAGATGTCAAGTCCATTTAATTGATTATTTATTTTTAAAATTCAAAATGTATTAGTCAGTTAGCCTATTACAAACACAGAAATTTATTTCGATGAGTTTTCATTACATGAAAATGTGAAGCTTCAAATATGAAACAAATGGTACTCGGTTCGTACCCGGATCCGGCAAATAGTACAGCCAAATACTCTGATTCGGTATTCGGTGGAAAATGTCTACCCGGCTGACCCCTACTCAAGACCAAGACCAAGACCTTGAACCTCAAGACCAAGACCAAGACCAAGACTTTTGGTCTCAAGACCAAGACCAAGACCAAGACTTTTAAAAACGAACTCGAGTGCACTCGAGACCAAGACCTCAGTCTCGAGGACAACAAGTCTGTCTTTTATACGGTATTTTCTGTCAGTATTTCCTCTCAGTGGAGTCGGCTTCTGAGTTGGTTTCGGTCAATTCGACCAAAAAAACGACGTCAAATGTAGATTGCTATTTAGATAATGGCAGCTGATCGGCCGCAAGCCAGCGCCTCGATTTTGCTGCGGCAAGAGGCAAAAATTGCGCCTTATCCTCCCGTCCAAGTTTCAGAGAATGCCTTCAGGTCAAACAACTGGTTTATCTGCTAAAAACAGAAAGATTGCTTCATTTTCGGAAGTGTTTCTCATCTAAAGCCTGACTGTGATAGGAATAAAAACAGACTGCAGTTGGTCGTTTAGAAGCAGCGAATGCTGTAGGCCAACATCTCGTAAATGCGTATGCAGAGTACAGACGCTGGGGAGCAATTTACAAGTCGGGTTGTAATAAAATTGTCAATGGGTGTCCCCCACCCGGGTCCTATACAATAGGCAGTTGAACCAGCGTATGTTCGACCCCTAGTACTGGAGCAGCTATTGTAGCCTATTAAGTTAATTTTAGCAATCGAGTGTTGATAACCGAGGTGGCCAGCCGAATACTAAACGGAGAAGTTTCTGCAAGTGGATATAATGATTTTGCGAAGTTGCCCTATCTTAACGTTCGTTTGGCTAGTGAGCCAAATAAATGTTTTCTTGTTTCCACTGCATTACGTGACGGAGTTGCTAAAGTAGCGCTTGATAAATCCAGCATTATTGCTAACTTTGGTTACATTGAACCACCACCACCACCACCACCACCACCACCACCACCACCACCACCACCACCACCACCACCACCACCACCACCACCACCACCACCACCACCACCACCACCACCACCACCACCACCACCACCACCACCACCACCACCACCACCACCACCACCACCACCACCACCACCACCACCACCACCACCACCACCACCACCACCACCACCACCACCACCACCACCACCACCACCACCACCACCATCATCATCATCATCATCATCATCATCATCATCATCATCATCATCATCATCATCATCATCATCATCATCATCATCATCATCTGTGGCATGCTCCTCTCTGGAGCGTTGCAGCCAACCGTCTCCGTTATGAACCGGTCTCCAGGTTTGTACAGTCCAAGATTAAGTGGGTTTTTATTTTTATATTGAACACGGTACGACTTTATTGCTCTATACTTTTTGCATAATAAGCGCATCAGTTATCGCAGAACTTGTTATTCTGCGCAGCAACTTGGATCATTAACGGATCATTAACGTAATGCTGCGCTGTGAAAATTGTAAACGCTTCAAACCGATAGTGTGGCTGTCTGCGAAGAAATAAACGATCAGTTGGTGCTCACTACAGATGATGTTGAGCAGACGCGAGCCTCAAATTATCAGTTAAATGCTGTAATAAAGCTGATTAATAATTACATTGATAAAAGCATTAACGCACTGAAACTTTGACAGTATAAAGGTGGATTATCTTACGAAAATGCTGATGAAAGAACGTTGACCATAACGATGTGCATGATGTTAATGATATATGACAACGATATTGCAGATTATGTTGCTCCAAAAACAGCGACTAGTACGCCGCCTAGTGGAGAATTAGTGCGCGTCTCTGTTGGGAAGTTAATATGTGAACAGCAGGGCGATTATACGCAGCGCAGGGCACGTATATTATCTGACGTCGAAGGTACCTGTCAAATTACAGACCCATCATAACTTTGAATTTCATGATCTAACATTCTTGAAAGGGTGGTCATGTCGGAAAATATGAGTTGACGTTAAAATTACGCAAATTCAATTTTGCTTTGCTCGAGGAGAAATATTTCAGCTAACTTGTTGGTTTTGCAATCTGATGGGCTAACCCACAAAAAGCGGCAGCGGGGCATGATTGAGAAATCTACTGTGTGGCATTTGCCAATCAAAACTGACCAGAACACAAAAATAAGTGAGCAACCCCCGTGGGAAAAGAGGAGTAGGCACCTATGCTGCGTTAGCCGCATTATGCAGGTTTGCGAACTGGTTTGGGGAACCCGAGTTAATCGTCATCGTTATCGTAAACTCCAAATTTTTAAAGCGCGTCTCTAAGTCTAAGCGTAGGACTCCAGATTAATCACGACCGTTGCGTCGTGTCAGAGGTTTTGTCAAGGGTATCAAGGGAAGATTGCCTGTTGGCCAGACACCAGAAGGAGAGAGAGAAAGAGAGAGAGAAGGAGAGAGACAGAGACAGAGAGAGACAGAGAGAGAGACAGACAGACAGACGACAGAGAGACAGACAGACAGACAGACGAGAGAGAGAGAGAGAGAGAGAGAGAGAGAGAGAGAGAGAGAGAGAGAGAGAGAGAGAGAGAGAGAGAGAGAGAGAGAGAGAGAGAGAGAGAGAGATGTTAATGAGAGTTTCGTTAGCCGGAGGAATGGATGTATTAAGGTGGGAATTCTTGAAGAGGTGGACTTCAATTTGGGGTGGAAGCCTGTGGGGTGATAAATAGAAAAACCTGAGTCAGATAGCAATGAGTGAGCGCCGGGTGTTGGTGGTGGAACTGAGAATATACGGAATTCCAAGGAAGATTGTACCAGAGTCGGGATTGAGTATAGTATATTAGTACATGAATCGGCTGGAGAACTTGAGGCGATTAGTGACTAGAGGACGGAAGAGAGAAAGATGGGAGAGTAATCGGGTAGAGTAGGGTGCCTTGATTGTGAAGTGTTGGCGTAGGTACTTGAGCTAGGAGTATTGTAGGGAGTTTTAGGTTAGCGATAGGACTTCAAGTGGATGCCCTCAGGGATTTTCAGCCAGTGGAGTGATTCAAGGACGGAAGTGAAATGGTGAGTTTTGGTTGTCCTGCAGGTGACTGCAAATTACTAAGAATTCACTCGCCCGAGCTGGGCGGGTGAATTTTTTAGTAATTTGCAGACGTTTAATTTGGGCGGAATCAAGGTTTGGACCATAGTCCACTTACGTACCCAACGAAGATTACTCCAAAGAACGCGACATTCATGCGCTGATGTTGGCCTGACATAAGTTGCTATTACACGGGCTAGGTATATAGGCCTATTCGGACACTCAACCCGACTGTAACCAGATTAGCTAGTTGGCATGGCAAAGCGAGCACAACAGGGCAGGGTTACATGACAGCGTATCCCAAGCCTGTAGTAATTGATTTTATCTGTGTTTGTATGCATTCAGGAGAACTCTGGCGTTGGCTGTGTTTCGGTTGGGTGGTGTTTTTGAAGTCTGTGCAATGTGTGCATGTCCCGATCGTTCTAGCCGGGAGCATTCAGTTGGGGTGTAGGTATTGTAACCTTTGTCGCATCCAAAAGATGCTGACGTCGGCGCTTGACCTCTTCTGCCCTCTGGCGTTCACGGATAGTAACTGGAAGGTTGCCGGTCCCGGTGGCCCGAACAAAAAGGCAGATGCAGAATTGGATTAGTTATGTGAACAAGGTCACACCAAGGAGAGTAAGCCCTCGGCCCCAAAAGCAAACAGAACAAGCTGACTCTCTTATGGCGTTGTGGCTCTCAAACTTTGCTTCATGAACGAATTTCTCATTATTTTTACGCTTAGTATCATTTTAACTATTACTATCCATATTTTTAGTTACTAAAGACTGTATAAGTTTTTCTCTATCGAAGCAGGTATATGTACTCGAGTTTGTGCGAAACAATAGGCCTATCGTCAGATTGGGGATTGGGACCGGTCTCAATAAAAACTGAAAACAGTTCACAACACTGAAATTAAATTAAAATGACTAAATTGCTGTTTTATTATTAAAATAAATAAATTATTTTTTAGGAGCTGAAAATGGTGCCGGAACGCCATTCCGGCTGAAAAAGCACTGATCTTCGTCTTTCTAGATAATGTAGGCTATGTAGTTCGAGACTGTATTTTAATCTACATATATTATCTAACATTGCGATATGTATCTGTAAGATCGATAGTCTAGCTTTGGCTGCGGAAAGTATCTGCCCCGCGTCTAACTGTGTGTAATTCTGTCTGCCAAGTTCTGTCTATCCACAGCGCCGGATTTAGACTTGGCTGTATGAAGCTTGATGGCCCTTGTTACAAATTACACCAGAATGTCTCACAAAACTTGAAAACATATATGCCTTTTAATTATTTAATAACAAGGCATTTAAAGTGACAAAATTTAAATTATTTTCAAATGAATGCATATACAGATTACATATTTATCCTTTAAAAAGCCCAACAAAATTCTGAAATTTGTTTAGGCACTGCGGATTGCCAGGTCCTAAGCTGTAGCTTTTTTTTAGCTTATGTCTAAATCCGGCACTGCTTAGCTAATCACGCCACAGGCAGAATTCATTTTTAAAACAGAATTAAGTTTCTTCATTTATCGTAGAAAATCCACGACGGTGGTACATGCTGATACATGTTACGATATCGGCGCTGAAGCAAGTGCCGAAGGCAACAACGGGATCGTTCCCTATTTGTTGATTCATGGAAAGATGCGCCGAGGATCATTTACAATTCTAAAAGAAACACGATCCAACGAAATCTCAATGCCATTTTACTTGCGACAGAAATCAACAAAGTCCTTGAAAGAATTACAGAAACTTTGTCGGAAGCCATGAAATTTGCGGAAACTGATGCGGAAAGAAAAGAAATTCAGTATATGCTGCTCAGTAGAACAACAGAATAAAAAAGAAACCTTTTCAACCGAGAGAATCCGTAATTTTTTTTATTATACTGAACTTCCATAAATAAACTGATGAAACATCAGTTTATTTATGGAAGTTCAGTAGGCCTATAATAACAAAATTACTATGAAAATGACTATGTCGTGTCCTTGATGCACATACGTGGAGTGGCCAAGATGGCCGCACGTTGTCTAGCGTGTCATTTTTTCAATGAATTGTTTGGTCACACGAGGGTTTTAGGCTACTCGATTGACGTTCGCTCGGACTTCTAATGCGGCCTAGCATCTTTATTGAAGTTATTTCTCTTTCGTCGTTATTTCTGAGTATTTTGGACGGTGTTAGTAAGCTTGTTATCGATGTTTCAGTCGAGTCTGTATATATAAGCTTACTCGTGCATCCAAGGGATTTTATTAGTCAATTTTATAATCCACACAGACGTTCGTTTGTTTCGATTTGTAACATTCATAAAATCTGTGGCCCTGAAGTAGAAGAGAGTCCGTCGCTTACGTACAGTTCACGCAGAACTCTCGTTTCGCGTCACTTTCAACTCACTTTCGATCGATCGCAACCGACAATTATCATTCGCTGGAACAATGATTTAACTCAAAGGTCGAATTTAATTCACAAGAGATGCAATAAATCCAACTAAGTAAACCGCAGCCAACCTAACCATCGTCCGTCCATTTCAGCCTTTCGCGTTTAACTCCTAACCGTTGTTTTCTTCGTTCTGTACCTCTTCATTGAACGCGACATCACTATGGCAACGTTGCTCTTCGCTTTCTCTCGTACATCAACACATAGTCTTCTCAAGGCCTTACAGGTAGAATTTGAAATTATTATAACTCAAGTGTCACTATATTCATTCAGTGTTACATCTATCTTTAATTAAAATCTCACTAATTAATTCTTCATAAATAATAATAACGCTAAAACAAGGTCTTTGATTATTACATTCGCTACAATAATTTAATGCAATATCACTGGAATAGCCTTCCTCCTGAACTGCGCTTACTTCTAAGGTCTTCCTCTGACGCCCAGGGCCGCCGACAGAAATTCCGGGCCCCTAGGCAGAGCAGTCACGGGCCCCTAGGCAGAGCAGTCGCGGGCCCCTAGGCAGAACAGTCACAGGCCTCTAAACTATCCTTAGGCCTACGCTTTATATAAATATAATATCGTACGGTCGTACAAAAAAATAAAAATAAAAAATAAAACAATTAAAGGGCGGGTACGATCGCACGCTATTATATTTATATATAGGGGCCTACAACTATGATTTTATTTAGATGCTTGTAGTTTAAACTGATTGTAGTTAAGCATCAGATAATATATTTAAAAAGGCATAAATCATAAACTTTGTAGGGCCTATTACTGATTATAATATTCTTCATAAGTTGATTGCGGGTCCGGCCCGGGCCCCTAACAGTCGCCGGGCCCCTGGGCGGTTGCCCCCCCCTTGCCCCTCCCTCTCGGCGGGCCTGCTGACGCCTTCTATGACCGCTTGAAAACTGTTCTTTTTGGCCGTGTTAGAGTCGGGAGCGCCTCTGAGTAGGCCTAGTTCTCTTGAAGAGGCGCTGTATAAATCTATGAATGAATGAATTAATTAATTAATTAATAGACCTATCAGTGTTTTAGTTTTCAAGAAAGAGCTGGGGATCGAAAATTTTATATAACGAAAGTACACGAACGCGAATGGTGTTAATATGTTGCACACAAAACAACTGACGACTCATGAGATATCTTAATGGTACCCCACCACATCTTTTGAGTTATTTAATTGAAGGGGTTAGAAGAAGAGTTAGGGTTCAGCCCCTCTCTGATCTCCCGACAACTAAAACTCTGAATGTAAGCAGTGCTTTTTTCAGCCGGAACGGCCGGCACCTTTTTTCAAGTAGGGCCTACTAAAAATAATTTATTTATTTTAATAATAAAAACAATAATTTAGTTATTTTAATTTAATTTCAGTGTTTTGAACTGTTTTCAGTGTTTATTGAGACCCTCCCAACCCCCAATCCGTTTTTCTCGGGGATTTTAGCCCGCCCATAGTTATTGCGTTCCGGAACCTTTTATTATTTCTTTCATAAGATTTGATTGCCCTCGACTGCAAGGCATTGAAAATAATTCGCCTCATCGACGCATAGTGGGAAAGATCTGATCTTCGAGTTTCTACTCGGCACAATGGCTCGAAATCAAAGCAACTGAAACGGGTTGTTGAATGCGAGATTATCGAGACATATTAGATGCAGAAGCTGTAGTTAGTTCCTGGGTTTACGACATCCATTGGCTTCACAGGCCTTCGGCCTAATTCGTCCTAAGCTCAAGAAGGCTTCCAAGTTTCATGAAAAAACGTATACTATAGAGCGCATATAATAGTATCCAGTTGAAAGAAGAGCGCCTGCAGATAAAATTTCATTGTCTATTTTCGCTCCTAGAATCCTGAGTACGCCTAGTTAAGGATTTTACAATGCAATCACTTGTCTGACGCTGGAAATTTGTGATTGCTCTATAAATTGTGCTGCACAATTTATAGAGCAATTACAAATTAAAAATTGAAAGTTAAATAAATATAATTATAATGAAATTCGATAAAGTAACAAATTTTTAATATTTTAGGGACGGCAAAAAGCTTAACGTATAAGACGGGAGATTGTTAAACCCGCAAATGTGGTGGAAAGACAGACGGACAGACAAACAGACGGACAGACAGACAGACAGGCGGACGGTCAGACGTATTTTTTCCAAGTTGCGCTTTTTTTGCGAATTTCGAATCTGAAGTTGGAATTGACCCAGCACTTCAGGATTTTCAGTCATATTAAAATTTGAAACAAAATGACTCTTAACTTTGCATATTGGTATTAATACTCTGCACATATCGGTCAAAAACGTTTCTGTTGTTAGATCAAAGAAAATGTCTGTCTGCTTACACTTATGGGCCTACATAGATGCAAGGATGCGAACCTGCGCCTCGTAATTGTACAAGGTTAGTGTTGATAACATATGGATCTTTGCTTTATTTGCCTTGCTGTCATACGGCTGGCTCCATGATCTGGAATCAAGGCGCGTTTTAAGGAAAATTTATCACTGCACATGGCGAGCGCCGTCGCTTTCTGTTCAATAATAAAAATCATAAATAATTCTGAATTACAATTCATTTCCTGCACAAACAGCCTTTCAATCTTTCATCACTGCACTTTTCAAGTTATCGCTGCACATTTTGTGTATCACTGCGCGTTAAAACAAGCCCAGCCTGGAATAGGCTCCGTATACCACACTCGGCCAATACCGACTGATCATTTCACCTCGTTTCTTACTGTCCTCAGAACTGCGTTTCTTGACCGTGGTTGGGCTGGAAGGGCTGGGCTCCTGAGTGGGCATCTTGAAGGGGCGCTATATAAAACTGCTTGAATAACAATGATAATGATGATGATGATGATGATGATGATGATGATGATGATGATGATGATGATGATGATGATGATGATGATGATGATGATGATGATGATGATGATGATGATGATGATAATAATAATAATAATAATAATCTTGTATACCTCGGGGCTTAAAAAATAATAATACAGTGTTTCCTATCAATGTGTTCGGGTTATATTTAAGATATAACTGTTTATGCTACATTCGTGGCAAGTATAACCGTTGTGATCAGCGTAGAAACATAACCTATAGGGCGAGGTTGCTTACTAGCACAACTTAGCTGCCAGATAAGCGATCAAGACATGTGGACGACACATGTTGCATTGTTTTTACTTCTGGACTGAATGGGAAACGTGCGTCAAAGCCGTTTGTTGTTCCAATGGTCACATGGTGTGGAGAAAGCATGGTTAACGTTCTCACAAAGATAAATAAGAACAAGATAGCATACTCAGACTGCGAGTCAGTGTTGAAGCCGGTGTTTCATAATGAGGGCATTCCTGTACCATCAGCTGTTTCTGACATGAATAGCGATGATACTGTAATTGAGATAACAGATTTATATAGCGCCGCCTCAAGAGAGACTCATCAGAGGCGCTTCCGACCCCTATCGACGGAAAACCAGGATCGAATAAAATGGTTTTCAAGCGCTTGTGGAATAGAGGTAAATGAAGACCAAGGAGCTTATTTTGTATTCGATGCTAGGTAACACATTCCAGAAAGATGGACCGATAACAGCGAGGCTTCTATGCTGCATTGTGAATGTTCTAATAATAATCTTTTCGTTATTTAAGCGCCTGCTAACCGCACTGCGCTGTTCAGTGAACATACATATAGTAGAAACGGCAGCCACGCAGGGCGCCTTACATACATGCATACAGTAGAAGGCTTAGAAGCACATGATAACAGTTTTACAGGAGTCGAATATAACTGTTTTATACGGCAGCCAACGGCCTACTATTCATTTAACCACCGCCACCACCTATCGAGTGGAAGGCTGAATAAACCTAACGGGTCAACTTGGTTTGATCACGGTACCTACTGCACTTCACGCCAGTGTGTTATCCATTACTCTACGGGTCCTGTGATTGGGGGACAACCAGGTCGCTGTGCAGAGTGCAGCAGAGCGAAGAAATTTAAAGCCAGGAATGGATGAGACCAAGACACGTACGCAACTCCCTAAGATAAGATGGAGCGCAGCCCGCAAGGCAATTACGCATAAGCATTAAGATCTTAGCTGATAGTTATGAAAACATTGCAGACTCTTGTGACCCTCCCGAATTTGATGCTTTCAAACAGTCTCATTTGATCAACCTACTTGGGTCAAATGACTTCGTACGAGACTTGAATTCGTCTAAGGAGAAGGCAGAATCGCTTGGATCATGATTGAACGAGGGGAACGTGTTAGCAGCAGGGAAAGAGATTTTCCATTTTCGTGCAGGCTACATCGATTGGCAGCAATCTATCAGATGGACAAAGCTGTGTGTCTTTCTCTGCTGAAGTCTTAGAATGAAAGAACTAGGCTACATATAACAAACTGATGAATGGAGGTTATTTATTGATTCAAGAAAGGCCAATTTGAAGGCATGCAGTGATCCTCTACAATGAAAATGAAAAACCCTCTGTATACTATAGAAGCGGCAGATACCCACGGCATTGTATCTAAAACTGGTCCTCATGAAAAACTTAGTAAAGGCGAAGACAACTAAAGGTGCAGGTAAAGTTTAGAGAAGTGTTATTTCTTGGGCCACAAATATTTGAACTAATATCTGGTTCAATCTTATCAAAACTCAGCCAACTGAATCTGGTTGCTTGGGAAGTTTTCAAACAGATTGTCACAATTTCCTGGGAATACACAAGTCAGACCGAGTTGGTATAAAGTATGCTGTAGGTCTTTAGAAATATGGGTTGCTATATGCCTGTGAGATGCATTTTCTTGGCTCACGTTTGGATTGCTTCCCCGATGACATAGCTACTGTTAGCGATGAGCATGGTGAGAGAGTCCGTCGCGATATTACAATGAAGTAGGCTTATCACCATCAGGGACGCTTTATAGCCAACATGATTGGAGACTGCGGTTGGTTTCTTCAATGAGAAACAACTGTTTTGAGCAACAGGCATAAGAGCAAATGCCTAAGGCATTTCGAAATACACACTGTTCTCACTGGCAATATGTTGAATAATATGGAACTTAAGTTTTCCAGTCTTTGACATCATACGAATCGAATTTTAATACAATTTCCTGAAGTTACATTCTACACTAGCGCAAAATCCTTACGCGCTAACTCAGTTCAGATTTCACCTTTGAAATCAGTACGGTCGAATTAGTCAAGAACACGTAAATGTATTTAGCAGCAGACCCAACAGTTTCTGTTTTCCAGTGTTGTAGATCCACACCGGCAGCTTTTTCATCAACGCCACTCCCATTCGTAATCGACGCCATCAAAGGGATTTAGCGAAGACAGATTGAGCCAGTATTAAAATCAGATTTCCCAAGTCCTCCTCTATCACAGGTGTCAGCTCGACTCTCGGTTACAAATATGCGCCCCGACTTTAATTTACCCCCGACGCCGTCTTATAATAATAGATGGTGCTGGTGCTGTCAACGCACCAGTAAATATCATTTATCTTCGGTATAATACGCAAATCTATTTCCTCGCGGAATTGATATTCCGCTGCCGTGTTGCCAGCACTTAGAATGCCGAGTTTTTATTACGATATTAGACACTTCATAAATTTCGCAAACCGCGTATCTGTTTGAGTTATTGCCATAACTGTTTCATTGCTGACTGTGCATAATTTTGACGCCAAAGGAAGTCTTTATATCCGAAATGACATCGTCAAACTTTAGGCTACTTTAGACTAGACGCCTACTTTAAACTTGACGTTTAGATTTAATCTAGTTCGAATTTTTCTGGAGTATTATACTTCGCCAGCAAGTGTTGAAGCTGTCCATGTCTTACTGACATTTCCGTTGACCATGACACATCAATTGACACACATTTATTCACGCATCTATTTACACATCTATTACCACATCTGTTCACACATTCACACAGCTATTTCCACATCTTATCGCACACCAATTGATGCATGTAATCAAAGCCTACACACGGTCAGATAATTGCTATTTAACCACAGGCCTTTGTCAACGCCACTCCTCAGAGGCGATCGGGGTTGAAAGAATGTAAGAAGAAGCGCTAAAACACTTAAACATTGATCAACCTTCATTTCTTATGGCAAATGCCAGAACGGCATTCTCTTGATTTGTCATTCATTGTTTTTCCTTCTTTTTGCTTTCGATCGTTCATTCGTTCGTTCATTAAATTAGGGCCTACATAAAAAATATGACAGAAGTCAAACGTCTCACAATTCTAGTTTGGACACATTTTATTCCTGACTCGATCATGCAGCTAGTTAGGCTACTCTAAGTTAGACTTCGAATGCGATAATTTTGTTTTTCTTTAGTCTCTATGTCGGTTTTCTGATTCAATAACTGTTAATAATAATAATAATAATAATAATAATAATAATAATAATAATAATAATAATAATAATAATAATAATAATAATAATAATAATAATAATAATAATAATCTTCGTTTAATATCTTCAAACTGACAATTACGCAGTATGATTACAAATCAGTATGAACGGATGATCACAAGTTATTACAGGAGTCGAATTTAACTGTACACGGCAGCCATGCAAGGCGCCCATCACGTCCTACATCTCATTTTATCAAACGCGCCATCTCGCGAATGAAAGGCTGAGTGGACCTAAATTTGGGGAGGTAGCGGGAAGCGATCCCGCTACCGCTTGCTCTTCACGCCAGTGATGTTACCACTACTCTATGGACCCCCCAGTTAGTCTTTGGAAAAGTAAAAGTAAGTAAGTAAGTAATCTTTTATTAGTATAAGACAAACGCTCATACTTTACAACAATACATACAAAAGGATCACAATATCAGTAATACTGTAAGACAGTTTAAACACAAGCAATTCTATATAATGTCTTATTTACATACATATACATTATACAGTATTATAAACAATAAACGATAGTGTCTTATTTACATACATAGGCCTATCTATAACTAAAGTTATGATCTAAGCCTTACATTCTAAGGAACATAAGCATTACTATGGTCTACAAAAAGAGCCAGTTTAGATATCAGAACAGGTACTAGAACCAGCATTAACCCAGTTTTTATACTTGTACAGTGAGCGAATGATGAAGGATTTCTTATGTAGCAATGTATTAAAGTGCGGTAATTCTAAAGCATGTCCCCTTTTTCTTAAGTTGAATTTATGAAGGTGCTCTGCAGGCAGTAATTGGTGAAGACAGTGTTGGGGTGACTGGATGCTTTTGAAGAACTTCAATTCAATTTTTTCACAAAACTTCTCTAAAGTTAAACCATCACCACTAAAGAGGTTACTGCGCCCAGCCCTGCGCAAAAAAGATTCAATTTTTCCACCCAGCTCAGCCGACAGGAATCCCCCCCAAGATGGTATGGCATACGTTAGTCGGGAGACTACAAGGGCTTGAAAAATGTTCTTTAGTTTGCTGGGAGGCATTCCTTGAGATCGGAGGACTTTTAGGGGGTATAGGCGTTGGCTGCATATCTTCAAAATAAATGAAACATGGTCATCAAATTTTAAGTCTTCTCGAAAAAGAACACCCAGCAATTTGACAATTTTTACTCTTTCAACATTGCTGATAGGATCCGGAAGAGATAAGTGTCTTGGATTCGGTCTATGAAATACAATTTCTTTAGTCTTGGAAAAATTAAGTGTCATTCTGTTCCTGGAGGCCCAATCCTTAATATTATCAAATTCAGATTCCAAGCTAACAGGAGAATTTTGGGGGGTGAGAAGGTTAGTATCATCTGCAAATTTGAAAAGGATGTTGGACAGAGAGACGGGTTTAAGATACACAGGTTATTCAAATATAACTAAGTGCAAGCCCTGAACAGATTGTCACCGCTCTAATAAACCGTAATTTTGGAGAGAATTCTAATTTTAGCAACGACTCGAAAAAACATTCACAGTCTTGCTTCGAGAGCGAATGATTAGCTCAGCAGAGAATACACGGCTTTGTATTGGATCACAGATTCTTCAGAAAAATCTCGTTACAATATCAATAGAGCTTTTCTGGTTCCGTGTAAGGCACTGTAGATTCATAACACGGTCGGCGGTTCATTGGCGAGAAATGCATGGGCGACATACGGAAAGCAGATCCGAAGCTGAAGAAGTCTACCCGACGCGAAATATAGCACGTAGAGCAGATGTTATCTAATATAACATCGTTTGTTTCGACAACCCAACGCGTTGCTCGCATCGTCGTATGGTAGACGAGAGGAGAGTAATCTGCGTCTATTGGCCGATGCTGACGATTCCCAGAAGCAGGTAGTATTTTGCGCTTATGAAGAAATGAACTTCGCCGAATGCGAGACACGAAGTTCGCGGAACAAGACGGGCAGTGTGAACATAGGCAGAGAAAGACAGAGGGAAGAGATATAGAGAGAGTTGAAGGGACGAGGGCAGTGAGTAGGCAGAGAGAGAAGGCACAGAGCAAGGCTGCCAGTTAAAACATATGCACGGAAGTAGGCAGTATGGAGGCTAAGATGCAGCCATGCAGTGTAAAAACAGGCAGAAGCGAATAGCGGAAGTGACATGAGAGAGAAGAGTAAGAACATAGAGTATCAGAATGGGCGTAATTGGAGAACAATAGTGTGTATATTTCTAACCAAGCTGATGCAAAAAGGAATGAAACGAGAAAAAAGTTAGACAGCAGGAAAGAGACAAATAATCAGAGGCAATCATCTGCCTTTCCGATTTTGTTTTGCCTGAGAGCATGTGAATAAGCTGGAGACGGCGACTTAGCGCTTTTGGCGCTGAAGAAATCCTGAGAATATAGGAATAGAAGACGAAATGGTAGACTGGAAGCGAGTGAACTTATAAACACAGAGGATGTCACAGAAGCATGGAGGACGAGATCAAGGCCCGAAGGCCAAGTAAATTCAATAACATACAGACGTACGGATGGCGATACGAGGAACATCACGACGGGCAGATGAGAAAAGACGTGTAAAGTGGTAATTGGGCCCTACGGAAAAAATAGAATTATCTGGGGTGCAATGAACGCAGACGTATTAGCAACGGGAGAAAAGCAATCAGAAGATCGACAGACTGGACTCCATTGAGAGGAGGCCATTTCGATTCAAAACGCTCGTTTCTCTCTTTCTATTTCTGCGTTTGCGTTGTATTCACTGCGGTCCATCTTTCACTGTGGAAGTCAAAATGACTGGCCGTTAATAGAAACACGTTTTCAGATGCATCAGTGCTCGTCTGTCTCACTACCTCTATGCGTTTCTCCCTTTGTTTATCTGTCTACTTTTCCATATATTTGTTTGTCTGAGTGTAGTAACTCTTTATTCCCTCATTTCCTTGTCTCAGTGCCTCTGTTTGTCTGTCTCTGTTTGTCTGTCTCTGTTTGTCTGTCTCTGCTTGTCTGTCTCTGCTTGTCTGTCTCTGTTTGTCTGCCTACTATTGCATCTATTTATTATTTGTACGCAGCGCTTCGCTCTTTAGTCTGTTCTCTGTTTGTCGACATTTTAACAAATAATGGTTTGCCACGGGCGAATTCAGGATATGAGGCCAGAGGTCTAGGGCCCTCTGAGGAAAAACAATCAGGGATAATTCAGTCCACCAGGCCTGTCGGGCAATTTGCCACTTCCCAATGGGTTACCTGGTTGTTTTTCTCTTGGTTTGACTCTAACAGCAAATATCGCTCTTGACGGCACTGCTTCACTGTTGCTGGGCTAAGGCTCTAGAATACAGTTTCACAATATTTTCGCAATACCGGTCCTTAATGTCTTTCCGTTCAATATGTTAAAATACAACAATTCCCATTTATTGCGTCTTCTTATTTAGTTGGGAACAGGGCCGGGTTAACAGTAGGCCTATGTTCAATAAACTTCAGCATGCATGGAACGCCCCGCTTATAGGGCTCCCGACTTGGGTCAGAATGCTGCAGAACAAGCAGAATTTATTTCACCAAATAATTTTTCTCTTCATAAAAAGAGCCATTAGTTTCAGTTTCAGTCCCAAGAATCTGAACTTAGCAAATTGCAAATTTGAAATGTCAGCAATGCAACCAACTGCTGTGTAGGCCTACATGCGTTTCTTTGACTCAACAAATCTCAATTCCCAAAGTGCCACCCACGTGTAATTTGAAACTTGTTGTTGATTTGCTTGATTCCCTATATTTCCGCAAACGTTTTGATGAGTTCGAAGTACGGGCCAAGAAAGCATCTGGCAACAACGATTACCATACCGACTCTACACATAGCAACGAGCTCATCTTGCACGGTAGACACAAGTTTCGTGCTGAAACTTATTTGTCGGTTGTTGTAAACAAGCTGTTGATGTCGCTAAGGCAGAGAATTCTCGCTTATAATGAAGTTCATTGTGTACTCCAAGTTGTAGCAGATTTTGACAGGCTTGAGCCTTCGAGAAGATTCAAGAATTTTCCATCAGGTTATAATCACGCAAGTGACGACATACATACATTCCGCCCCTTATTTGAGTATTCTGACCTAGGGACGGATACTGATCATGTATCCACTGTTTACTTTTAAATCAATACACAAAGCCAGCATAAATATTCATATGGGTCATCCTATAATATAGTCAAATCAGGAAAGGTTAATTATATTGTTATTTAAATTAGCAACCTCACCTAATTAAGTGCCTATTACACCTATCCTACATCCTCAAGAATAAGTAAAGAAGTGTATCTTGTGTGAGTAAAAGGGACATCGTTGCAATACATAAGATATGCAGCCTGATACACCTCTGACGAAACTTGCTGGTTTTGTAATATCAGGAGATTGTGCCACACCTGCTGCTTTAGCTATGCTAATGTACACCGAGAACCTTCTCGAAACATTCCCTAATGGTTCAATCGCTCTGCTTATGCTCGTATCATAATCCTATCGTACTGTACATAATCGTAAACTCATAAAAGTGCTACTCTAAATTTTTAAAGGGCTAGCTACTCTAAACTAAGCGCAGGGCACCACTTTATTCGCGAGTCATTAATGATCCCCAACTGATCGGGTGAACGCCGTTTCAGTTATTAAAATGAACTGCGAACTTAGAGCTCTCTTGTAGGGACCTACTAGCCTACCCACAAACGTCTAACTACATTGGAACTTTCTGTGTTGAGGGTGATGTGCTTCACTTGATTTCCTTTGATGAAATGTACAGTCTGCCGCTGCTAAAAGTCGCAAAATGTTTCTGAGCTGTTAACAATGAAGAAACAGATTTGAATTTTGATTAAAATTTTACGCTAACTGTATGTTGTCAATATATTGTAACAAACATTTTAAACAACTTTAAATAGTCCCAAAATGCAAAGCGTTAAAGTTGTGTTGTATGCATTGACTACTAATCTCAGCAGCATGACATACAGCATTGACCCTCCTTTACTACAAGTTGATTGTCCTGTCTTCACGGCATCCTCATCATTCCATGCTCATTACATCAAGGCCCCCCGTGTGTAATTAGCATGCCCCCGAGTGGTTAACCCGGCCCTGGTTGGGAACAACAAATAAAACGAATGTACATATATATGGAGTGACTTTAAAAACTTCTCCAATGCGCTATAGGCCTACTGTAGTTAAGATTATAATCTAAGTATATACGCTCCACCTGGATATATATATATATATATATATATATATATATATATATATATATATATATATATATATATATATATATATCCAGACACTCACGGAACAGTCATGCACAACTAAATCTGACGATAGAGATATTGATTCGTTAAACTATTTTCAAGCAGTTTAGATTTCAAAATAGATAACATGAAAATAGATAACATGATAATAGATAACATGAAAATAGATAACACGAAGGGCGTCGTTTGTAGCGTATAGGTGGCAGCAGCTGACGAAGGCAGCATCCGGGAAACTGCGGTATCTGGAAGAACTTCTTGTCTGCTCGAGCTATCAGCTCTTCTGCAGTACAGGACTTCTCACATATTTGCCATCTGTGAGCCTTTTCGAGAGCTGCATTAATGCGCGTAAGATCATGTGAAGTAAGAACAATTCCTACTCTAATCCATCCGACCCTCTGCCCTCCAATCTTTCTCGTCCTCAACAACACCCGCCATAGCATGCTGCTCTGTCTCTTCTCTCTGGTCTCTCTGGCAACCGGACTCGAATTTCCACAGAACATCGCTCTCTTGACAACCCTTCTAATCGGACGCAGTGCTCGTGACTGAGCTGATGCCTTGCGATTAGCCTTAGAGTAGAGATTTAGAAATTTGGAGTTTACGATTACGATTGCGAACTCAGCATAGACAGGTAGGTCTAGTGCACGCATGATTCTGAAAGAATAATTGCTTGATAAATGACGATATATGTAACTGTGTTTTCATAGTAGGTTGATAAGAAAGCATCGCTGGTTAATGAAAGTAAGAATATAAACAGTTAAAAAACGTTAATCTGTAGGGCAACGGTTCTCAACCTGTGGTCCGCGGACCACTGGTGGTTCACGGACATCTGCCAGGTGGTCCGCGAGCAAGGCCTACAATTTACAGGTTTTTTACAATTAAAAACATGCAAAGAGAGACATTTTGTCAATTTTTTTAATATTTGTTTATTTCAATCGCTAGAATCGGCTAGATGGCAGCACGAAACTAATAATACGCGGATTTATGGCAAAAGTTCTTTTGTATTAATTTGTTTTTGGCACAATTTTTAGTGGTGGTCCGAAACCGAGACACAAATTTATAAGTGGTCCTTGAGTCTTAAAAGGTTGAGAACCGCTGCTGTAGGGTGACTCCAAGCAGTCTGATAGTTTCTAGCTGCTTATTTCCGGGCAAGGGGAGACAATGATCTAAAAGTGTGCAATACCAGCCAGTTCGAAAATTATCTATTTGGTTTTGGAGATATTCATGTTAGTTTATTTGCGGTGGCCTCCATTTTAGTTAGGGAGTTGCGAACACAAATTTTCGGTCGAATCGAATCTCGAATCGAATCGGGGATAAAAGTTCGAATTCGAATAGAATCTCTAATCGAATCAGCGGGTACCAGATTGATATTCATGTAGGCCTAGTGTATACTTTATAGCACAGGCGTACCCTAGTAACATAGTTATTAATATATCAATGTATAGGCCTAATAAATTTTCTGCAATTTAAAATCAATTAAACTAAAAATTAAATTAATCAACAGAATTAAAAATAACATAAATAATTTTTTTATTGAAACCGATTATACTGTTCTGGTTTCATGTTCGTTAAATTTTAAGTCGATTATGTTAGTTCGTTCATAACTTAAGACTTCTTCAGATTGCATATCCACCACAGGCTTCCTCTTTTTCTTTGCATACTGATCTTCTGGATATTGATCTGATTACGACTTGGTTTTGCAGCGTCATCGGTTAATGCCTTTTGTATTAGACACCGGCGCGATAGAAGTTACTAATTACAAATTAGCAATTGCCTGAGAGATTTATTGACTGGGTCACAATGGATCAATTACGGTAGAGGTAGTTTCCGTTTAGGGATGCATGTGTTAATGTGTCTGGACAAGACAGAGAAAGTCAATATAGATTTGCACGACGTCATCACGTCAGAGGCACCACATTATCCTCATCGACTTTTCCACATAAACAGACAGACTTGCCGTTTGTTTCTAAACAGTGTTCAACGAGTAGAATCGGAATAAGTACAAGTACACTCACCCTGTGTTCCGCAGTAGTTCGAAGTCAAGTCGGGGCGCACTTTAGACGAACGTCGACTGCGCCGCTATATCGGTTGGTTGCTTCGATTGGCCGCCGTCTGCTGTTGCGTTAGCTATAGTCGCATGCAGAGGCAGTCTTCGCGTGGATCGACCAGTCGTCGTCTCAAGTCAACAGGGCGTCAGAACTGACGTTACTCAAAGCATCATCAGCTGAGCTTCGTCTGCTCCAATTACAGTCGCATCCCTTGTTTTTCTGTCGCTGAAGCTGTCTTTCGATGGACTGTTGTCATCGTCCGTCTGTCCGTCTAAGCGTCGGGTCTCTGAGGTCAAATGCAACGCAGACAATAACAACAGGCTCTGCAGTTTGGTAAAGAACTTTAAAGTTGTCTGTGATGCTGATACAGAAAACAAGGCTAAATCAATTATTGTTCATTCATGCAGGCTGCATTACCAACATTAATGCTCGTAACTCTATTACATTAGGACTATATAAACACATATATTTATTATTATTGTTGCCTTCATCTTTATTACTTTACTATTTAGATTGCTAATATGACACAGTAGAGCGATAAATTCGAGACAAAGGCGCCTTAAAACAAATGACACTAAAAACCAGACCACTCCTAAAGGTCAATCATGTAGGCCCTAATCCTTTCGGAACAAGTATTGCGATGATAATATTATGCTGCAGCTGCTGCAGCTGATGATTATCATGATTATGATCATGATTATAATGATCATGATTATGATCATGATGATAATGATGTTGTTATGACTTCAGAATATCACATCTTGTGCTGTTTCAAGGACAGACTGTAAATAGTTTCAATACATGGAAGATGGTTCAATAAAGAATGACGAGATGGCACAAGTCTGCACAAGTCACGTGACCTAAATGTCCAAAATGTGTTTCAGACAGAAAAAACAGATTTCTTTTAGATGGCGCTGGAAATATGCACCAGTCATCGCACTACAACACATTAGGATTTTTATATAAGAAAACATCATTGAAGCCGGTCTGCACGGCTAAAGTACACCCGCATCAGTTCCACCGGCCCAAACGGCCTAATAGCCTACGCCATCTAGTGACAATGCCGGAATATTCCCGGATGTCGTTAGATCTTCTTCCGGCGTCTTTTCCCCGGTCGACTTCGTACGACTGTGGTTGAAACCGAACCAAAAGCCAACGACGAAATAACCGAAACGAATTACCCATAAGGCGCTTTGTGACGACATAAAGCGTCACGAGTGTCGCGAAAGCAACGTGATTGCAAGAACTGGAACAAGATGGACGCTGCTTTATGTCGTCTACGTGCAACGGAAATGTTTCCACGACCATTTCTCAGTTATTGCTTCGAGTCAGAGAGAACGACACACAACACGTTCTTTTATTGATTCCGCGCGCAATTAAGCCAGGAGAAAGAAACAAATCATTCGTTGCAACAATAACAGAACACGTGTAGATTCAACAGATTCAGACAACGAATGCAACAGAATCAGCAAAAGCAGAATCAGAATCATTCTGAATGTAATAAATCGCAACGAATTCTAATCTGATTTCAGCTGATCTGACCTAAGCTTATCTAATCTGACCTAATCTTATCTTATTTGATCTGACCAATATTATAATATCTGGTCCAACCTAATTCAACCCAATGCAGTGAAGGCATAGAATAATTTCATGTGAATGTGCGAACATTTTCGACGAAGCACAATACTCTGATGTTATTCAGCAGCACAATATTGTGCTCCAGTCTGGAGTGGCTCGGCCCACGTACGTCGTACGGTTACTTGCAACTGTCATGGCTGCCTCTGACCAGCAATATCCCGCCACTTCATCTTTATAGAAGGAGGGCACTCTAAGGCTGCTGAAAAGATATTTGCAAAGAAAGAATTACCATTTTCTACGATATCACTTCGCACCCGAGTGACCCGGCAGCACGCCTTCCCCTGAGATGATGAATTTTTTCGCCATGCCATCTAGCGACATGACAGCTAATTCGACATGGAGGGATGAGCGAGCAGCAGCGAATGTGACTTACCACTCCCTTTTCTCTTGTCAACTTACCTCGACGACTCTGATCCGCACCAAAGCGATTCTGAGGGTCCTGGGTTGTTGTGAATGCTATCTCTTCAAATGGAGACGAGCGATTGACCTTCTGTGCAGTTGTTGTGCACTGCAGACTAAGCGCACATTGCCAATGTATGGCCGCAAACTCATTTCAGTGATGGACTTCTATTGACCCTTCATCTGTCTCGCAACTGGCTGAGCACGAACCGCATACGCTAGATTGGCTAGAAGAAGTGTGTGATGTTTGTGTGACGCAGTCTAGCCTATATAGTCTAGTGCAGTAGTTTCCAATCCCTTTCAGAGCACGGCAACTCAGCCTTAATTTCATCTATTTTTCTTCAAGTTAGTTTTCTTTTTATAGCAGAGCAGAGTTTCTTGCATTCAAACGCATGATTGCAACTATTTCTACACTACTTTAAGTTAAAAATATCAGGCCTATGTCAATAGTGATTATCAGTAGTTTTCACATTTTTGACAGAAAAGGCTGCGCGGATGTTATCGCACTGCCATTCTGCCATCAAGCCGCGGCTTCCCTTGGGCAGGTTCACGGCACCTACATAGGTTGAGGAGTACTGTGTAGTGTAATCTCACGTAATTCGTAGCATGCATGTATAAGACAATTTATATAGCGCCTTTCAAGAACCTCATGAAGGCGCTAAATTTGATCTCAAGGTCGATACCTTCATAAAATATCACAACAGTTATCAAATATTTTAGCGCCATGAACTGAATCGATTTCAAAGGTAGGCCTATCTATGATACATCGCTGTGAGATAAATTGACTTTCAAGCGAGTTCAACAAAAGAGAATAGAAAGTATCGTGTATTGTGATAGAAGTACACTAAGCATTATGGCGCAGTGAACTTTAGGTTTTCATTTGTAGATTGCCAAGGTGCATTTGCCGTCCAGTGCGTTTGACGTCACAGTAAATCCACCGCGAAGGCCATTCCGGAAGTAATAATCGTTAATCATTAGTACGATGGAGTCACCTGTATATGTATGTAGCTACATGTATTGCTGTTGACGTGTTGAAACACCAAACTGCATGCAAGACTGTCATAACAGAATAGTCGGTCGATACCTATAGTCATCTATTTTCTTTCTATACACGATAGACGGTATTGACGATCTCAACATGACTACAAAAATCATGATCGAGCAAAGAAGCTCAAGCTATACTGAAAGGCAGCTATGAGTATGAAGTGTTAGCGACTTCATTTTTCTTAGCCTCTGCATATGAGTGTGGGGCCAGTCCTCACCCTTGCAGTCTGATCTTTCAACCGATATGGTACCGTCATTCACCCATTTATAGCTGAACTTGCCAGGGGATAGAAATGTTTGACCCTAGTATAAGACCCTTGTCTTGGCGACACCCAACGCCCCATGCGAACCAACTTCTAAACGGCATGATAGTCGACACCAGCCGAGCGTCGTAGTAGTTTCAGTTTAGCGACGCTGTATCATAACAAAAATGATTAGCGTCGCCCTCCTCCTTTATCCAGGCTTGGGACTGGCACTGTCAGAGTACAAACAGTGGCGGAGTTCCCGAGCGTCGTTCTTCACATACTCAGGTACATCGCTCGGAACTCCGCCACCCTGTATCGTACTCTGACAGTGCCCAGTCCCAAGCCTGGATAAAGGAGGAGGCGACGTAATCATTTTGTTATCACGATTCCAGCGTCGCTAAACTGAAACAACTACGACGCTCGGTGGTGTCGACTATCAAAGTTCGTGAAATGCCTGCAGTACTGACCGTGTTCTCGAATGAGCCTCTCGGGACATCCTCAAAAGGCACATCATTCGGAAGACACATATGCATTTGGAGCGGCAAAGCATATATGGTGCACGGTTAAGAGCGACCAACCATTGGAGGCCTCGATCGAAAGATGTGGCACTTTTTATAGCCGCACAAGCGACACGTGTGCTCTATGCAGGCAGCCCATTACGCAGCACTACCACAGTTTCATTTAAAGCATTCCTTGATAACGAAATCAGCTGTATACAATTGAAATGTGCGGTATCGTTATGACGAATGTCGTTGCATGAGGCTACTCATGTGTAGAATGCAGCGGACTAGATGGACAGTTTCTTCCTGTGAAGGCTTTTGTCATGGCGACAAAGCGTTTCTTCCTTAGGACTTTCGCCATGCAGCTATAGCTCTTTGTCGGCTTATGCTAAATGATCTGCCGCAGTACTGAGTAAACACAATCATGGACCACCGCTGCTCATATCCATTGCTAATTCGATGACGATATATATATGCTCATTTCCGTGCGTGTATAGTCTACATGTGGATAGACCTATATTAAGATTGCACACGCATATCTAAATTACATATAATATGCATATATATTAAAAACTTTCTGTATATATCATAATTATATATGCTATATGCATAGTCACATATCTATGATAATCATATGCTGTGCATGCAGTGTTTCTTTGAAGATATATTAGTTATTGACGATGCGTCTGGTGGTGGGCGGACCGCCCTTGATGAGCATTAGGAAGTCGAGTGGTCTGGTCGTGTTTGCTGTCCTATGGATTCTATGGTTGTCTAGACTCTAGACCTTGGGGTAATGCGAAAGGGTAGGATTACCAATGGATCAACTGATGTCTTGAATTGAGGTCAACCACATCCGATGCCAATCTTATAATTCTGAACCAAGCCAAGAATAGCCACAATACTCTTCATTTTACAAATATTTGGTTTTAGCAAAACACGACTTTAATATATATCGAGTAGCTGCTGGCAAAGATTGATTCTTTTCTTCAGACACATAAGCTCCGCTTGTCAAACTAGCTCTGCGTTTTCGGACAAACGTTTTTGGACTGGTCTTTTTTCTGCTCGCATCAAAGCCACCTGCTTATCCATGAGCTTTCCGTGCTACGTTTTTATTTTCAAACTAACATGACACTTTACGTATGAGAACTGCAGTGAAGGAGGTCCCTCACTGCATCTTTCTTTTATATATATATATATATACATATATATATATATATATATATATATTCAGTTTACAATATATGTTATATATATTCATATATTGTAAACTCCGCCTCAGATAATCTCCGGATGGTCTGAGCCTGTCCAAGCCAGGATAAAGGAGGATGGGTTTCCGCGGTGGGCCTGCAACCCACCCGGGTAAAAAACACACTCGCACAGAAACAACGCAACAAGACGACTGTATCTGGAGCTGACGTGGGAGGAGACGGAGAGGCTGGCAGTGGACAGAGGAGAGTGGAGGAGATGCGTCGCCCGATGTGCAGACCTGCACAGGAAGGACTAAGTAGTAAGTAAGTACATAATTGTATGTATTATATATAATATTATATATATATGCAGGAAATAACTAATTTTTTAAGCCCTAGCGGTGACTTCACTAGTCAGCTTGAAGACTCCAATGATGAATCACAATTATCAACGCATTTTTATAGCTTTTTCAATCGTTTGCACTTTTCGAGAGAACCGACCCATCTTCTATCTCGATGACGGACTTCTTCATCTGTTCATCGAAAAGGACTTTCATATCATCATTTAATCACCAAAGTGCATGTGATTGTGGCCTTTAAATATATTCATTTTTTGTCTAGTTCGCTAAGCTATTGAACTGTCTTTTTTAATGTCTAAGTGTATATCCGCAGTGTTTGACTGGATGTTTCAATGCCGATTATGTCTTAAAATGAACAAACTAAATTCCTCTGGTACATTCATACCACATATCTTCTGCCTAACATTCCTATTTTTCCTACAAGATATACATATTCAACCAATGCTACAAGTTTGTGAGTAAGGTATGACTCTTGATTCGAGGTTGACACTGGAATGACACTGTGGCCAACATTACACGATCTGTTCCTGTTACCTGAGGTAACTTCGACCTATTCGTCTGTCTCTAACTCGTGTTGATGACCTTAATTGCTCTTGTCCGTTCACTTGTCTTGTCACCTGGACACATGTAACTTTGTAAGTCCTCTTTCTCGTCAACGTGCAGCTGCTCGCTTTATAGTTCGGCTTCCTCCAAGATCTCCATGTAGTTACAGACTTAATGTCTTCAAAACGACACCTGGTAATTTTTCCAGCCAGGGTCCATTTTAAAGATGTTGTCCTTGTGTACAAGGCACTGAGCAGTCTAACTGTCTGTTACGCAATCCACTTACGATTCATCCCACACCGAAAACTTAGGATCACCTTCCTTTGGGTGGGTTACTATTTATTTCAACTTGTCAGATAGCACAAGTCGTTTATCGCGCATTCTCGCATGCATGTCCTTATCTATGGAATTCACTACCATCGTCGTCGACATCATCATCATCATCATCACCACCACCATCATCATCATCACCACCACCATCATCATCATCATCATCATCATCATCATCATCGTCGTCACCACCACCACCACCACCACCACCACCACCACCACCACCACCACCACCACCACCACCACCACCACCACCACCACCACCACCACCACCACCACCACCACCACCACCACCACCACCACCACCACCACCACCACCACCACCACCACCACCACCACCACCACCACCACCACCACCATCATCATCATCATCATCATCATCGTCATCATCAACAACAGCATCATCATTATCATCATTATCATCAACAGCAACAACAACAAAACCAACACCGTCGTCGTGTCATCATTATCATCTGAGTCTTCTTTCTCTTTCGCTTATTTCATTTCGCAAACGATTGAAGACATCTTTTCTCAGAGATATATATATGTATATATATATATGTAACTGTAGATATTGTATTAATATATATATATACGCATTTTACCTATGTGCAATTACAAAACATTACAGCTAATCTGATCTAATCTAACAACTTCTATAGCGCCATTTTCATTATTCACAAATTATCAATCGACGATCGCTTCAAGTAAAATCATAGTTAAGAATCATAATCTGTTGGAGAAGCCAAAGACAAGTAAAATCATAGTTAAGAATCATAATCTGTTGGAGAAGCCAAAGACAAGTAAAATCATAGTTAAGAATCATAATCTGTTGGAGAAGCCAAAGAGATGTAAAATCATAGTTAAGAATCATAATCTGTTGGAGAAGCCAAAGACAATTAAAATCACAGTAAAAAATCATAATCTGTTGCATGGAGAAGCCAAAGAGAAGTAAAATCATAGTTAAGAATCATAATCTGTTGGAGACGACAAAGAGAAGTCGAAATCCAATATGTCAGGAAAACCAATAACGACCAGAATATATCGATATATACATATATCTATATATATATATTATGTACATATATATGTATATATATGCATATATACATATATACGTAATATATATAGATATATACATAATACACATATGTAGTATATACACACACATATATATACACATATACAGTTGTAATGTGTGTGTGTGTTGAAGTATACGGCGTATGTATGGTGCATGTATGAGTATGCCCTTGACGGCGTTCGTCGTTGTACTCTGCAGGTCATCGTTCTGCTCCTTCCTCGGTTCCTCTCATCTCGACAGTCTTCTTCTTCGTCTTCGTCTTCTTCGTCGTCTTCTTCTTCTTCTTCATCTTCGTCTTCGTATTCTTCTTCGTCGTCTTCTTCTTCTTCTTCTTCTTCGTCTTCGTCTTCTTCGTCGTCTTCTTCTTCTTCTTCGTCTTCTTCTTCGTCTTAGTCTTCTTCGTCGTCTTCTTCTTCTTCTTCGTCTTCGTCTTCTTCTTCTTCGTCTTCTTCGTCGTCTTCGTCTTCTTCGTCGTCTTATTCTTCGTCTTCGTCTTCTTCTTCGTCTTCTTCTTCTTCGTCTTCGTCTTCGTATTCTTCTTCGTCGTCTTCTTCTTCTTCTTCTTCTTCTTCTTCTTCTTCTTCTTCTTCTTCTTCTTCTTCTTCTTCTTCTTCTTCTTCTTCTTCTTCTTCTTCTTCGTCTTCGTCTTCTTCGTCGTCTTCTTCGTCTTCGTCTTCTTCGTCGTCTTCTTCTTCTTCTTCTTCGTCTTCGTCTTCTTCTTCTTCTTCTTCTTCTTCTTCTTCTTCTTCTTCTTCTTCTTCGTCTTCGTCTTCGTCTTCGTCTTCTTCTTCTTCTTCTTCTTCTTCTTCTTCTTCTTCTTCTTCTTCTTCGTCTTCTTCTTCTTCTTCTTCTTCTTCTTCTTCTTCTTCTTCTTCTTCTTCTTCTTCTTCTTCTTCTTCTTCTTCTTCTTCTTCTTCGTTTTCTTCTTCTTCTTCTTCTTCTTCTTCTTCTTCTTCTTCGTCTTCTTCTGCTTCTTCTTCTTCTTCTTCTTCTTCTTCTTCTTCTTCTTCTTCTTCTTCTTCTTCGTCTTCGTCTTCGTCGTCTTCTTCTTCGTCGTCTTCGACTGAAATTGCGGCCGCGTTGCAATCAAACGAAACAGAAAACACGACAATAGTTATTCGCCTCTTTGACTTTTAATCTCGTTCTGACGACCAATCTTCTTCGGTCGTCAATCGTCGTCCGCTTAAATCACCGACCCCGTCGTCCGTCCCTTCCTCCTGCATGATGAGAACATCCGACCGTCGGCCGAGAGAGAGAGAGGAAAGGGAGATGAGACTCAGGCACCTGCAGCACTCCGTTGGCCCACATTTCACCAGGCATTAGGATGGGAGAAGGGGGAGGAGCGGCGCGATGCCCTCTCAGAGAATATATACATGACATATCGGTTGTGACATCAATCGGACGAAGGCATTTAGCCTTTGTTCGTTGTTTGGCAGAAGGATCAACGGATGACCTTCGTCTGACTTATTATGACCCGCTGACGCACATACATACGCACTGACATTGAATTTGGACACAACGAAACACAGAGACATACTAACACTAATACACACAAACACACACACACACTATAGCACAGAGACATAATGACACATGAGCAAGAGTACACACAGACGCGCACGCACACACACACACACACACACACACACACACACACACACACACACACACACACACACACACACACACACACACACACACACACACACACACACACACACACACACACACACACACACACACACACACACACACACACACACACACACACACACACACACACACACACACACACATATATATAGCCGAGGCTAAGATGGTCGTCGTATTGCCTATGCTGTTATTTCGATAGTTTTCTTTTTGAAACGCTGGCTATTGAGCAAATATGCTTGATCACTATAGATGCTCGGACTTATGCTATGCCATATAGGCCATATAGGCCATATAAGCCACACAGACAATATGCTATGCCATATAGGCCATATAGGCCATATAAGCCACACAGACAATATAGGCCATATGGATCATATGGGTCATTATAGGTCAATAAGCCATATAGGTCGTCGATTGTCTGTTGTGTTCACTTCATGAAATAGTTTATCTCACGCGGAATTTGATCGATATTTCTTGTATGCTTGGACTCCTGTAACAACCGACGATGCAGATATCTTTAGCTTTTGAGAAGGATTTTTTGCATTTATGTTGTGGTTGTAGCGAGCAACTGCGCGTGATTGTTAATCTTGCTCGTCCATCTGCAGAAAGGGACTAGTTCTCACTCTGCTTCCAGAGATATCCAGACACTCTTAAAGAGTGGACAAGTCCCACATGGGAATCATCAACCCTCATTGCCACAGATTCCTTTGTGTTTGAAACCGGAAACTCTTCCTTTCGCTTCGGTCAATGATCGGTCGTGATCTACTCCGTTGATATGCATGCGTTGTTTCGTCCCTGCAGATGCTGCCAGACTGACCATCATCTTAACGAGTTCCCTTCTCTCGCTTCCTACTCTTTTCAGTGCTTTTCTTCACCTCTCACATTTCACCTCCACCTGTCAATCAACCATGACCTCTTCTCCAACCACTCACTCCATGTCCGTCTCTCATATCCGTCTCTCCCCGTCCCCTTTAATGACCCCGTCCTTCCTACACGTCTCCATATCTCAGTCTCCCTCCCTCAGTATCCCTCTCTCTGTCTCCTTCTATCAGTCTCCCTCTCTCAGTCTCCCTCTCTGTCTCCTTTTGTCAGTCTCCCTCCCTCCTCCTCCTCCTCCTCCTCCTCCTCCTCCTCCTCCTCTCAGTTTCCCTCTCTCAGTCTCCCTCCCTCAGTCTCCCTGTCTGCCTCCTTCTGTCTGTCTTCTTCTGTCAGTCTCCCTCTCTCAGTCTCATTTCATGACACGCATGAGCAGATCAGCTATGACAGAATTTATGACAGTCCGACCTGGCATACTAATATCATAGTTCGAACGGGTTAAACAACTGAATTTACTTGGAACAATCTAAATAACAATATCTATGTTTATACAAAATGTCCAATATCATCGGTGTCCTGTCCGCAATTCACTGTACACTTTAACGAACAATAACTAACAGAGAAAAACACACAGACAGATCCAAAAATATACAGAGGAGTCAAATTGCGCCGTGGATTCATTGCAAGTACAGCTATAAGTTCTAATCCGACATTTGAACCAAATCATTTATTTACTGTCAAGAAAAGAATCCTTCTGCATATATGTCGCAGGGAATTTTCTGGGCAGTTATCGTCTTTTGACAATAGTAAAATCACAGTGTCAAGAAAACATCTGTTCAGTCCAACACAATTACGCACCAGATATTCATTAAATGTTTTTATTAGTGGATATTTAGGAATCTCTGCTGCGATAATGTTTAAAAAACACCGCTCTCTCGATCCTTCAGAAAGCTCAGCTTAAGGCCCATTGTATATTACAGTCCGTTTCCCTGTAAGAAGTGTAATAACTAAATCACTCGTCAGTAGCTCTCAGAGGCGTGGGGCTTTTGTGCTGAAGGATCTTTCCAGCTGACCGAGAACACGCGCAGAGGAATTCATTAACCAGACAGCTTTAGCCAACGAGTTTCATGGATCAGCGACTAATTGTTACATGGCCGTGCGCATTGATTGATCATCGTAATATGCCAGCAGGAGAAGCACGTCTAGTGTGACTGACCAAGAATGGATATATATCTGTCGTCTTCTAGACAATTCCTGTTGTCTTTGTCAGTAGAAATACCTGACACCTGCTTCAAGGTCTCTGGAATCGCTGCTTTCGTCGGTTTCTTCTGCACTGTCGATGTTTTTCTAGATGAGTTGTCAATGATAAGTGGGGAGGGACAGAGATCTCGCTAGCACTGTCTGCCTTGTTGTTTGAGTTGCAGGAACTGGAACTCTGCAAGACCCCGTGCGGTCTAACACATCTTTGGCATCGGCGCAATAGTTAGCACTATGATCCACTGATTCGATCTCTGGAACAACCATCCATAGCTTAAACAATTGCTTTAGAAGTCCCTTTGTTGTTTCTATTGCTCAATTCTTGGCTTGCTCAAGAGCGACTATAGCTTAGCGCTCTAACAATAGGCCTATGCAATTTGTATTGCGAGTGGTTTACCTGTGTTCCGATATGAATGCTGAAGACTCCAAGCTCAAACTGAACGCCAAGTAATATAGAGTTGGGATCTTGCTGGCGGAATATCCGGTTGCCGCCGAATTTCATTCGGAAAGAATGTCTAGTTTTATTGGATTTTAAGCCGTTTGCTTGCAAATGTCTCGTATATTCGTGGAAATATTGCGTCCGAGACCGTTTCTGTTATGCTTGTCAAGTCAGCCGCGTGGAATTTTGTCGTTTTCGATTATATTAATAACATCTACAATCATCACAGCATGGCGACCGCCACGTGGTTGGCAACAGGGTGAGAATTGTCGGGGGGTTGGGGGGGGGGTTCAACCCCCTAGTCTTTCTTAGGACCCCATAGTAAAGTCTTCATTGCACACCCAAACTCCACATGAATCATGGCCTAACCCCCCCAGTCTTTTTTCTACAATTCTCATACTGGTTGGCAACAACTAAAAACGAAAAGTTCGGAATTTCCACGTGCTTCTCCAGTGAGTCTTCAGAACGGAACTATAAAGATTCCAGCAACACAACATCGGTTGCCGAGAATATCGCGGATGCAATCTTATCGGGCACTATATATACTTCGAATATGTAGTCTTTGCATCATTGGCTACCAATGAACTCGCCATTCTTCGAACGTTTACCACCTTGAAGCGAGCGTCAGAAGCGCTCACAGTAGCTGCTAATAGCTTTTCCTGCTCCAATGACAGTATCATCAACATGTAACATTTAACATCAACTGTCTATTTTGTAAAATGTGAGCGTTTGACTTGCATTAATAAAAGGCTACTTACTTACAGTTCTACACAAGGCTGAGCGAGTGTGGAGTGCTACTATAGGTTCTAGATCGTAGCCAGAAGGTACCCAAGCATACACAGAGAACCTCAGTCCAATCCATGGTCTTTGGCAGACGTGACCTCAGATGGCCTTGAGATTTTACTTAGGGTTCCTATGCAGTTCTTTATGACGTTGGTCGAGTTATTATCTGCGACCTACCTACTTGTTTGACTTGACCAAGGATACTTGGTGCAAAATTTAACAATAACTACCAACATTCAACGCTACAGTAGCAGTAACAATTGTCGTGCAAGATCTTATGCAAAGAATGTCGGCAGGCCAACATTTCGCGCTTAGGTATGTGCCTGAGGATAGGAGGCCCCTATATGCAGTTAACCAATGAAGAAGTTGACCAGTGGGAGGAGTAACTCGAGCGTGTTTTACAAGAA